>VZTF01003704.1:101365-276365 GCA_013397755.1 Cnemophilus loriae | reverse complement strand
TAAACAGCATACTTGGCAAATAAGGACATACGACATTAATGACTCAGCAAGAAAAAGACTTTTAGTCTTAACAGAGAAATCTGCATCTAAACTGAGCAGACTGTTGCAAAGAAGAATCTTTTGAAATAGTGCATCTTTGCAAGGGGACACTTTGGGTCCTTGGCTGCAATCGCAGCAGTCAACAGGAGGATGCCCTGCCACTTGGAAGTTTTGTCTTCCATCAAAAGCAGTTTGAGTGAGATACTTTACTCAAAGATACTGTGATCAAACCCATTTAAGCTCAGAAAAGTGAGATGATCTGGACATCTACATTAAGAAAAATTTCATTCCAAGGAATGTGCTGGAGAGGCTGTGATACCAGGTCTGCCTCACACACATGACTGACCCAGGTTTTTGAAGTGATTCTCAATCACAGTACAGCCAGCAGACAAAATTTCTCCTGGAAACTGAACATACTGTAGCAGTGTGCTTACCAGCTTCAAGACAAGATGGCTTCACTCTAACCTATTAGTACTTTAATTTTTCTCTGTAAGGATGAGTTAATTCTGATTCCCCACGTTATACATACAGTCACACATAATGGTGGATAGGGAGATATGTGTGTGTATCTGTTCACTACACACACTGTGCATAAGCTGTGCCCATTGTGTTATTAGATCACTTTCTATGCCAGGGTTTGTACTAACATAAGTTGAGTAAGTAAAAAAAAACCCAAACGAAAAAAGCAAAAGGACCATTTTCCTGACTGACAAACATAAACCAAACTAAGATTTCTGTTGTTCATTTGCCCTTTTCCAATAACTGAACTAAATTTTTGGATCACCATGTAGCATACTGGATTTTAAACCACGAGAGATCCTGAGCACACACAGCTACAAATCAACAGAAATTGTGTGTGGTCAGGACTTCTCATTCCACCCAAGTATTATTACATTGGCTAAAAATCTTCTTTGTAGTCTAAACTGTACATACTTAATGCCACCAGAGCCTCTCCTGTCTCTGAAAAGGCCCTGGAGGTTACGCCCAAAGTAGCTCTTTATTTGTAATGCAAAGAACCTCAAAAGTCTTTGCAAGGGAGCTAGAGCAACAAAGTCAGCTTTAAAAACAAATAAGTCAACTTTACAAAAGACAGCTACTCCGTAATATTAAAAATGAAGGTCAAAAGTAAAAAAAAAACAACCCAACAAACCTATAGTGGAGAAATATATAATGAAGGGTGACAGATTTGAAGTAGGCAAGGCAAATATGCCAGAAGGAATTACAGAATTACTATCTTGGTTAGATGATGTTTTGATAATATCATTGACCTAAATATCACTATAATAAGTTTCAATGACCAGTGCTTACATGAGGTGAAAAACAAGATCATCCAGTGAAGCAACTGAAGTGGAAGAATTATTATATTTACCTACTAATTGCTCTCAACTTTAATCTATGTCTTTATCACCCTGTCAGTAAACCACATCCCCATTTGTGTTCTAATTTAGGCAAAAATAGCCTATTTCCAGCAAAGATCATTTGTAGAATAGAACACAAGACTCAAACCACTGGATGACAGAACAAAAAGTTGTGTTTATGTGATATTATAAAGCTTGGATTTGTTTCTTTTTAGTATTTCTAAAGGCATTTTAATTTCCAATATTGATATACACAAGTGTTTTGATACTTTTCCGAAAGCCACCAGAAAATGTTAAATTTAGATATGATTAACTTGAAGCCTGGATTAATTCATGGTTATTCTCTTCTTAAGTAACCATCTAGTTCCAAACTAACCAGGACTACATTTTTAAAGTCCTGTGATACGTGTTCACCTCTAGTTGAAAATTTGCAGCATGTACCTTTTATACTTCGAATCTCATCTTATGAGTCAGGGAATTTTTTACAATTTGAGATTATATAACATTTGGGAGCAAGAAGTATGTCTTCTGTTCCTATGAATCAGGAATATTATGTCAGTATTTATCCATTTGCAGATGTCTCCAGACACTTTGCCTTCAGATTTCTATTTTCTTTCTAATTCCTATGCACTGCTTTCTCACAGCCCAGTCTTCAAACTTTTGTTTTTGGAGGGCACTCTGTTCCTTTATGAAAATGTAAATTCAGAGTTTTTTTTATGGATTTGTTCCAAAGTTTTAGTAAGATATGCAAGATCACAGTCTGGGCCTGATGCCTGTTTCAAGAGGTCAGCGTGCTGTGCAGTTAGATAAAATTCTGGACTAGGAACTGAGCAGAGAACACGATACAGGAGCCAAAAGTCAGGGATATTTCCTTTTTCAGAAGTTTTATCAATGACATCCTCTTTATTTATGTGCTGATGTGGCACAACATGCCTTTGGGAGTGAGGAGGAATCCTTACATGACTTTTGCTATTGGTAAAGATTCTCAGGGAGAGGGAGTAATGGCTGTTTCCCCATTTTGCCTCTTGCAGTGGATATATCAACATACATTAGCAACTGATTTGAAGATTAAATGTGCTCAAAATTTGGTTGGATGGATGGATATCTGCATTTCTTGGGCCAGTTCTTCACTGTGGTTTAGCCTCAGGGTAGTAAACATGCATTTGCTACCACGTTGAGAAAATCCAGTGGGCATAAGATATTTTAGGAAAGATCTAACCAAGGAAGTCAGTGCATAAAGAACGTGAATTTATAGAGTACTCTGATCTACTCTGGATTTTCACATGGAAAAGATTTTTTTACTGAGGGTATTTTGAGCCTTCCAGCTATTTCATCACGTGTACTGTGAGCATCTGCACAGCTTGAAGAAGACAGTGAGTTGCAGATCTTTTCCCTGCCTTTCTGCATGCTTCTGGAGAGACACCACAGTTCACAGAGCAGGCTTGCTTTAAAGTAATCTATGGGCTTTTACCACTTCGTGTTCAGAAGTGACCCAAAAATAAGGAAAGACATCCCACTTAGGAGTAAAAGTCTTACTGAGACTCCAGATGTTTTCAGAACCCCAAATTTTAGCCCAATAACAGCTCTCACAATAACTGTCTGTACAAAAATTTTAGTTTCCAAACCTTTAAATTTCATGTTGGTTACAAAATTTGCTGTTTTGAACAGGGCATGAAGATGGATTTGAAACAGCAGTTAGTGACAGCAACATCTACTCATTTTCATCACTAATTTGGTGCTCTATCTGAAAAGTTATCTACTTGTGTATCTTTAAATATTGCAAAACCCATGATAGGTGCCATGTGAAGTTCCTGCGTATATTCATTTTGTAACATACATAAGACAAAAATTTTAAAAGTTTGGGATAACTTTCAGAACCTTTGTAACCCAACCAGTTTTCCAAAAGACAGATATATTCTCAGTCTGCCCAAAGCAGGTAGTGCACTGTTTTGGTTTCTTTTGATTGAAAAATATTTTCTGTACAAAGACATCTTAAGGCATCAGTCACCAGATGACTAATGCTTTAGTCTAGCCATTAGAGTTTAAATCCCACTAATTTTAGGTTTTCCTAACCTCAGCCTGCCCTATTTCAGCAAAAGGAGACTGGCCCATGTTGAAACATTAGCAGGATCCAGGGAAATCAGAGAATAACTTTAAATATTTTGTACAAATATTCCCCAGTCTATACTCTGGCCCCAACAACTGGATTCTTAATTCTAAAATGATTTAAACATGAGCATCAAGTTCTGGAAAGAGCTATGTTGAAAGAAATCTGACTTCCTTGTGCACAGAATGCCTTGACTTCAGAACTGGCTGTGGTTAACAAAAGCATTAGCTTGACATGCCATTTGCTTGCTCTGTCCTCAAAGAGGGAGTGATACACAAACAATCTTCAGACTGTGTCTAAAATTTTCTGGACTATGTTCCACACTTGGTTGTGTTGCATGTTGTTAAGTCTCAAACAAGACTCAAGGAGGAAAATTGAAACGTTCACTCTTAAGCAATCCAGGAGTTAGACTATTCACAGCAATTCCACCAACACACTTATTCTGAAATCATTGAACTGGTGCTGTCTCTCCATTAAATTCCAGAAGAGAAAATCTAGCAATTGCAAATGTAATGCCTTTAGTGCTGAAACTGTATTTGAATTTTCTGCCTGCTTACTGCATGCAATTTCGTGCTGAGTGACTGCAATAATATAGATACTGTTCATAAAGAGAAAGGACCATGGGACATAAAGTTGCATAATTTTTGTATTTCCTTTCCTGTGGATTGCTCAAGTCTCATTGACCTGTCCGGCCTACACAACTTCCCTCTCACTCTCTCTCTGCTCTGTTAGTCCCGCTGCTGTCTCTCTGTCACTTGAAACTGAGGGCTGATTTCAAACACCCTCAAGCCTGACTGGTAAAACACATGCTTTTCTCTGATGTGTCATTCACAATACTCATTTAGAGGGATTTAAATGGAGCCTTGCTCTAACAGATTGAAGGAAAGTAAAAGTACAGGAAGAGTCTATTGTTTTGGCACTTGGCTGCACGTCGCAGAGTGATGAATAGTGATGCATTGATAAGAAAAAATATATGCTACCAAAACCGACTCAGAGGTTTTTCTGCTAAAATCGCTCATTGCTCTGTGGCATCGTATAAACAGGGCAGAGTAAGGGACAGTAAAAGGGGTTCAGGAGAGGAAAACACATTTAGCATTTATGCTGTCCTACACAGGACTTTAATATATAAACACATACAAACATATACAGCGATCACTACATTTCAGGCAAGAAGCAAGTGTCAGTGCATTCAAAGTTATAGCACTAACAATCCACTCAAACAGTAACCACCACAGATTTCCTTGGATATGTCTGAATTAGTGTAATCATGCTGTTTTTATAACGCAGACAAATTCAGAACACCAACTGCAGAAACTTGCGGATGCAGGCAGTAATTCTCAAGGGCTACAGCGAGCGACGTGACTTCGGATACAATCACTTCTATGGAACTGGTTTATAAAATCTGCATATTTTGCAAGACTAAAATGTGATTTGGTGTTCCCAGAGGCAAGCGGGAAATTTTGTGCCACTGCCTAGCATAAGTGAGAGCCGAGATGTCCTCCTTCCCCGCTCTGGTCTCTTGTTTTCTAGGACTGCTCTGAAGCGGGGTAGGTGACCCCTGCGTGACAGGGAAGCTGCAGCAGCTCAAGCCCCTAAACAAGCTACACTGGCAACAAACTGACAGAGAGAGAATTTCAGCAAATCTACACCACCTTTGGTTTTAACAGGAGTTGGATTAGGTTTTAATTCAGATTACATTGCAAATACCTTCCTGTGGGATAACAGGCTAATTGCAAGTCTGGATGAAAACCACAGGACCTCGAGGGTAATTAAAACTCTCAAGAAAGCAGTACTTACTCTTAGGGAAATTACCTTGCTGTTGACACTGGGTGTAAACCACAGGTCCTCCTATTCCTCCTTCAACAGGGCATTAAAATTGGTTGGCAAACATGAAAAGAGCCGAACACTTTAATACCATTACAGAAAGCTCTGCTAGACATCCCGCTGTTCAGGGTCCAAAGTGTCATTTTTGTTACTGAATTCTTGTTCTGTACTGACCTTTTAGACCACAGCTACAGTTGTGGTAGTACGACACGTTCTCCAGTAATTTGTTCTACTCCAAGCAAGTTGTAGATTATCGATAAAATGTTAGTGTGATTTAATTTTAAATAGCATTTTGAGATAGCCTTTGCACTAACTAAGCACTATTAACCACTGATTGCTGGTTTAACTAGGTTGACTTTAGCTGAATTCAACTGAATTAAGAAAGATTCAATTCAAATTTGAACCAGCCCCTCCAGAAATGAGAGAAATAATACTGGGCCCATACAAGGTTTTGGATCAGTTCGATTAATCTAGCGCAGAAACAACCCTAAAAATAGTTTAGTTGTTGAGCAGACTGGGGAAATGTATTATTTATACATTTTAGAGAAAAGCTTTTGGGGGTTACTCTCTGCCAGTTACTCTGTATCAGTGGATTACTTCTAAATGCTGAAAGTATTTAGAGCTACCTTTTACGAGAAGTGGGCCAAAATTGAAAGAACAGATCTGAACTCTCGAGTTTGTGGGTTGGAATGTAATTCTCACACCTATTTATCCAGCCTTGCCAGACTTATTACCACTACTTGAGCCCTAGGAGTGAACCTACTTTTACAGCTTTGTTTCCTGATCAGATGCAAAATTCCAATCCATGTATTTTATGGTTTGTGACTAGGCAGAGCCAAAACCTTGTAGAGCACCATTCCTCTCAAGACCAAGTATTCTCATCAAGATCACCTAATATCCCAGGTCTTCTTATTGTTCTGAAGATGCTTGCAGGATTTGAACATGATGTGAGTGAAGCACAGCTTAACGCAGAGCCGACACCAGAATCTTCAAACCCTGTCTCTGTCTGTTCATCCCAGTAGCTGCAACTAGTCTGGAAAATCAGTTGATCTAGTGCCAATTGCTCAGGCAAACAAGCAGTGTTAGCAGTATTCTATTTCCGAGCTTTTTAAAACTTTTTTAAGCAAACTATTCATCCCACACACCTTCCAGAAGTTAATTTTTAAGCCACCAATTATTTTTTTTCCAAACTATATGCACAGACACTAAAGTAATCCTCACACTCTGAAAAACATGGAAATTACAGCATGTAGGACTTTAAACTGCTTGAAAGACATTTGGGAAAAGAGAATAACCATTCACTCTGAGTAAAAGTGAGTTGCTAACCAATACAAACAAATGTAACCTAATCTATCTACAGCAGTACCCTACTGAACACCTTTGCCTCCTACTATACAATTCTGCCACAGCAATAAAATCAACTGTCTGCAACAGTTTTAGTTCGTTGTATGGTTAATACCAATAATGTACTCAAAATTGATGTTTAACAGAGTGAACTGATTTGTTAGAGTGTTAACAGCCACAGACTTTAACTAATAAACAGATCATTAACTGCTGGTAATAAACAACTTGCCAGGATCATTTATTATTGAAGAACATACTTTGTCTTAAGGAAAGATGGCCCTCTTAATTCTATCTATGACACCTTTCTGGCTGCCATTCAAAGTGGGAGGCACAGATGAAGCTAGAGAGAAACTATGCTGCACACACTAGATCAAAATTCATGAAAAAATACTGGTTTTCATGATAAAGTACTCACAAGAAATATATTAACTCCTTACACTGTTCAATAATATAGTCAGCATTTTTACCAAGCTCTTGTTTTTAATACCGACACTAATTGTAATGCAAGGAATCTAATTTCTAGTTCTGATAAAAAACTGTAACATCTTCATCCTTCTTTTACCGTATGGGATGCCACTGCAGCAAGCATTTCCTTCAGGTAGTTCTGAATGGGAGATACTATTTAAGAATATAAAGAGTTTTCATAATGGAAGAGGAAAGAAGTTGAAGGCAAAAGCCATGTAAATTTTGTTACAGGAGAGTAAGGTAAAAAGGTAGCTTGAAATCATTCATTCTCAAAAAACATTTTAAAAAGCTGAACATGTGTAAATACATTACCTAATTACTCTAGATGATGACCAGAGATTTGGAAAGAACAAAAGAAAGTCCTTGTTTTCCCATGGTTTCTAAGCCATTCTACATATAATAAAGCAAAGTCACACAATAAGATAGACTTTGCATATTGTAGGGTTCTAATTTTGTCAATATTTGAAGTTCAACAGGGTGGTACCACTGTAGTTTCCTTTTGGTTCTCACTTCTGAAAGAAGTGATGTGGCACAAAGCCAATCTGATTGAAAAGCAGAGATACCTTCTAAGACTGATTATTACAATAAATTTAAGTTACCAAAGCAGCCAGATGAAGATTTCGTAACCTCCTACCTGCATTATTTCAATAACCTTGGGAGTCAAGCCCATAAAAATACGGCCATATATATATTCTGAATAAGAGTGAGAGATAAGAGGAGCTCAATGACAGTTTGCTGATTTCCAGATTTTGGAATAAGAATCACAAAATATCAATTTATTTTCTAGTATTTCCTTAGAGCCACCAACATAAATTATGAGATTATTTTTTCTAGGCACTATATAAATAAACTGCACAAATACCCTGAAGAAGATGCAGGCTGAGTGCACATGCAGTCTCAAGACTGCAGTGTCAACCTTTAACAACCCTGCTGAAATGTACATATAACACTTGAACTGCAGACAGCTGAAGGATGAGTTCTTTATGCCAGATCCTTACAAGTGAAAAAATGTCATTTAAAGAAAATTTTTAATTACATTTTTTGACATCCCTGTGCAAGCTTAGGAGAAGGCATTTTTAATATCATTGTTAAAATAATTCTGACCTTAAACTAATATAAATTGGCTATTACTTGCAGTAAGAAAAAACCTTGTATCTGCATGCTGGTTGGAAAACTGCTTCTATTTAATTGCTTGTGGAAGAAGAAATTTATTTATAGACATACTGTGCAGGAGGAAATTTGGCTCTCCTACCATATAATAAGATGCATGGCTCTCTGCCAGAATGCTGGCTATCCCTGGACGCTTGGTGTTCCATATACCAAGAATGTGGAATTGCACTGCCTATAAAAAGAGAAGGCTTTTTTTCCAAGGATACTGTAAGACATGATTTTTCTTGAATGAAAAAAACAAAAAATTAATTCAATAGTTATGAAGTTGCAAGAGCAGACATTTTCTTTTTTGTACTTATCACCAGTTGCATTAGTCAGATAATGAGTAGCTAAAACAGACTATTTGTTACTCGTCCTTATCCCATTTAGGGAAGATGCCAAAAAAGCCTCTTGTTTTATGGGTTTTGAATACAATCCTTCTAAATCAGAGTGTTACACAAATATTTCCACACAGCAGGATGACTCACATAAATAAGTAATGCAAGACTGGGATTTACTAATCTGTCAGTGACAGTGTATCCAATTAATTCCTCTGTTTATTTAGGTAGAGGTTTTTTGCACTTTATTATCTTCAGTCTGTTTGACCACAGGGGAGAGAAGGGCTTGGGAGGGGGAGTGGAAATAGATTTTTGA
Source organism: Cnemophilus loriae (assembly GCA_013397755.1). Taxonomy (NCBI): domain Eukaryota; kingdom Metazoa; phylum Chordata; class Aves; order Passeriformes; family Corvidae; genus Cnemophilus; species Cnemophilus loriae. The sequence continues at coordinate 267,425 of VZTF01003704.1, read as the reverse complement.
AGGGGAGCCATAATTAGCTCAATTCTTGGATTGAGCTCAGGAATGTTGTTACTGCTAAATAGCTCCTGAAATGGAGTATTTATAAACTACAGGCAAGGCTGTAATATTAGAAGAGAAGAAAACCCAAAATCAAATATATTTAGATGCACAAGCCCTAGGCTAATGCCCTGGCATGATGACATAATACAGCTCAAGGGAGGGGGAATGAAGAATCTCATTCTTGATGGCAAATCAGTGCATTGCACACAGCCCTGTTGGAGCCCATGGAGGGGATCTGGAAACCTTAGAGTTTGGATCCGTCCTGAAGGTCCCTTAAACAGCACCTGGCTCTCATGGAGGGGCCACACAGGTCCTTCCCAACGACCCATGTGCACACCTAGATGGAATCTGCCCTGCTCTGCAGCCACAGCAATACTGGGGTTTCACCTGCCCACCTCTTCCCCTCCCTCCTGCCCTCCTCAGCAGCCACCCCATACACAGCTTTCCAGCTAGGGATTTCCACCCAAATGGGTGGAAACGAGAAGCACTTGCCCAGGAGTGGCCAGGCTGCTGTCTGCCTCATTATGCAGTCCTCTGGTAGCAGGCAATGGGGCTGAGATCTACCTCGGGGTATCTTCTAGCTACCCTATCTGAGAATGAAAATGTATTTAACAACATGCCCACACAACCATGCCCTATCATGCCCTGGACCCAGCCCCATTTATTCAAAGCAGACTTTTTTTTATCACACACAAACTACATGGTCCAAACCAACTCCCCTGGAAGATATTTGGACTTCAACAGGGACAGATTCAGGACCAAGCAAAATAAATCATTAAGCTATGATGCAGAGGATTTGTGCCAGGCCTCCACACAAGACTAAGTTTAATCATTGCAGATCAGGGTATTTGGGGACAACATCTATTTTGTAACTTCATAAAAAAAAAAATCAAATAAGTGAGCCATGGCTTGTCCAAAATTTCAAATTATTTTCCACATTCAAGAATGTTTCATAGAATAACTTTGCTTGCAATGTAATATCCCAATGAAGCTTGTTAAATGCTTTTCCAAGGCTATATGATCTTTATTAAAAAATTATAACATTGTCTCCTGGACACAAGGAGAAAAGAAATAATCTCTTTTCCAGATTAAATTCTTGAAAGCTTGCAATAGTGGAAAATAAATCTTACAAATTCTGTCTCAATTTCCATATAACGTATCCTGTGCCAAACACAGAGACAGTTGTCTCCTAAAGGTGCTGCAGTGCATTTATAAATTGCAGCAATACTGTTTCCTCGACAAATCCATTTCAAACACAATAAAAAACTTAATGGGATTAACTGCTTGGAAATTCAGTTGAAAAATTTAGCTTAATGGAGCAAAATCCAGTGTGTTAATATATTCAGAGTGCAAAATAAAGTAAGGGGAAATGGAAAACAGAGAAATAGATAAGTAGTAGACATAGAGACAAAATCAAAAGAGCAGAGAAATAGAGAATCAATGTTTGCACCTGGAAGCAAGCGGCTGTGTAAGACTTTGATCCCAAAGTGCGCAAGCCATGCTCCACACAGAGCCTGCAGGCAGGACTTCAAAGGGACCCTGTGGTGCTGGAGCCCCTGAGACTCCACAAGGGAGAGCTGGGACAACCTGAGACTGTGGTTGAGTCCCAGCTTGGGAAAGAGCTTCCTCGTGGTTACACCAAACAGATAATCGCAAAAGCTTTTGTCTGTCATTGCTGCAGGAGTTGGTCTGACCAGCACAAACAGGACTCTGGTGGCTGCCTGACACACGACGCATCTTCACTGCCACCTGTGGCCAGTGTTGCTGGGACTCCCATCACATCTTTCTACACCTTTGCCAGAGGGAGTGGGGACACAGAAATGCAAAATTCCTTTTCTGAAATATGTATATACAAAGAGGTGCATTTATGTACAGAATCACAGAACACTCCGAGTTGGAATGGATCCACAAGGATCATCAAAGTCCAGCTCCCAGCACAGCACCGTTCCCAAAAGTCACACCATGTGCCTGAGAGCACTGTCCAAAAGTTTCATGAACTCTGTCAGGCTGGTGCTCTGACCACTTCCCTGGGGAGCCTGTTCCAGGGCCCAACCACTCCGTGGGTGTGTACATGTGTGTACACGCGTGTATGTGCGTCTATGCGTGTTTTCATGTATACGCCCATGAATGTGTGCATGGGTATGTATATATAGACATACATATGAGGAAGTTTTCTCCTACAATATTCCCTTTGACCATTTTATTTAAGATGCAAAACTCGTGGGGGAAGGAGGAAGAGGGGTGATGGGAATCGAAAGCCAGCTTCCCAACTGATGTTTGTGAAACTTGATGAGTGCAATGAACACGGCATTTCTGACTGCCTCTGAGGAGCTATTGTAATAAATACAGTAGGTAGACCTTTGTGTGTGCCAGAGAAAATGATCAAAACCCTGTAGCCAGCTCTGTTTGGTTTGGCATTGCCTATATCACAATTCCAATTTTAAAAACAAGCTATAATTATATTGGTAGGAAAAAAACAGTAGAAGAGAAGAGATACATTTTGTTTGAAGCCAATTCTACTCAGATATTTGAATTTCTCTATTTCTAGCAAGAAATTATTCTTAAGCCTTTTTAAAAATTATTATTATTATTATTCCAGTTCATCCCCTTCACTTGCTTAGTTATTCAAGCAAATAAAAAAAACCAGAACTGCATGACTGGAATTCACCACATAGTTGTAAAAACTTTATCTGATATAGATACATGAGTATAAATAGAATGTGGCAGGATCATGAGCTGAGTTACATATTGATTGGTATAATATAAACATGCACAGATGAATAAATGTTGAAATAACACACTGTAGTAATTTATTAATTTTTCAATCAAAAGTTATTTCCAAACTGTTTTTGTATTTGAAGACAAACACATTCCTGCATATTTATCATTTGCAAGCATGCGCTTTTTTGTGCTTCTTGCTGGTTGTTGTTCCTACTGGATGACAAACCACCTTGGGTACATGGTATTGATTTTATTCTTTTATTGGAGAACAGAAAACAAGTCCTGCAGGAACCAATAATAAGAGTTTTAACTTTTTTTTTTTTAACACAACTGATTGTGATCATTTTTTACTGAACGGGAATTAAAACATTTCAAAGCATCTTTCAAGTAAATCTATTATATCCATCACCTCTCCCCACCTATTCCTTAGCCATTCCTATGCACTCTGTGCACACAGCCAAAATTAAAAGATTTTCCTATCATGGTGCATGACTAACGAATTTTTCTATTTTAAAAATAAAAAACTGCAAGCACAGGTTAAGAACCAATTATCAAAATTATTTTATACAAAATTCTGCTAGTATTTCTATATGTTATATTGTTAGATAGAGAAATATACCAGGGCGTAAATCTATATTGGCCATACAAATACCTTGTTCCCCTGTGGTTTTGTGGACACTTCTACCTGTGAAGTCAGTAGTAGATGACTTAAATCTGAAGCAGCAAACATAAAGATCTAAAAATTAGTGTTTTGTAGTTATAGTTATAACTGTGCACATATATATGCACACACATAACTATTTAATATATTTAAATTTATTAAACATTTTTTAATCCAGAAACTTTATAGCAGGTCTACTGTCAGCCTCAAAACTCAGAAGTTCTTGCTCAGAACCAAAGACAGCTAAGTTTAACTTAAAAATTGAATTTAAAAGTATTTGGCCTTTACCTTTCCTTTAAGTCTTTGGGGCTCAGACTTGCAAAATTTCCTCTGCAACTACAAGATCTACAGGCACTGCTTTTCAATGAAAGCTGAGAATCACAGGTAATGAGATGTCTCCAGGAGCTGGCACTTTATCGAAAAACACCAAATGTCCTGAGACTTGTAATAAAATGATGAATGTTGGAAGCACTGTTGTAGTCTTGCTTTCAGAATACGATTCTTGTAAAACACAAAATAGTTCCTGCTAAACCAATTTTTTCATATTAATACCTCTACATTTCGTACTTACACTGCAAGGCTGAGAGTTATATGGCTGTTTTTTTCATGTCACAGCAATTTACATAGCCATGACAGCAAACTTCAGTTGCTAAAAAACTAGGTATAAATCAGAGACTGAGGAAGGGAAATAGACTATTTTTCTGAAATATGATTCTTGTTCCTTCTTACTATGGCTTCGATCTGACTTTTCATCTTGAGGTCTTACCTTATGTGACCCTTCTATGGTAGAAGCACAGCGTTTGTTCTAAAAGGAAAAAAGTGCTTTGTGGGTGGCAATATTTTCCCAGAAAGGGAAAAAGTTGCAAGCATCAAGCCAGGAAAGTGGAGGAAAAGACATCACACATTTGGAGCTCTAGAGGCAATAAATTTATTGTCAATAGTCAGGTTCAAATAGCATCATCTAGGGAAAAATTCCCAATAGAATCACAGTGTAGATGAGAAAATAATTTAGTCACTCATGTTCTGACATTTTTATGAATTTAATTTAAGGTGACAAGAAGAGACCTAGTAAAAATAGCTGAACGCCTACAAAGGGAAATAACAAATAACCTAAAAGAAAATGAAACACTTTTTTCAGAAGGAAGTCTTTCATGTCTGTTGGTGTGTTTCTATGTTCCAAGCTAAAAGTATTCATACCAACATTTCAGTAGTGAGACAATAAGAAAAAACAGTCACAGAAAGATTTCAAATAGTCTGATCTGAATTACTTTTATATTAAGGGTGACATTGAAATCTAAACTGAAGACTAAACAAGGTAATTGGGGCGCTCTGTTTGATAAATTTCTTTTGCGATCTTTGGCAAGTCAAGTGATTTAGTATTTACCCTATTTTTAAACCCAAATTTGCAAAGAGAGATAACATACTTCTGTATAGAAAAGAAATCTGATGCATTCGGAAGGGCATCCAGCCTTCTTTACTAGCATTGCTTTTGTGTCCTCAAAGCAAGCTGTACTTTGAAAAATTTTAATTCCCTGTCCTTCCTTTTTCTCCCCCTCCCGTTGATACATATTTGATGGGATGTTGCAGGAAGGAAAAGATCCTAAGTGGTGTATTTGAGATAAGGGGCACTCTTTGGGCAAGGAGTGATAACCACGTACTGGGCTGTGTTAGTCAGTGCTGTGTGCAACTCAATGGGTGTGATTATTCTTCTCCCTCAGGCAAAAGTGTGATCAAACAGAGGGTGCTGTGCCCAGTTGGATTCCCTTACTATAGAAAAAATTGAAACTGGTCCAATGGAGAGCCAACAAGATTATTAGGGAGATGAAGCACACGATGTACAAGGACAGGCTGAAGAAATAGATTTATTTAACCTAGAGAAAAGAAGGCTTATAGGAGATCTAATTGTTTTCTTTATCTTCATAGTTATAAAGGAGATGGAGATAGACTCTTCTCTGAGGTGCACAGAGTGGGCCAAAAGGCAACAAAGAAATTGCAATAAGAGAAATTTCATTTAGATACAAGAAAAAAATTCCTCACAAAACTGTTGCCCAGAGAGACTGAGGCATTTGCATACCTGGAGAACTTGATAAAAACCCGAGCAACATAATTAGCCCTACTTTGAGCGGGGATTTAGATCAGATGCGATTATGATTAATAAAATCTCCTTTTTGTCCTCAAGATAGATGTTTGTTTTTTGTTGAGGTTTTTGTTTTTAATTCTATACCCTTAGAACAAATTAATTTCCACATTTTTTTCTCCTTTGGAAACATCATGATGGTATTTGCTTTAAGTGTTACTACTGAATTTATTGTGCTACCTTCACTGCAGGCCAGGGTGTGATTAAGGTTTCTATACAGATGTTATACAGATATACATAAGCAAGCTTTATACTACTGTGCTCAAGATCTACTAGAGGATTAGTTCCATCAACACAGAGCTACTAACCTTATTCTTAAAATGTTTGGTGCCATAGGTTTTGCAAATGGATTGTTTTGCATGTTACCAAGACTATGCATATTATCTATGATATCTGGTCTGTAATCACACCTTTGACTGACAGGTGTTAACAAAATAGTTCTGGCACTACCTTCAATGAAGTTCTCCCATGAAGAGTACCTAGAAAATGGGTTCCTGTCTATTTGTGCAGAAGCAGGCCCTTAGGTACCAGGAACAAATGGATAAGTGGTCTTGTTATAAAGCACTGGCAGTGCTGCATCTTTGTGTGGAGTCTTTAGTTTTGCTTGCTAATTCCAGTGGCAACACATGCTGGGTACTTAGCAGTCCAGCTGCCACCATGACACTCAGCCGCGCTGCCTTCTCTGAGGTATCAAAAGGTGTCAGAGCTGTCTTCTCAGGAGCCTTGGAAAGCTGTGAGGGAAGGTTCAATATCCATTGAGCAACAAAGGATCTGACATTCCCCAAGTAAGTTCTTGACATGGCCTTCAGGAATAATGTCCTTAAAAATTTGAGAAAAATTAACAAAGAAAAATAAATGAAAGCACCTGAAGAACTTGTGATGCAGTCACTAAGAAGCAGAGATTATTTCAGGAACACAGTGGAGATTGCTCTGGACAACCCAGCGTACCAAATTGGTATTTTTATTGCTGAAGTAATATATAACCTCTAGATATGCCAGTCCTTTGGTTTCCACTGGATGGAGCATTGGATTTGCATCTTGACAACTTCAGTGAGTGAGGTCTGAGGTGCTTTGGAGCTCCTAGGTAAGCAATAAAATGCATCACTTTTGTAGTAGGACATTGACCTGTGCCTTCTGCAGTGACTGCTCTTGAGGGGCCCCCACATCCAAACAGAGGCCAGCACTGTTCCCAGCGCAGCACAGCGATTATCAGATGATCTGCAACTCCCCATCTGGAACCAGAGGTCTTGTCAAACAGCTGACAAGTCCTTGTGGCCTGCCTGTGTGTCAGCCACCCATAGACCTGAATTCATCGCTGTATGTAACTGCACACAGGATTCCCCCGTACTGATTTAGTCTGTGCAAGAAGCCATTAGAAATCTCGAGCCGTGACAGAGATGGGCTCAAAAACTGTCAGACAAACCAACTGAAATTATCGATGGTCAGGAACTATTGGCATCATGAGAAGCTGCTAAAGCCCCATGTGAGCAGATGCTGGATCTAGGAGGAAAATCTGGCTCTGTGGAAGATCACAGATTGGCTAGCATCATTTCACACCAATCTTATCACAAGTGGCTGTGAATTTTTGATTTAGTTGAGGCTGATTTTACCTCAAGGACTTGCAGTGCATTGCAATTGTATGAGCCACACTGAACTCTGGTCAGGGCACCAAGTTTCTGAGAGCTGCAGACGAAACCTGAGTTACTGTTGATCAGACTGGATTTTCTCTTTTTTTCTGACTAGCTGTCCAGAATTGTCTGAGTGAATGAGTAGCCAGCCATTTTCTCAAGTGAATAAGTCAAAGCAGATTCTAAGATGCTCCACTTCAGAAATTACTATGATCACTGGATATAAAACACTCTTTTCTTGGTAAATAGTGGCTTTTCTTAGAGGCATAATTCTGAGTATCATTTTACTCTTGGTGATGATTAAATTTTCAGATTTCGACACCTTGACAATTGACCTTGATCAAGGTTCTGAATTGCCCGTCATATGAAAAGAGCTTTAGACACCAAGCAATTATTTAGTGATAGCCATCAAGATAAATATTCACTGAAAAGAAAAATAGAATGAGTGCACATCTCAAATAGCAAGTGCAAAAAATATAATCAAAGTCAAAACTTAATTTGCATGTGTCCACAACTCTGCACTATAACTTTTCCCACCACAATTTCCATGTATTGGAACATAGAAAAGGTAAAATTTAAGACTTCAAAATAAAATTATATCTTTTCAATAGCTATCATGAAAAGATGAGGAGCTGAAATCTAATGTCAAATCAAATTAAAGTGTATTATAGTGCAAATTCCATTTGCATTTTTCACATTTTAATACCTTGACTATTTACAAGCTAAAGAGACAACATTCCACTTAGATACAGCTACTTCTGAAATCTAAGAAAAAGCACAATGCACTTCTTTTCACAAGCAGTTGTGGTGTATTCAGCTAGAGCCAGGATACCTGTTATATTTGTTGCACTGGAAGAAAGTTGGTTACAGATTCCGTGTCCCTTTCTTTGTTAAAGAAAGGTTTATGAGGTCTCAAACTGAAACTCCTCAAGGTGAAACAAAAACTCTGAAACCACTTAGAAGAATTCATGCAAAGTCCTGCCTATGTGCTTTTAAATACTCAGCATACCAGCAGAAAAAGAAGCAAATATCACTCACTGGACACTGTAGATCATCACAATATCTCTCTATCAATCAGCAGGAAATATCCCCCTCTTTCAAGCAACATTATATGGAATTAGCAATATGTTTTCATATTTAAATATGAGAAAGGCTTTTCTCATAATGTCTTCTTGCATTTCAGTTGAAAAGTGCTACATCTCTGCTTATCTGTTTCACTGTGCAGGAAGTTTAACGTGTCTGGTGCCATATCTGAATTGTCATTTTCCGAGTGAAAAACTCAGCAGTGTGTAATAAAACGTTCATACTTCTTGTGGCAGTGAGGAAAATCTCAAGTGCGTGTCTGAAGTATTTGGTGCAGTGACACGTAAGAATAGATACAGCTTGAAGAGGGATAAATTCCTTGTGTCCGTGAGTTGCTGCCTGCACCCACTGACCTAACAGGACAGAATAACATCACAAAGTGAGGAGCTGGGCCACAGGGTCAACCAGCATGGATGAGTTAATGTGCATTGTGGTTAGTGGACACTAGATTCCTTTAGTCCCGCCCCATCTGCAAGAGAGCACAGACTAAAAACAAACAAGTCTCACTCCTTTTGCAGGAGAAAGAAAGAGCAATTATATCATTTTATGTGATGGAGTTCTCTATATTGACATAACAGCACATAGCTCCACTTGGAAGTCCAGCCTTGGGAGTCAGAACAGTGAAGAACATGACAATGTGTACATCCATACCCATCAACATGTATGAGTGCCCATAGATAGAGAGAAGGCTTCTGAGGACTCAGAACAGGGCTCTGGGTGAATGTGGGGCGTGGGACACTTGGGCTCCAAAAGCACCCACCACTGAGCTCACTGCAGTTCTGGGGACAGCTGTCCCTACCTATCCTGGAAAGACGAGGACAAACATTTTAGCAGGGCCTGTAGGGATTGGACAAGGAGAAATGTTTTAGACTCAAAGACAGTGATTTAGATTAGATGTAAGGAAGAAGTTTTTTACAATAAGAGTGACGAAACACTGGAACATGTTTCCCAGAAAGGTGACAGATGCCCTGTCTCTGGGAACGCTCAAAGTCAGGCTGGATGGGGCTCTGAGCAACCTCATCTCATTGAAGACGCTCATTGCAGAAGGGTTGGACTAGATGGTTTTAAAGGTCCCTTCCGACCCACTCTATTCCATGATTATATGATTAGGTGAAGAGCAGGCTATTTTTGAAGCCTCATGGTTGTTGAGGTATTTGGTATCTCCCTTTAGGCTGCAGAGGAAGACTTGTGTGATACTGAGTTTCCCGTGGACACGTAACACTCATTCTCTGACTATAACATCATTTCTACAATGCTCCACTTTCTTTCACCCCCCATCAAAGATTGAAATACTTGTGTAGAATCAGGCCTACCTGCTTCTTTTGGGAGAGCATGTTTCTTATCCTCACCCTAAACTACATCAGCATGGCCAGGAAAGTACATTATTTTAGGTCTCACTTTCTTGATGAGCTCCTTGTATTTTGCAACGACAAAAAACAAGTGATTACAACTACCAGAATGGAGGTTGTAGCGAGGTGGGGGTTGATCTCTTCTCCCAAGTAACAAGAAATAGGACAAGAGGAAATTGCCTCAAGTTATGCCAGGGGAGATTTGGGTTGGACATTAAGAAAAATTTCATCATGGAGAGGGTGGCCAAGCATCGAATGGGCTGCCCAGGGAAGTGTCAGATTCACCAGTCCTGAAAGCATTCCAAGAATGTGTGGATGTGGTGCTTAGGAACATGGTTTAGTGGTGGACCTGGCAGTGCTGGGTTAATGGTTGTACTAGATGGTCTTAGAGGTCTTTTTCAGTCTTAATGATTCTATAATTCTATATCTGTTGACAGCAGTGAACAATGTTCTCTCAAAGGCTCATCTTCGTTTCAGCTTTCTACTTTAAGCCCTTTTCCCTCAGCAATGATTTCAGTTAATCTGAGACATTTTCACTATGATCCATAGACCTACCCTTTGCCTGGGACTCTGAAGATGTCTTTTCAAGGCGTTTTTTTTTTATCTCCCTTAGTCTAAAGACCAGCTTTTGATGACTGCATCTCCTCCTGTGAAACTGCAACATCATAACTGCAGTTGGTCATCCTGGCATTCCTGTGCTCCTTAGCAGACATATTTTCTAGGGTGCTACATGAGCTAGTGCTTTGCTAAGTTATTCTTCCCCTTCACAGTGGTAAGACATTGCTATTTTTCTTTTCTAATCCTGACACACTCTCTCACTAAACCTGATTGCTAAGAATTTTTTTCAAGCACTTCTGCAGTAATTCAACGAATACTCAGTGGTTACCCTTGCTCCTTGTCACCCAAGGTACCCTCAACAGAGTAACTGCCCTTTCACTTCTCTGGGCAACTCAAACAATTTCTTTTGAGTTTTTTCTTTTGGCTTGGATTCAAACAATCTGACCAAGAACAAAGTCTTATTTGAAAATGAAGATGAGAAGGCTTCGCATTAATATCTGTTTTTTTTCTAAAAGCACATCATAATGGGCTACCTAATTAACATAACTCATGGTTTTTAGATCCCACACAAGGTCTCTCTAACAGTATTTTGCCTGCTGTCAGCTGAGCTGCCCTTTGCAACAAGACATCTCACGTATCGGTCCCAAGCAATGAATAAAGTTTTAGCAAAGTTTATCTGCAGGCCCATATACAGCCACACAGCACACAAACTAATATTTATACTTTCCACATGTTAAACCTTATCATCCGTCTATATTTATACTCACTTTTCCCTCCTGATTTGTTGTACATGTAGGTTTAATCCACTTAATCTCTGTCTCTCAGTGTCTGTGACTATAAAATAAGACAATGAGGGAAGGACAACAATATTACCTACTGCATGGTCTGTAAGACTTATGGAAAATTCCTGAAAGTAGAAATTTCTCTGCAGAAAAAACCAGCAGGATCTGCTTATGATATTTAGCTGGATCCTCCACTACGTTATCGATGTGCTGAGTTAAACTCCATAAAGTTGCACCATTACAGGAGACCTTCAAGTTCAAGAGTTTGTCCTTCTAAACTGACTTGTTAGAGTTTGTTTTTGTTCATTTTCACCAGTCACAAGAATTGTTTCTAAACATTAAAAAATGCATAAACTAACTTTTAATTTAAAACACTCCTGCAGAAAAAATGCACAAGGAAAATAGCTATTCCATGCACAATAGTGACACAGTGACTTACAATGACTAATTAATGAGAACACCTGGAGTATCTTTCAGAGCTAAACTGGAAACAAAATACTGGAGATTAGGTTTTCAAGCTACTGGTGGTCCCAACTAATCTCTTTCAGGTGTAAACCACAGTGTACGTGGAAAGCAAATTCTGACTCATTCCTGCGAGACAGGAGGTCTTCGGGCTAATAATTGCAGTATGTAGTTTCCATAAAATTTATGAGGCTGGCTTTAAATTTTAGTAGCGGCAGGCCTGCAATAAATGCCAATGAGGTCCATCAAAATGAGTATTTGTGTGTGTCCTCATAAAAATAGATCAACCTTTTTAACAGACTCCATGCAGAGGAATTTGTATAATTACAACACATATCTACAGCTTTAGAGTCCCTTCCACACCAAAACCAACATGCTAAGTCATAAATGCAGAGGAAACATAAACACAGGAACATAATAAAAGAGATTTGGTTGGGTTAAGTCACTCTGTCTCAGCTGCCATGTTGTAGCTAACAGAATTTCCACTAGGGGTGGGAAAAGGGATTATTTTCCCTGTTTGTCAGCTTTCCTCTCACCTTTGCCTCTTGCACTCTTGGGGATGGCAAGAAAGTCTGTTCACATAAAGGAAAGGAAAGGGACAACCAAAAGGGAGAAAGGGTCCCACCACACATACATACATTAATTTCCAGACCATACATTAACTCTTATCATGCTGGTCTTGATGGAAATGCTCAATAAGGAATGAGAGGTGCTAGGCAGCCCAAAAGAAAGGACAAATTAAGCTTACATCTTGTGCATTGTGTCTATAACTTGTCAGTTCCATGGTCACAGTTGAATTGTCAACTCCAAGTAATAAAATATGGTTTATATCTGAGATTCCCCACTATGCCAAGTTTCCACAGAGTTCAGCTGAAGTGGAAAGGCGGTTATGATTCACTGATTCTCTCCCCAGCCCAGCCACAGCTCTCATCCTCATGAATTATCCACCCGCAGGGAAGAACTGGAGTGTTATACACAGTTATATACTGTGTCACATACAGTCCTCATCCAAGGCTACCTCTGCTGCCAGGGATAAGACCCACAGAGCATGGAAGAAGGGGCGTCTCGAGGGATGAAGGGCAGAAGCCAGGGGAAATGCTACTTGGAGGCCTGGATGCATTTTAGGATAGTGCTCTTCCTAATAAGAGTAGGATAGGGGTTTAGAAGTGTTTATACACCTAAAAGCACAGATGGGCATTTAGTGAGATTTTCAAAAATTCCTATGACTTTTATAGGAGTTAGAAGATGTAAAAAGCTCGAGGCACCTCTCTACACCTTTAGTTTTCAAGTATTTTTAAAGTGTCTGGTCTAGAAATCAGCCAGTGCTTTCCAAACTGGCCTCGTTTTTGAGCGATTTCCACTGCCATAGCGTTGCATTGTTTTAAATGGACTTGATGGATTCCACTTTTGTGTGACAGCCAGAAAACAGAGTGTGGGACTCGATTTATTTTAGGCATCTGAAAATGAAGGATGCAAGTCTTGATTAGTTGCTGATCTACCTACTGAGAGAGCAGACGGATTGGAAAGGGATGAGTCTACCCCTGGAGGTGCCTGTCTCTCCCTGTTGAACACGGAGGGAGTACAGGCAACAAGCTCAGATTAGACATCTAATTTGTAACAGCTGAAGCCAGATGAGATGAATTCCTCCTCCTCCTCCTCCAGCAACTTAGCCAAAGGCACAGAGAAAACAATGGGAGAGCAAAACACGGAATTCATCCTCGCAAACCTCTATACAGGGTTTAATCACGGAACTGAGCTTCCCTCTTGAGAGGAGGTATTGGAGAGCCTTGCCAAAACAAACCCAATTGGTACATGATGGAAAGCAATGAAAGCTGTGCTGACTAATAAGTACAGAGTTGGGAGCTGGAGGGAACAAAGGGGTAATACCCAACTTAAAGGCTTTCCCCACAAATTAACCAGCTCACAAGGGCTGTGGCACCACAGACATGCAGAGGCTGCAGCCACCCAGGGAGGTAGAGAGGAGCAGGACTGCCAGGGCATGGGTCCCAGCAACAGGAATCCAAAAGCAAAACTAGTTTCAGCCAACCAGCTATGCTAGTTTTCTCAGGACACATCTATCTCACTACCCTGACCAAGGTCAAAAAGCACACATTTTTCTCTTAAAAATATAGCTGTTAATAATAAGGAAGAATAACTGGCAATACTTCAAAATCCTAGTGAAAGCTGAAGATAATCTGAAGTTTTGCAACACAGCACAGTGCTAAATCACAGTGAGGCACAATGAAGGAATAGCTCATATAAAACAGTTCAGACAAATAGTATTTGTATTAAAACTTTCTGTTTCATTTGAAGTTTTCGTCTTTTTTTTCATTTCATCTATTTGCTACTCATTCTGATGAGAAAATTGTTCTCCCACTAATGAACTCTGAACCTTATGATGAAAAGGGTTTTAAATAAACTTAAGAGGAGATGTTCTTTCTTGAAAGATTTCTTACACTGCCTTCCAGTTTTTAAATAACAAAAAATAACCAATAGCATGACTTCTCATTATAAAACCAGATGATTCAAAAAGTAATTGCTTCAAAAGTTATAGTAGAAAGATGTAAATTACTTCTGGTAGCTATGAAAGGCAAGGGAAGCCTTTCAAAGAGTCTCCTAATTATGCACTGTTTCTTACTCTCCTTGTGCTGTAGATCTTGTCATAACACTCCTCAGGCTCCTCCTCCCTCACGCCTTTTAAATGGCATTTGAGAATAAAAAGCAGTTAAGCATCTACAACAGATGCAAAGTTTTTCCTTAACGATGAAGTCACTGGCAAAGTCCTTGCCGGTGTCAGTCAGGCCAGGCCTTTACTCCAACCATGGCTTGTGAGATCCCAGGCAGAACACAGGCACTGACAGACTGCTGACATGTCCTTCAAGACTGGGGTCTGGCAGCAGCTGGATGACTTTGCCAATAAATTTATTATGGTCTTCTGAACGCTTATTATGGTCACACTGGATCTCAGAGGCTCAGTGTGATGTGCAATTACTCTTATTCCAATCATAAAACCAGAAACCAACAATTTAATGTTATTTGTGTTTCAGTTTTCCTTGTGCCTCTATATGGCTTTGAAGTTCTGAACGCTGCTGGTCACGGCAGTGTCCGATCAATGCCTCTTCAAGGTGCAACTGCAAACCCCTGTCTCCAGTCCAGCCTTGCAAACAGCTGGAAAATTTACTCATCTTTTAACTTTCTGCAGGACAGTTTGCTACACAAAAGTTTCAGCAGAGGTTGTGCTAGCTATTGTCAACACATACAAATGGGCAGTACCCCAGAGGGTTTATGAAAAATCAGACAAAAAGCGGTCATGTAGACAAAATAGCATTTCAATTTCAGACCCAAATAGCTAAACAAATGTTATGGTCTTGAGGGTTTTTCCATACGAAGGAGTTGGCAGTCGTCAGGTGTTTCCTTGACCGACCTGAGGAACCTGTAAAACACCATGCTTTGGGAGGCCAGCACTTCAGGAGCCAGCTGTCAGACTGTTGCCCAGTTAGCACTTCGCCGAAAACCTTGTCCATTTTCTCAGCTTCTCACAGACCTGACCCTGACACTTGTTTTGGCTGACAAAGCTCTGAATATTTTCCCCTCTTTTCCTAGGTTATTTTCCCTTCTTCTACTTCTCAGACACCCAACCAACTGTCAGCAGCACCGTAGCCCAGCCCCAAGTGTTGTTTCAGCAGCCTTTGCCCACATTTGTTTCTGAGAAATCCTTAACTTATGCCTCTGTGGCAGTAGCGTTCGAAGAAAAGCCCATCACAGAACGGCATTTTAGCCCCAGTGTCTGTCACCAGCAATGCACCAGTGCCTTTAACCTAAGCAAACTGGATGGTTCTCACCTATTTCACTCCCTTTTTAACCTACCTTTCCATAATTAGTAACAGAAGTAACTCTGAGGCAATGGGGCATGTCCTAAACGTGTGCAAAGAATTAATATCTTTTAATTGCTATATATCCAGAACAGATTTGGCTCCATTGAATAACAGTATTGTAACTTTCACTGCTCTGCACCAGTCTAGCCACTTGCGAGCTGCAGTGCATGAAAAACCATCACTCCTCAGTACCATTGCTCCTCTGAGGTGAGATTTTCTTTCCAATTTATTCTAGAACTTAGAGGTAGCTCAACAAAACAGCTCGCTATGTCTCCAGATCCTAAATTTATTTTTTTATTTTATGTACTCATACAAGTAACTAAATCTTTTTCTGATTTTTTTTATTTAAATGCTGTGTGTTTTTCAGGAGATTTGAAAGCTTTTGAAAGATGCCTGATGATAAGCCTGACAAGAGCCAGCATGTTGTGTCTATAGAGCAAGACAGAGAGGTCAAGTGCTTCCCCCACCAGGGAAAACCATGGTAAGAAGGAACCAAATGCCAACACTCTAGCAGTGGGTTTTCCTCTAGAGCTGCCGTCATAGTGCCAATTGCTATGGTCCTTTTTAGTCACACAGACTTTGCACCTGAAATGGTGTAATGAGGGAAGGAGGATGAGAGGAGACCTGGTGTCATGTCTAACAAGTTGTACACACAAAGCCATCAGCGCCGCTCACTCACAGCAGCCTGGACTGCGTTCTAGCAAGTGAGCTAAGGATGAAAGGTTTTCTGTTCCCACTGGAAACCCTCAGAGCCATCCATTCACCCTATCATATGTTCAGTATCAGAAACTGCTCTTCAAAGCTGAACAAAAACTACTGTGCTGCATATAACTGACAAAGTTAATTGCATGCAGCATATTTCTCTACCATAAATATTGCTAAACACCATTTGTTTCTGGATTTCACTGTTCTCTTAACTGTAGAACAGCTACATTATTGTTTCATCTGTAGCCCAACTGTTTTCTTTACATTTTTGCCACTAAGTTGAATCTACTACCAGTAATCTAATTTACATTTAAAGTGCACAATATGCTAACATGACCAGACTTCAATAAAATTTTTACTAAAACTCATAAATGCCTTGATTCTGGTGTTTATAGAAATTTTAGACTGTTCATTCCCTGAATGTTAAGGCGCTAGCATCCTGAAATCATTCCCATATGAAGTAAGAAACATTCTTAGATTCATGCTGTGTCAGGAAATACAGAATATAATGTCACTAGCCATTGCTCTCAAAATCAAAGATTTGTTATCTCCCAACAAAATGATTTGGATGGCGTGTCCAGCCTGCTGTAGCATGGGATATTAGCTCCACTCACCTGCTTTTGTTATTGATACAGCACCTCTTGTTCCCTGCATTTCAGATTACAAATATTTCTTACCATCTTTGCTTCACTTATTTTTCCTTCCTGTGCACACAATTGCTTGGTTTCAAAATATTGCAGAATTCTTCAGGTGTCTTACGAGCCCTCTCCATCACCACTGCATTTACCCAGAGGTATCTTTCCTGAGTACCTACCTGACAGTACCAGGAAGGTCATCCATTTCCTAGAGGTTTAGATTACATTTCTCAGTTGGATGTTGATTGTCAAATTTGTAATTTTAGCAAAACAAAAATTATCAGAGGTTCAGGTAAAATTGGAACAAGGTTTCAGGGTGGTCTTCCTTTTTTTGTTTGTTTGGAGTTCTTTTGGTTTGAGGTTTTTTAATGTGAAAATGGATTATATAGTAGAAACAGCTCATTTTTGTACTTACTAAACATTTTGATTTCTTTTTTTAAAACAATATTTTCAGGGGTATTAGGCTAAATAGAATTTTTAAAAGAAAAAATTGAAAGCAAAGAATACATTTGCTTCCTATTAAAACTCTTTTTCTCTTGCTTTGAAACAAAAATAGTGGGATGTGTGCAGGCAGGCACATGTTCGTACAAAGGGAATTAGAAAGGGTTGAGTTCTTTGAGTCAAACCCTCATTACAGCCCAAAACCTGTATGAGTTCAAGAAGCATTTGGACAATGCTTTCAGGCACATGGTGTGACTCTTGGCTCCTGGCCCCTGTGCAGGGCCAGGAGTTGGACTCGATGATCCTGACGGGTCCTTTCTAACTCAGCAAATTCTATTATTCTGTGATTTTCCATTTTTTGTTTTCATTTATTATTTTACTTCAGCAATCAAACCAGTTATATATTATTTCTGAAATTCTATCCATAGCACTTGTTTGTATCCTTCAGCTAATTTTGGATTGTCCAAATCCACTCTTGTTTGATTGTCTGTGCTTGTCAGAAATTCACAAGCTATAGCAGTACGAGGATCAGTGGCCACCTCTTCAGCACAGTCAGTGTCCATAAGCTGTTCTACAGTGTGGATACTCTGATCCAAAGATGTTTGCTAATTTAAACTTATTTATCGCAGAATCATAGAATCAGGGGCCCTAAAGGTCACCTACTTCCAGCCCCTCTGCCATGGGCAGGAATACCTTTGACTAGATCAGGTTGCTTAGGGGCCCATCCAGCCTGGCCTTGAACACTTCCAGGGATGAGGCATTCATAACTTTTTCTGGGCAACTTCTTGCAGTGCCTTACCAGCCTCACAGTAAAAAATTTCTTACTAATATCTAATCTAAAACTTTCATCTTTTAGTTCAAAAGCATTCTCCTTTGTCCTATCACTATGTGCCTGTGTAAAGAGTCCTCTTACCCTTTTTTATAAGCCCCCTTTAAGTATTTAGGTCTCATTTTGCAGTTAAGATCAACTATGGATTCCTGCATCTTTACTAGTGGCTGAGAGAGCACACTGGGCCATATATTACTTTACATCTCATTTTGAAAACTGACTATTTATATGCTGTTATTACCCTGTAGAAGGGGAAAATATAATCAAGAGTTTGTCTAATTCAGAGTGGCAAAAAGCTGAAGAGATGGGAACTAAGACACAGGCTCCTCTGTGCTTACATGTTGAGATTATAGTTGCTTTAGATAGAAGACAAGGTGGTAGCTGTTTCTTTCAAGGATAAATCAGACTTCCCTGGGTATATTTGCTATCATCTCACCTCTAAATGCATATAATCTGCTTGCAGAAAACCTATCTGTACATTATACTGCTTCGAAATATCAGTTCAGTTATGATTGTGCTTTCATATGTTGGAGCTGAGCACTGAATTCTAAGGGGTCAAATTCTGCTCTTGGGTGCATGCATCTAAAAGATACGGGTTGGTTCTGAATAAAGAAAAAAGTGAGGACAACTAGTTTTATGCACAACACACCATTGCTCAAGCTATATTTTTCTCTCAGGAAATTTTAATAGGATTTTTGTGTACAATAGGATTGTTGTACTCTAGGGTGCAACTATTTATATAAATATAATCATGCTATTTATGTAAGAAATTCAAAAGTTTACAGTAAGAATCAAGAACAATTTCATCCTGAAGGAGTAATCATTTAATTGAGAATGCAGAGTTAAGGTTTAAGGTTTCCTTTTTTCCTTTTCCAAGTGGTTTTTGCTAGCATTCTTTCTACACACAGAGTTACATAAAGTAAATATACATTGTAGCCAAGGCAAAACTGCTGTGCCAACGGAAAGCAATACCCCACACCTGCTGAGAAAATCTCCCTTCTCAGTGCCTTATTTTTGCAAAAGCCCTTGTTGGGACGTGGAAGCCCTTGATTGTCCTGTCTGACGAGCAAGCACCACAGCCTCTGTGAAAACTGAAGCACTCTGCACACTGCTGGGAGAGCAACACCAGACACTTAAATTTGTGTTTAGAGCTACCCAGGAGATGGTGGTTTGGGGTGTAATGTCCAGTTACTAAGGGGTTATTGAGAGGAAATTGAGTGGTTGTAAGAACTTAACGCATTTAATAGAAATGCACTAATAGAGAAAAACTCTTTTTCAGAGGATCTAGACTCTCACTTGGGCATGAGCACTAGTAGTGGAAGCAGTTGCTGAAGATGACTCCAGGCACAATAAACTATTGGTTGAAGGACAACGTGTGACAGAAATGTACAATAAGATTGGTTTGGAATTTTTTGCACAGACTGTGAGCCCTAGCAGAAACATTTCCTAAAAAAAACGGTGGCAATAGTCTAAATTTCTGGGTAAATTTAGCTAAATGACATGTTTCAGTACAGTCAGCTTGAAAAGTCAGACATCCAAACTCAAAGTGCATAGGTCTCATTTGTGAGCCTGGGAAATGGTAACTCTGGAGGGATTTGGGGAACTTTGTGGATATTCAGGCAAACATTATCTCCACCACTGACTCTAAAGGGCTAGTCCTCCTCTGGCATGGATAGTGGTGGGGCAACTGAATAAGAGGTTGTAAAATCCTATGCCCGGGCACCCAGACAGCTACAAAGTTGTCCAAGCTACTTCTGTCTAGTACCCATACAGGCCACACACATATGATGACAGGCTTTGTCCGTTTTGGAGAGGAAAACTGTACAAGATGAGTCCTGACATTCAAATCTCAAAATGAGATCCGTTCACCTCGTGAGAGGATGCAAACTCTGCAAGGGAAAACGGATACGGGAATGTCACCATGCTGTGGGAGGCCTTCTAACACTGGAAACTGAAAACCAAGATTAGAAGGTTGGGTTTGGATTTCTGTTCCTAAAATATATGCTGTAGCTTAGCTAGCGTTGTTACTGGTCTTGGAACGGCAGTCAAGCAGTCACATCGCATTATCACGGCGGTCTTCTTTGGCTATGGAAATCTCTGAAGACAAGCAAAACACAAACAACGTGCCAGAGGCTTATTTTGTTTAAAACCCAACAGTTTCAATATACACATCCCATAATTAATTTGACTTCTTGCATAGTACACCTCCTTGGCCTGCTGTCAGTCTACCCTAGGGTCAGGGGCAGGGACACTGGCATGCCCAGCATCCCATTCCAGTCCAGCACACCTTCCCATCTTGATAGAAAGGCCTCCAGCATCAAAGCCTCAGACTGGGGCCATTTAATTTAGCCAACAATTTTATATTATTCTGAATTCTGTGACTGTTGTTTAACGTGCAGACTGAAAAATTCACCATGACAGTCAGAACAAGATTCAAATTTATTGTCTGTGAACTGAAAGCCTGTATCCTAAGGAGGTAGAGAAGTCTTTCCAGGCTGTTGGTGTTAATGAGCCTGACACACAACTAAGCACTACTGGCTCTATCCAGCAGAGGGAAGCAGCAAAAAGAGAGCTATATTGGTTGGTTTATCATTTTAACAATCACTTAACAGAATAACTAGTTACTGCCTAAAGAAATATATCCATAAAAGGCAGCTACAGGCGAAGTCCCATCAGGCAGATTTGTTCATTTCTATCCAGTGAATAAGATCATGTAAAAGTGGGATATTTCATTAGACAGAGATGTTTCCTCTGAACCTGTTGAACACTTTAATATAACCTCAAATCACTGCAAGGAACAAATAATCCCTGCAGATGATACTAAACCTACACTTCTTACCTGCCCCTGAAAAACTGAATGAAAAAGTAACAGTACCACTATTGTGATTCACACATAATCGAGTATGCCAACTAATAATCTTTAATATCCACTGCTGACAGGATGGAATTAACTGCATTTTTCCCTGTCCAACTTTCATTTTTTTCCTTGTGGTGTAAGCCAGTATCTAATCCCATCCTTATATCATTTTGGCTATATTAACTCAATTAAGGAGAAAGTACTTAGCCTAAAGCACGTTAGGGTGAGACCTTGAAATAACAATGTTTATACAAGCTAAAGATGTCTTTTGTTGAAGCAGTCCACTGATGCTTGCCAACAAAAGCTTTTCATGCGCGAAAGAGTCAATACTGAATTATAGTTAAGCCATGTAATAATTATCCTCATTAGACGTAACCAGAGCATGGATAGGATGAATTCAGTTATAAACTCTGCTAATACTCAGGAAGCATATTCTATGTGTAATTTAATAATCTTGGAAATAAACACACAAGTCTTTCTGTCTTTTAGCACAAGATCTATTTAAAGCAGAGAGGCAATTCACTTCACAGTGAGAAGATCAATTTTTCCATTATTTGTTTTTGACTTAATCTGGGGGAAGCTTTTGAATACAGTATTTAGGTGAGTGTAACAGGGCTTCCTGAGAGCAAGAGACCCGGGACATGCTGGCCACCACACCTCAGGTGTATCATCCTGGTGGGAAGATGGGCATGGGTGGGAACTTCTATCCTGAGCAGGGAGTGCAGATCTGGGTTGGCATTGTCTCTGTCTTCTCCTGAAGCAGGTGAGAGGTGAGATGACTCCCCATGGAAAGATGCCGTGGGTGCACTGAAGTTTCATCTTTTCTCTCCCCAGCTCATAATTCCCTGTTCTTCTTGATTTACCCCTGACAATTTTTGGAGATCCTTTGACTGCTTTTAGCAGTCAAGGTGGTTTTAGCACAAGTTTCTAACATTCAGGTTCTGGCTAGAGGCTGCCAAGCCACTTCTCAGGCAATTTCTGCCCACGCTCTTGGGGTTAGCGACTACTCCTCCCATCCCAGTCCCAGACCAGTTGCACTGTCTTGCTTCCCCTAGTTCTAGCATTCACTGTCTGCATGTCTTTCAATCGACACTGCAGGCAGGTGATCTTAAAAGCTTCATCTCAAAACATAGTGAGGGAAGAGGATGGTGGAGAGCGTTTTTATTTGTCTGTTTTACAACAACTCGACAAGGTGAGCAGAAACAGACAGGACAGAGGGATGGTGATTCTCCGGCCTGTTATTGCTTTCAGCACCCTATTGGCAAGCATGGCAACCATCTCATTGTGTTACTTACTCTGTGAAACCCCCCTGATCCCACTGTGGGAAGCATGGCTGCTCTTTTCCCTGGGATTTTCCTCGCCCAAGACAGGAAGCCTGGCTTGGCTGCCTGAACAGAGCATCAAACCCAAGGGCAGGCCAGAGTCCCACAACCAGCTGGGGCTCCGATTCTCCCTGAACAGTTCCTTGCAATGTCTCCGACTTTGCTGTTTCTTCCATTACAGGGGATAATATTACTTCCCTATCACTGAATTAACCCGCTGTGTCTGAAAGCAAGAAAACATCACGTTTTCCTCTTCAACGTTTAAACCTGATGCCATTCTGTGAACAAAACTAACCAGAAAATTAGCTTTTGGATGTTGAGAAACTTTGAGAGACAGGAGGCTCCTTCAGTGCTGCTTTGATCAGTCCTCAAGAGAGTCCAGCAGACCAAGGGGAAAGAGCAGCAAATTATGTCAGCTCTCATCCATACCTCACCTCATCTGTTCCAGCCCTGCAAGTGCTGAGCACAGCAACAGGCATGTCAGTGAGAGGTCCATGGCAAATGATACTGGGTGGTAAGACTATATGTACGTAAATATTTCTAAACAAAGGGCCTAAACGAAGGCAGCAGTCATGCACCATGTCTCTAGGAGTTACAGCATTCATCTCATGGATGGCACAGTCCGTGGGTGAAAAACCTGTAGTTTTTTAAAAGTCAGCCTCCCCCATCTGAGGCAGTGGCAAAAATCCCATAATTACAAAGAGATGAAATTCTGCTCCTTTCTAGTGATGCAGCTATCAAAGCTGGTGTGCTGATGTGGTAATAATACAACTCTAAGCCTACCAAGGTAATGGAAAGCAGACAGGATGTGAAAAAAATTTGGTTAATGGATTTATTTTTGCAAAGATTATTTACTTACTTTTGGCAATTTGAAGAGTTATTCAAAAAAGACTGATTTTTCAACTATTGGCATGCCTCACAGTGATAAAGTAATCAGCGTTTCTCAGAATATTATGAAAAAGGCCTATGGTCCATGAAAAAGTCGTATTCAAAACAACTGGTGTAAGAACGTGTTTGTGTAGAATGAACATTTTTAAGCAATGAGGCCAGAACACTAAATTAAATATCCCATATTTTAAGTTTTCATTGCAAAATATTTCATAGTTACATTCAAAGTTATCAAATTTGAGGAATGACATAAATAAAATCTAACCTCTATGCCATTAAATTAAGCTGCTGCCAACATTATTATTGGCAGTAAAATTACTGTGATTGCTATCAGCTATAATCAAATATAGGAAAAGCTTGGAATGCTGATATGTTCCACAGTAGTATGTTCTGAAACAGTCATTAAAAAAGAAAGCTCTGACATGACATATCTCTTTAAAATTATGCTCTACAGTAGCAGATAAATAGCATAATGAATTCTTGGGTTGCTGCAGCCTGTGTGTTTAGGCTCAAGTTATTATTTTATTTCCATTTGTCTTTTTGAACAGTTTAATGTTGTAAGTAATCCACAGCTCAGTATACTGAATTATTCACAAGCCTGTGGAGTGCAGATGCCTAACACAGCAGTTCTGGAGAAATCTCTCCCAGCTCTAGCCAGGACATGAACACCAAAACAGAGAGGGCAGCTCTCCAGCACACAGATCAGCCTGGACCATCCAAGTCCTGCCCAAAGGCAGAGTGAATCTCCCCTCATAGCCTGAGGTTGGGTTAATTCTTCCATTAGGAGCCACTCCAAGTCACCAGCAATGAAAGGCAGAGCAGTGCGGAGCAGGGCAAAGCTGCACAACTTGAAGAGGAGAATCGGCATGTGAAGGGACCCCTGGGGTCGCTGCTCAGTCTCCACGTAGTCAGGGCTCGGGCAAAAACTGCACACAGACCTTGGGCTAAGCCTGAGGTTTGTTCCACTTGTGGCTTTCATAGAAACCGAGAGAACATGAGCCGAGACCATAAACACAGCTGGATACTGAGGGCTGTTCCTTCTCTGGCAGGAACACCGCGGCATAGTCTTCCTCCAGCCCCAGGATATCCGCCTCCCCTCCTCAGAGGGACACTTCCCCCCAGGATCTCTAAAGGCAGAGAGCAAGGGCCAGGACACGCTGAGTGAGGGCAGCAGCTGCTGGGAATGTTCGAGTTCATTCCACACTCACCCTGCGAGGGAAATCACGGGGCTGGGTCACTTCCCTGCTCTGCAAAGCCACACTACTGGAGCAACAGGGGAGAAAAAGAAAAGTCTTCATAAATCGAATCCTACAGGATTTCCTCACAATAGTCCTCTACCCAGAGTGAGGTGCCTGCATTGCCACAGTCACCTGCTGTTTTGAGGGGCATAACTGCTGGAAGAACAGAAGGGTAGACTTACTCAGTTATTTCCCCGACGTATTCTGGAAAAACAAAGGGTTACCTCCAGATACCCTGCCTCAGTTAGAAGTGGATGCTAAAATTCTCCCCAAGATTCATGCTTTGTCGTTGAGCTTCAGAAAGAAGAAGAATTAACTGCTTCTTGCACTTGGACTACACCACAGACAGCTTTTTGCCCCTGCAGATCTTACTGTGAAACCGCTGCAGTTACAGCTGGGATTTTCAGAGGGGTTGCAAGAGACAGTGCCTCTAAATGCCTTGGAAAATCTCAGTCTAAGCACAAATGGCAATCAACTAATTTGATGTGAAAAAATTTTGTCCTTTACAAAATATGTTTGTGCCAATTCTGCTCTCTAATCTTACCTCCAGGGGTAAAATAACTTTCCTCCCCCAGACTATACTCAGTGTATGCCATAAAAATTTCATCAGATAGTGGAAATTCAATGTACTATGAGACCTTTTATATGTCAGAGGGAGCCGAATTCAGTCTCAGAATAATTCTACGATAGAAGTTAGAAATAGAACTAGAATTAGAAACGGCAGATATCTTTAATAGTTATTGCTTTTTATGAAGTGTAATCAAGAATGTTGAAAGAACAAGTGTTATTTTATATAAGTGTTAAGGAAAGTGATAGATAAAATGTTACTTCTAAATTAATTTTATCAGTTGACCCTCTTCTTCAAAATTATAAAATGTTGAAATATGAAGTTGCATTTTATGGGTCCAGCAGGTCCTTGGACACAAGGTACACAGGAGCAGCTGGACCCTCCTTGCCAGCGGTGGTGCGGGAGGGGCAGGCTCCCTGTTCCCACGGCACCCCAGGCCCTGCAGCCTGGGCATCCTGGCAGCTCAGCTGAGAGGTGGATCCTGACAGAGGGGATCAACAAGCTGCAGCCAGACACAACCTTCTGCCCCTACTCACCCCAGCTGGACCCAGCTGGATCATCTCACAGCACCCAAGCAGCCAGTCCTGCTGCTTTAAAGAATGGGCAGAAATGGGGAAGCGGTGGATGGCAGCATGTTCTTTGCACTACTTCATATTAAAAGATTTTCTTTACATTTTGAAAAGGCAGCTTATATCTGATATCATCACATGAAGGACTAAATATGCCACTTTCAGTTATGTCACTGCATGCTATGAAGGAAAGCACAGACATTAACAGAGCCACAGCCAAGCATCGAGTGCATCTGCATTCTTTGTCTGCAGCCCAGGCTTTTCCTGCCTCGCAGTGACAGGATCAGGGAAGAATTTTCTGTGACTAATTAGGTTTTAACTTGCCAGAGAGAACATGGACATTGGCAGTCTATGGTATAATAGTGAAGCAAAGTTTGAACTAGATTGAACTTAATTTCCTTTTCAC
Organism: Cnemophilus loriae; assembly: GCA_013397755.1. Taxonomy (NCBI): domain Eukaryota; kingdom Metazoa; phylum Chordata; class Aves; order Passeriformes; family Corvidae; genus Cnemophilus; species Cnemophilus loriae. Next base: position 241,672 of record VZTF01003704.1, on the reverse strand, counting down.
TGAAAGGAAAGAAAGATTAATGAAATATCCCCAAATCCATCCTGTTAGCTTTTATTAAATCAGCAAATGAAATTTAACCTCCAATTCTGTTATAAAATCTTTTCCTGTAGATTAAGTTTCTGCAAACATAAATGAAATAGACATACTCTCCCCTGCAACATTTTAGATATGAAAATTACATTACTTCAATCAACATCAATGTTACTTTAGGCAAATGTCATATTAAGAAACAATTATTTCTTGTGTTTCTTTTCACAATGTTACCTAGATTTTATGAAATGCCAGAACTTTGCTAGTCTTTTCTGAAAACCACTTGCTGATATTCCAATTTTCGGCCAATAGGACAGAGTTAACTCTTCAGGAATACAGAGATTTCTTTTATTAACGTTATACTTCTCATCTGAGGGACTCTAAGTCATGTTCCCCTCCCACCTTCTCTCCTGCTTCTGGGCTCTAGTTATTGCATTAACACCCTGCCTTACCACTCTTCTCCTAAACATGTCATTGAAGTTGACAAAGTGACACCAGGAAAACCCGGCACCCTTCACCTCAGCGGATGGGGACAGGCACTCAGGTGTTCTTTATGCAGAATCAGTAAAGTGTGGTCCCTAAACTTGCTTCTGGTCATAACCTTGAAGGCCCAGAGGAGGTGACATCTGTCGGAAGGATCCATAACTGCATGGCAATGTCTATACCTTAGAAACTATTTACCTACAAACATTAAAACAAATGAGTTGGGAAGTGGGGCTCTGTTATTTCTCACTGGTAAGGCAGAGCTGTAAAAATGAGTGTAATGAGCACATCCTGCATGGGGACTCCCTCTGTCCTGCTGCTGCACACCAGGCCCTCATCCTGCTGGGGGGTCAAACAAGAGGCTCTGACGGCTCTGGTGTGCTGCTGCAAAGGGCAGAGCCATGCAGAACCTCGCCTCCAAAAATGGGGTCCTGTACTACCCCCAGATGAGTGCTCCCACCATGCCAAAGGGGCCTTGCCAGCTCCAAGCCTTTGGAAAGCACAGGGCTCTGCAGGGGCAGAAATGTCGCTGCCATAGAAGTTAAAACATTAACGCTGTTTATGTCAAACCGCCAGTGCTTGGTACTGCACAAGACAATATGAAACTGTATCAAATATTTGCAATGATTGCCAAGAAAGCAGACGCTGCCAATACTCCAGAGCACATCCTCTGGAACTGATTATTTCTAATCCTTTAGAAAATGTATAAATAAAATGATGCCAAGACTGATGGACAAGCCAGGGCACCTACTCATGTTTCTAATATACTGCTTTCCCTCCACCCCCTTCCCTTCTGTGCACAAAATGCTCTCCTTTTTTAGTAACTTAAGTTGACAATCATCAAAAGAAATCAAACTGTATATAAACGAACATTCTGAAGCATGTCACAGTACGTCAGAAACTATAGAAATCTACTAGAAGTCTGCAAAACAAGTATTTAAATCTTTTAGTAATGCTTTAGTAGAATGATTATTTAACTTACTAGCAAGTATGCATTTAGCAGGAACACCAGAGGCGTTTACCCTTAGTATTAGCTGCTCAATCACATAGCCTAATCCCAGAGGCCTAATCTGCGTGTTAGTGGGAACACAGCAATTATCTACATTCATTAGAAATTAGAAAGGGGGAAGGTGAAGAGAAAATCTCAATGGGTGGATAATTAGTTTCACATACTCTCATTGTTTGCATGAGGCCAAATCCATATTGCCATTGAAGTCAAAGGAGCTTTTACTAGCCCGTCCTGCCTTTTCTTGCCTTCCAGACCACCAGCTATGATCATCAGAACTGCTTGTCTTAGGCCAGGAGACACAAGCTTGTTCTAGCCTTAAAATATTAGAATGGTCTTTCTTTCTCATAAGTGTCTAGTAAGCTAGAGTAAGTGGAATTCAATAGCCTGCTTGTTGGTAACTGCAGCTGGTGCCTGCTTTGGGTTCTTTATTTTGTGCTTAACACAATACTGCTTTAGAACAGATGGATTTAGCAAAGCTTGCTGAGATACTAAATAAGAGTAGGGTGTTCCTAAAGCAGCTGGACACAAATTGAGTAAACATATAATGGAAGACCGGTTCTTTAATTCTCCATTCCCTAATAAAGATGTAATGATTTATCATATGGCTGGAGAACTGACATTCCTCTCAATCGAAAGGTAGCGTTACACATCACTATGAGTCATTTATGGTTAATCCCAGGCAGGGGGAAAGAACAGACTACTTTTGCAGCCTGATTTCTGCAAGCTCATTATAATTACAGCTGTCCTCAAGCTGAAGAATTCAGACATATTTCATGTCTCCAAAGTTTTACTGTAGCTCTTTGTAGCAGCAGATCTCTGTCCATTTTCAGTCAGTGTAGCAATAAGATGTTCGTGGTATTCTGTACCCTTATAATCCTCTTTTACTAATAACAGAAATTAGTGAAACCAGTTTTATTGAGGTTCTTTGGACTTTTCCAGTCACTCCAAGTGATCGGGAAACTGTGCAAGCTGCATCTACATATATCTATTCTAAGCTCAGGTCAGAGATTGCTATTTAGAGACGTTCCATCTTCATTAATTCACCATAGATATAAATCTTAGGTGATTTCCAGCATGAAAAGCATAGCAAATGCTTGCAATTCTCTTTGCTTTGAGAACATACATTGAAATAAGTCTCACTTGTAGGTCAACTGACAAAGTCTGTATACAAGCAGTAAAAATGATGCTTGAGCACAACTGATCCTGAGTCTGAGGTTTAAAATGGGTAAAATCACCTCCTTATGAGATTCACTTTCTCTGCTCAGTGGACTTTGAAGGCCTCTACTACACAATGCAAAGGAGAAGTGCTGTGATGAGAGGAGGTTAGGACCAAGCAGGGTGTGATGGATCTAAACAAAGCTCTTCAAGGAAGTGTTTAATGCTGGCTGCATTGTGACTGCAGAAATGGAAGTGTCTGCAGAGACCTGGAAGTGTCTCTGAAGTCGTTGAGTGACTTTTGAGGAGAGGACTCCAGCTTCTCAATGTGTACGCAAAGGACTCCCAGCTGTGGCGAAGACCAGTTACTCCAATTTTACTACAGGAGAAGGTAGGGAGAGATGGAGGAAACAAAAGGCTGCAGAATGTGGCCGTGCTGCACAGAGGCTGAAGGATCACTTCCCCGGCTACTGCAATGGCCGGCATGGCACTCTGCTGTGTGAAACCTTGGTAGACATCTCATCTCTAAGTGCTTAGTGACAAAAAATAGGAAGAACCAGAAGAAATTCTAACCTTGAATTCATTTTCAGAAGGAGATCAGGGAGATTTTTTTAAAAATGCGTGTAGGATCACAAAATAATTGGTTTGGAAGAGGCCCCAGGAAATCATCTAATCCAGCCTCCTAGTAACATCCCTACTACACAGACATGTGCATCCCCTCTTACAGAGAGAAACTCCTTGTAATAGGGAAACAAATAATTAAAAGCACAGAAGTACCCGAGAATTACCTTTTCTTGGAGTGATGTCTCTACAATTAAAACAAGCAGTAAAAGGCCACTCTGTGATGACAAGGAGATGCAAAACTATCAAAGTCAAGGACTGAAACAAAAATTTATTGGGGTGAATGTTTTTTAATAGGGTAATTAATTTATGAAGAAAAATCTGACTGATATAATTTCAGAAAATCTTTGGTCGGAAGTTACTGGAAACACAGCTACCAAGTAGGAAGACAAACTCCCTTCAAGGAGCTCAAAAGCAGATACAATCTGCATGGCAGAAAACAGAAATTGAATATGCTTCCTGGAAAAAACGTGAAGAGCTCAGTGAGAGCTCCTTTCCAAAATGTGTGTTGTTCTTCCTTGCTTTCTGGGTGGTGGTGGTTCTGCTTTCTCATGTATCAACTCAGCCTCAGACAGAAACACATTATTATGTAAAATACAACATGCAAACTCAGAATCTAAAACCCTATAATCTTAAAATCCAGCATATGGAAAATCTAAATGGGCGGTGTGGTGTGAGAAGCTGTTTTCGTCTACTTCTGCCAGCAGTTCATGCCTAGAAGAAAAAAAAGAAAGCTTTGTTTATGTGACATCCTTACACCAAAACAATTTCCAAAGAGCCATCGTGTGTCCCCAGTCAGGCCACTGATTGTTTTATTCAGCAACTTTTCAAAGCACAACTTCAACAGCATGAGGAAATGAATTTAAAGACTTTCATTGAAGTTGTTTTGTTCTTTCTATGGACATGGATACAAAGCCACAGGCACCCAACTTGTATCCACTGCCATCTTGTAACTAAAGCTTATTCATCATGTGGGATGGGAGGGAAGTGGGGATGAATCCTGGTTCCTTCTCCTGATGGTGTCTCATCTTTAGGCAAAGGCAACAGGGGAGGAGACAACAATTTCCTAAAAGCATGAATCTGAGCAGGGCATGGGGGTCACCACTGAAAGAGCTTTGGTCACAGCTAAATGATGGCCAGGGAGAGGTTCTGGGAGCAGTGCAGGTGGTCCTGCCGCACGGGACCCGGGGCCACGGGGCACAGAAACACGGCAGCCTGCAGTGGGATTGAGAGGAGCCTGTGGGGCTGGAGACTGGCAGCTCAGACACAAGGAAGGGATTTTTCAGGACAGCTGGAAAGAAGAACTTGGTCAAGATAGCAAAGGCTCTCAGAGTTAAGGTAAGAGACACCCCTCTTTATGAGGAACCTCTATCCCTGGTACACCAATCTGCCTTAAACAGTAACATTATGAGACAGCTACTGTTTTGAGAGGCTTTAAAATGCAGCTGCTCAACGTATCCAAAAAAATTCTGCTGTAAGTGTGCAAAGTAATATGCTTCAGCCAATATATTCCCACAAAGAGCCTGGGCTCTAGCAGTAAAGACACTGATGCAAGAACCAGTTAAAAATATCCATAACATAACAAATTGTAGGAGCCTCCAGACTTACACTGTTACAAGACACACAGCATTAAAGGACGCAGACCAAGATTACAAGTATCATTGCTATAGTTATGACAACATTTAATAATCAATTTCATTTCATGTTTAAAGATCTCTCATAGGTTTTTAATTAAACTTTCTAGGACCCAAGAGATAGGCTTTGCTGTTGCACGGTATATGTTTACCATGAGATTAATTCTGGTTGATTGATGTGCATGCACTCAAGCCAGTTCAGGATACGCTTCTTACAAGGCATGCAAAGTCTGCTTCTGCTGTAGCATACCTCAGCCACAATTAGCTGCCATGAATCTCTTTTCATTGAAAGGCTACCTATTTTAATTATCTTTACTTTATAGTGCCAGGTGAACTGGTTTAGCAATTATTACATTTCACTCAAACCTTTGTCTATATTTAGATTTTAACAAATTTCAAAATTAGCCTAAGAAAATGAGACTTCTGCAGTCATACTGTTTCTGTGTTTATTTGAGTCTGTTTGCATGTCCCTGCCTTGGAGCTCTTGATCCTCTTAGCACTTGACAGAGGTTAGAGGTCTCTAAAACATGACTTTTCTGTGTTTCATGCAAACAGGCAACCTGGAGAACACAAACTCTAGTATTTTCCTCACTACAAGAAAAGTTGCCTTATTAGACACCAGAAAATCTACATATGAAAGATGATATAAACATCCTCAGTAACAAGAAATATTTCATAGGAATACAGGGTATTTTGGGCCCCCAGAAGGGGTTCTCTGCAATACCCTGGGCAAAGTCATGAAGCCAGAACAGATTGCTCAGGGCTTTGCCCAGACATATCACCATCTCCAAGGATGAAGGCTGCACAGACCCTCCAAGCAACCTGTCCCACCGCTTACTGTCCTCACAGGGAGAAAATGCTTCCCTGTACCCAGTCTGAGCCTCTCTGTTTTCAATGTACACTGCTGCCTCTTCTCCTCCCACCCTGCAGTGCTGAGCACAGCCCGGCTTCATCCTCTCCATGACCTCCCTGTAGGTGCCAGGGGTTGCTGTGTGGTCCCCTGAAGTTGTCTTCTGGCTGAACAAGCCCTGGTCCCACAGGCTTTCCTCAGTGGGTCTGTGCCCAGCTCACTGCCCACCATCCCTACAGGTCCTTTCCCACAGAGCTGCTCAGCCAGGCAGTGCCAGCCCGGATTGCTGCCACGGGGCTGCCTTCCCTGGGGCAGAGCTTTGCTTTTGCCCTTGACTGAAATGCCAGGAACCTTATGAAATACAAGCCACTGGCCACCCTGCTGCTGGTGTCAGAGCCTGGCCATGTGGGATAGTCCAGCTGTGCTATGCTGCAGCTGGAGTCTGGTGGCTTCCCAGCACACTAAGACCAATACAGGACATCTGCTCCCAGACAGAATGTTAACTAGGCTGGCTCTCATCTCTGTGGTCAGAGCCACAGCATGGGACCATTTTAATGTCTACTTACTTTAAACATATTCTGAAGGAAAATTTTGCCCTCACCACTTGGCAGAGGCTAGGAAATGGACTGACACAGGCTCATCTCTTTCCAGCCTGCCTTTGCAGTACAGGACACACACTAAGATGATTTTCACCATGAGCAGCATGTATTGCCCAGAGATGCAGGCCAAGAGAGGAGAGAAGCAGGTTCCAGATTCAGAGTAAACCAAAGGAAATTGTACTTTGTAAACGTGCAGATAAGTAAGTGCCAGAAGTTAACCCAAGTTCAGTCAGCAAGTGGATAAGAGAAAAATTCACAGAGACCATATGAGAAAATTTCTGTCTCACAAAACCCCTGATCCAAATATCACTGGTAGATGAGATTGTATTCTGTGAAATATTTTTGTCTTGTTTTTATACATGTTCTCCTTCCTAGACATCCGTGGTTGGCTGCCACACAGATGGGATACCAAACAGGATAGGCCTGACACGGTGGAATCGTGCCTAAACTGAACCAACACACAGGATTCACACAGAGGGAACACCTGAATTGCCCCTACCACTGAAGAGACCTTTCATGTCCTCCCATGCCATCCACTTTCTCTCCATCTCCCGGGAAATATGACCATGCAGGCAGCCTCACAGACCTCGTCCCATGATCAAACAACACAGCACAAAATCACACCCCTTTCCATGTAACTGTGGTTAAAGCTTCATTCCCATTTAGGCAGTAATTTAGACAGTAAAAATCCCAGAAACTGCACGGTTTCAAATGGGACCAGAAGCCTGGGTGTTCGGTGGGCTAGTTCTCACTCTATCAATGATTTCTTTAAATACATGTAGTAATGACTTGCTGAAAAACTAGACTATTTGATATTGTTTTGAAGTTCAGGCTGTCTTCATGGCCCTTCCCTTCAATTCACATGTTGTAAGCCTTTCGAGTCTGGTATTAATAATAAATATTATTCCATGCATCCTTATTTTTTGCTTAATTTAATTACAGAAAATGTAATAGCCTTATGAAAACAATATATGAGTTTTCAAACCTAATTAACATGATACAAGTGCATAGGTCACTAAAACAGTTGTTTTATCTGGAAGCCTTCCATGCAAACAGATAAAAACAAAACTACATTTAATTCAGCAACTTCACTGTAAAGTTAAATCAAAGATGACTACTTCTTGCCTAGGGGTGCAGCCTTCCTGGTAATGAATGCCTTCCTCTTGTCATTATTTTAGAAAAAGAGAAAGAGATATGAGAACCCTATCACAGAGTTTAAAGTATGTCCAAGTCAGCCATGACCAAGGCTTGACTGTTAGACCAGCCTTCTATCACCAGGGAGAAAATCAACCCAGATGTATCATATTATTTTATTAGTCTAACAGCAAATTTTACGTTTAAGGTAAACCCACCCATTTGTCCCCCTCCTCCCCCTTTGTATACCTTCTATACCACCCCTCAACACCCCAGTCTGATCCCACAATTGATTTTGGTCTATAATGTAAGTTAGAAAGAGCTGTGCATCCAATGAGAAAAAAAATAACCCTAAGATTTTACTCTCATTTTACATTTTCTTGAATATTCTTAGAGTTTTGCCCTGAAAAAAAAAAGAAAAAAGCAAGTTTGATAATGGCAGCAGAGCCGTTTGTAATTCAGGACTGGAGACCTGCATTCAACAAGTGGTTTATTGCTCCCAGTCAAAGAGAATTGATTCCCTCATTTCTTGGAAAAGGGAAAAAAATTCCTCTGGTATCCAGGATGTCACATATCTGCCTACCCACAGGCATTTGTCTGTCCATTAGCCAAGGAGAAACAACTGCCCACTGGCAAATAGACAGTGCAGCTTGACAGATATCGAGGCTGATTCATCCAAGGACTAAAGCAGGCAAATATTTTGTCTATGGCAGTTGAAGAAGCTCCCGCCTGCTGCAGCCTGGCACAGTGCTCCTGCTCCTGCACAGCTGAACGCATGGCCATGCTGCCCGTCATGTCCTGGGAGGACTGAGTTGGACAGCCCTCAGCCTCAGAGGGGATTCTCTTGGGGTTTCCAAGTGTCATGTCAGAACAGAGGGGCAAGAACAAGGTAGGAGGAGAAACCGTGCGAAGCAAACGCCTGAAGACTTGTGTTCCTTTGGTGCAGTTTGGCAGCCTAACTAGATGATCATGTGGATGTGCAACTCCACTCGCTTCTCTAGGAGGTTCAGAAGAGGTCAGAGCGGTATGTGAAGATGTAAAAATCCACATATGTCCGTATTCTCCACATCTCCATAACCCTCATATTCCAGTAGCTTTCTCTGTGCAACAGTCCTTCAGCAGAGTTGTAGAAATGGGCTCACAGCTCTGTGAGCATAAAGCCAATGTCACAATGCAAAGGCTATATCCCTCCTTAAACTAAAACCATCACATTTTTATTTAAAGAGGGGTTCAAAATTTAATGCTGTTTTTCTTAAAACATTGAAACACGCTACCCATTAAAATCATTACTTCTGAAACTGCCTCATCAAAAAAAACCCTGTTTATTTCTATATCTCAGAGTCAGGACCTTCATTATTTTTAAAATTCTGTGAAACACCTATACCTAATTCGTTATTAAATGGCCTTTTCACAACACTCCATAACGGCACAAGAGCAGGTTTCGGATGAGTACAGAATTGCACAGTGAAACCACTTTGAAGAAGCACTTTGGGTTTCCTCAAAGAAAGGCTGGTCATGCAGCCAGCAGCTGTGGCAGAGCAGGATCTCTATATAATGTGAAATGAAGTAATAATTACCTTTTCCTGTGCTCCCCAATAAAATAACAAATAAATTATAAATTAGAAGAAAAAGAAAGTTAGTGTTTCTTTGCAAAGATTAAAAAAACAGTGAAGATTCAGGAAAAAGAAAAGAAGTTGAAGAATGAAGGAAAGAAAAAATACTTCAAATAGGAAAAAAAAAGCTTTTGTACAGTCATACTTCCCCAGATGCACAGAGCAGCTTGCAGTTTAGAATTACTAGAAACTATTAAAATGAAACGGTAACAAATGTGCAGTCCAAAGGCAAGGCAATCCCCTTTCCTCCCCTCTTCCCTCTCTCTCAGCCTGCAGCCAATCCAAAGACCACAAAGAGGCTTGCCCTGCAGGCAGGTAAAGTTATGAAACATGGGAGAGAAAGCCACCACAGGTTCACCCCAAAATGCATCTCAGTGCAGGTTTCCCAAAACAAGCACAGCAGGGATTTTGAGGTCAGCATCAACTCTGCTAAAAATAGGTATTCCTTCCATTTGACCTCCTGAGGCGCACTCTTCTTGAATCTAGAGAAAAAGCAGCAACCCATCCCTGTCACACACAGGAGAAAGGGTAGAAAATGTTTGGACTGATTGAATAATTAGAAGCAATAAGGAACAGTTATCAACACCGTGAGACTCCTCTGGAACAAGGAAAGAAAGATGTGACAAGAACTACCAGCTGGAAGAGGAGACAGAACGAGTGATGACAGGACCTAAAATGGTTTGCAGTTGCTTCTGGGCTGCTGCAGCTACCCTTTGCTATATTTAAAGAGCCAATGGGACAGAACAGCCTTTGGGAAAATATTCCTCTCGCCAAGGCACTCCTGCGCTAGAGGATGTCGCTGCTCATCAGGGGAAGGAGGCCTTGGGAATCCATTTCAAACTAAAGGGCTGCCGCTATGGAATAATATATCCAACGATGAATCCCAGCGGATTTATCTTGTCAAATTTTTCTTCTCTAAGCAACATAGTCTGAAGAAACAGCTCCTAAATTCTGAGTACAGAGAGCTTCAGAGATTATACTGTCATACATCACCCATGGCACTTCCCCACCCCTGTCTTATGCCAGTCCCAAGGTGTTCATAACCTTCATTCAGCGCCTTTCTATGGTACTCTCTGGCAGGATCTTGATTTCCACTGAGTGCCCTAGAGCCATATGGCAGCTCTGGAAGCACATAGCTCTTAGCTATGGAGTCCCTCAAGCAGTTCCCACTGTGGTCACTAGGGCAAGTGCTATCACATGGACACAGAGCGGGACTTCACAGCCTTGCATGGGGCAGTTTGCTCCTTTATCAGGACAAATCATGTGAGATGAAAGCATGTGCTCCTCTCCCTATGGCACATCCTCATTTCTACCGGGCGTGTGTGAGACTGAAATATGAACACAACAGGGCCACAGCTTTTCTCCTCTGGTACCACTTCAGTTAGAATACATCCCAAGGCAGCTTGGTTTTGGCAGTTTCCTCTTCTCTCCACTCATTTTTCTGGCATTTCTATTTCTTTTCCTAATCAAAATCTCCGAGGCTGGAACAGCAGGAAGGAGTGAGAACTGTGGCAGTTTCAAATCTCAACTAGTGATGAGGAAATAAAGCATAGGGTGAATGCTTTTTGCTATAATCCATGCCTGCCCAACACCAGCAGAAGTTCAAGAATTCAGGCTGTGACCTGTTCTGCTTATATTTTAAGCTGGGGTGGCATGCTGAAGCAGCATGAAGGGCTTGAATTTGACAGCAAAGAAACTTCAGGAGCATTTCTTATGAAGGTTGTGCTCAAGATGGCAGAAACCTCAAATCTTTTGGCCCTCTTCCCAAGAGGAACTGGCTAAATTAAGGCCCCTTTCAGTTGTGGATATAACCCTAAACCAAAACCACAGGGATCTGATTCAAAATCTGCCTGCCTGAAATTGAGGCAGCTGGAATTCAAGGCTGGAATTCAAAGAGTTTCAAAAGGAAGGTTCAGGCTTGCAAAGGAAAACCTAAATTTGTCAAACCCAAACAAACACACCTCAGCAGCAAGCTGTGAGCCCATCCTCTGCCTTTCGAGGCGTCTCATTCCTCACGTCCCTCTGAAGACACAGAGTAGTCCTGTTATCCAAGCGCTTGCTTGCGTGGAGACTGGACAGGATGGAAAGAATTGATTGTGGATGTCATTTTGCTTTCCAGAGACCAGCACTGCCCAGGAGGCAGTGGCAGGTGGAAGATGCACTGCAGAGCAGCAGGGATGCCCCTCAGCTTGCTCAGGCACCGGCAGCGAGCATCCTCTGCTCAGAGAGCTTCATGGGGAGCTCAGCTGCTGAACTTCTCCCTGAAGCCAGCAGGTTGTAGCATTGATAAGAAGTATTCTCACTCTTCTGAACTCTATAAATTAACAGTGAGTTTGACCTGGATTTCTCAGTTTTGTTCATCAGGCATAGCTGGACTGAAGGGAAGAGAAACAAAAAAAAATAAAAAAAAAATCTTGCTGCGGCTTTGTTGAAAATGTACTTTGGAAGCAGTTTAGGAAAGGGCATGTGGCTGCCCTTACAGCCCCCTAGGGATGCTGTGCTTGTGGGAAGTGCAGTGGTGTTGGATGAAGTCTGCATAGCTCTAAATCTGCTGCAAACACCCTGCTGGGTCACAGCCAGGTGAGAACAAGGCTGAGGTATGGAGTTGGAGGCCACATCTTTATATCCATGCAGGAGGGCATGGAGTACTCTTAATCTCAAACTGATGGCCCCGACATCAAATGCACTGCACCCTTCTTTTTCTTAAACCAAACTACTTGCACTCCAGAAGGCTGAAAATATATATCTCAGTTGTAAGTCTGCATTTTGTCCTGTGGGGATCATTACTAACAGCAGTTAGGGATGGACCTGCCCCAAACCTGCTGTGTGTATTTCAAACACACCCCAGACTCTCTTTTCAGAGCTGCAGATGCAAGCAGGGTGAGAATATGGGTTCAGCCTCTATTTCATTTTGGACTCACTCCCCACATTTCCACTTGGATCTAGTTCTAATTTTAACTACATCCATTATAACATTTAGGGTTTGCTTTGCCTTCTTTAAAATAGTGAGGCTCTCAGCTCCACAGACAGCCTCTGACGTGTCTGAGTTAATGTGAAAGCACACCAAGGTATTTATGTCTCTACAGACAAGGGTGAAAAGGCCAAACGCAGCTGCTGAAACTCTCACCCTATGTGAGGGGAGTGACGTTTCAGTAACAAAGTGACTTTAACACAGGACTTCCAGTCCAACAGCCTGTTGCAATTCTCTTCAGCCTGTCATTCTGCCAAAGTTTGATCTCAGAAGAGCAGCCAGGGCAGCAGCAGCTCCTTAAGGGAACCACAGAATTCAAGCGGCCAACGTGCAGCATCATTAAACAAACAAGCATAAGGGAACATCCCTTCTGGGGATGGTATTATGATATTTCCCCCCTACCCAAATTCCCTAGGGCTGCAAGACTGCACGTGTAATGATTGGATGACTATAAAACCTGTCTCTTGCATTCAGTCTAATTAGAAATCTGAAGCAAAAAATGACTTAAAATATTTTCTTTTTTTAATGCAAGTACATGCACTAAATGCATCCAACATGCACAGGAAACTACAAAAAACCTTATATTCTTCATACTGTCCTGTGCAAAGTGTTACAGAGATTTTGCTAGGACACTTCCCATCAGTTTATAAAACAAACTAAAATATTTGTAAAAAGAAACCCCAGTCCTGAGTAAGAAATAAGATCCATTATTATACAACTCAGTAGATACAGTACATATATACAGTGAATATAAAGTGAATTTACCGATGTATTGTCCCAGTAACCACTCAATACGATCTGATTGATCTCCTAACTTTTCTCAAATCTCTTATCTTCCAGGTCCATGTCTTTAGGGCAGGAGCCACCTCTTTGCTCTGAATTTTTTCAGCACCTTGCAGTTCCTGTTCACTCCTAAGCACTGCACTCTGGCTATTCCATAATATTGAACTACAATATTGTTATTGAGTAATAGTAACGCGGATACTTGCCTAGCTTGAAAAACATGTATTAGTACCACCTGGCCTGAAAAACTGTGACTCTACTACAGCTAAAATACAGTAATTTGCTCACGTGTAAAAGCACTGATGCAAGCAAAATTCTGAAACTGGCTTCAGTTTCCTTTAGTACAACACTGACCTCTCCTTTCAGCCACTGACTTTAAGTTCTCAGGCCCAAAACTTAGCATGCTTTATCCTCTTTAGTTCCTGGGGCTTCAGCTGTCACACAGACAGTAAGTGTTGTGTCAGGAAACAAGTTTTCTTGCCCTGTTTATAATATTCTAGACAAACTGAGAAATGTCCTGGACTGAGGTCTCAGGCACTTCCACACTTGGGAAATTCAGTCTTGTGTCTTCAGATGTGATTTCTTGACACCAGGTGGTACCTCTATGTACTTCCATACATACAGACTGTGTGCTACTTCCTTTAAAGATAAAGGCTACATTCTTAGTCAAAGAAAAGGTACATATAAGATTTTTAAGGAAATAGTAGGAACACAATCAGCAGCTTTAACAGATCTTCCTCTCTGTCACACCTATCAAGGAACAAGTCATAAATGTCACTTTTCCTTGTTTTGCTAGAGGACATTATGAGGCCATGGGAAGGGATCCAGAGCTTGGCTGCATGAAGCAGTGGATTTAATCATATTTCAGTTAAAAGTTTTACTCTAAATATAGGGTGTGAGAAGTGCTGAGAATTGATGGTGGTCCAGAAGTTTTGCTGATGGTGATCCAGAAATTTTAGAAAGAATTTGGGCTGAAGTCCACCTCATGTAAGGAGCAACCATACCTTAAGCTCAAGCTGTAGCCTCTGCAGGGACTGGAGCCACCTTGTGCCCAACACCACAGAGCTGGGTGCTGGCAGTTCTGCAGTTCAAATAATCAGCAATAGCAGGAAGCTGAGCCATGTGAGTGCATTCAACACCACATCTGAACATAAGAAATTACCATGGGGTCAACAGGACCATGACATGGTACCCCTTCATTCATCTTTGGAATGTATGCATGCATCTACAACAGGAGTTTCCAAGCTATTCCAAGAGACTAGATATGCACCGAAGCTTTGGGTTTTTTCTGTTCCAGAGAAGAGAGCTGGCTTGACAATAAGACAAAAATCTTATTACAAGGCTAAGATAAAAGCACCTCTTTTAAAGGGAGTTTCGTCTTGAAGATCCTGAAACAAAGGGATTGTGCCATTCCTGAAGAGGAATTAGAGAGCTTCCACAGCAGCTTTAACACCACTCACTGCATCTGCACCTACTGCTAAAACGGGAGGCTGGAGAAGATTAGAAACCAACTAAATCTGAATTAAAATTAGCATTATAAAACATTCCCAGACTGATTTTGGGAGTTAGGCTGTGATCTTATTTACATGTTTTTTAATAAGGATAAGCTCCAGAGGCTGCTTAGAGGATAATAATGTTACAGGATTTAAACTGCTGTAATTGGGACCCAAATCGTAATTACTGAAATTACTCCACTTTGATACCAGAGAAACTAAGCAAATAATCTAGGCCTTCCTATCCCAATCTCCCAGCGAGATGGGAGTGTAATGCTGGGCCTAAGAAATCCACTGTATTGAATAATCCAGGAGGTGGTCAAGTAACTACACTCACACCTTTGTTTCTTAATTTATCACTTCTATTCTCATAGTCTGTACTCTGACCCTTTCTGTCTCTGAAATCATACATAAAAATTAACAGTTTTTTAAGCAACAGGAATATCCTCTCTAAAAAGCTTGCAAAATTGTAATTTCTTAACGTGTTGCTCTGGGAAACATTTTTGCTGTAATGTCAAAATATTTAAGCACATATCAGTTCCAAGGTGGGTGGTGGAGGGAGATGCCGAACCTGGGCTATGGGGTGCGGAGCCACAGAGCTTCCCCGCTGCTGCCTGGCCAGAACTCTCTGGACAACTCATCTGCTGCAGAGCTTCCCTTCAGAAGATGAATTATTACAAATCGTGGAAAAGTTTCCTAATAAAGGAAAGGAAATAAATCCATCAACCTCTATTCTGTCTGGTTCAGCAGAGTCTCATGGCACTTGTTAAACTTTGTGGCTGAAATGGGACTGTAGGTAGGTTTTGATTTAATCTTGGCTCTGCTGGAGTAGATAGCAAAAACTCACTGAACTTGAGGAGGGGAAAGATTAAAACATTAAACTCCCTGTCCCTTAGTGGTTCTGCTTTGCAGAAGACAAAGAATCAGCACTCTCCTGACTCACAGGCAAGCAAATTCTTGCTGACTGCAGTTCATTTTCTAGGGTAGGTAGAAGGACTTGCTGCTCAGCCACGTGCCTCCTAGCTCCTCCATAAAATCCACCATGAACTCGCTCACTCCGCTGTGCCAAGCTTTTGAAGGCCATAGTGCAGATTGAGAAAAAGAAATAATTCGCATTGTTCCTAACTTCCCATTAGAGTAGTTTTCCTCCTCCCTATCCCTGTGAAGGCAGCCTGGCCTAGTAGGTGTCTCAAAGCTCCTGTATTGGTAAAACTGACCTTTGCAGCCTCCCTTGCCTTGTCCCCGTTTTACAGGGCAAGCAGCAAGCAAAAGAGGTTTATACTTGTTCCAGTCATGCTGTTCATCAGCGATGGGGAAGGAGCCAACACTGTCTGCTCACCATTGTGCACTCTACAACCACAGATACCAGTCACTCAACTGCTCTTTTCACCAGTAATAGACTCCTTTTTGAAGAATATTAGAAATACCTGCTAGATAAGCTGTTTTGTTAGCAGGTCATGGAATTCTCTAATATTCCGTGCATCAGCTGGTATCTTTAACCCAAGGATTTTCAGACTTTGGCACCACAAGTACTAACTTATTTTTTCAGACTTTCTTTCATGATATTTGGAACAACCTTTTTATAAGACTTTCCTTGAATATATTGTCTTAATTTTCTATTTGGGTACAGTCCCAGTGGATAGTATTTTCCAGTGCCTACTAAAGTATGCACAAGGGGCCAAAATTACCTTTAATTTAATAAGCTCAAAAAGCTCTGTATAGATTCTGTATAGAAGAGCAAAATTCCATAAACAGAGTCTGTATTTTCATTGTATTCAGAAAAAGAAATGTTTTTTTTCAATATTAAAAAGTCCCGGGTTGATCAAATTGTTGCATATTTCTTTCTGGGTAAGTGGTAGTGAGTAGAGATCTCTGACAGTTCTATATTAAATGCAGGTGGCTCTGTGAATGCTATTCCTGTCTGATACACTACATTAACCATAACCTGCAATTTCTTCCAAAAGAACTGGAATGAATTAAATTGTTTAATAAAACCTTACTTACCTGAATAAACTCATTTCTAGTTTGCATTTAGGTTCCCCTAATGCATCTTACTAGATTAGTATTTGTAACATAAAAAGCTAGAAATGTTTACTTAGAAAACCAAACATCAAGTATAATCCCTATAATTGTCCAAGATTTTCCTTTTTACGATGGAATTTTTTTTATACTTTTCCTTGCTATATTCTGAATTGCTAAATTAATTTAGCATGAATTGATAACTTCATTCCCACTTCACAGCTAAATTCAAGGCTCAAGCACAAATCCTTCTGCATAATTTGCATTTCAATGCACCTTCATCGAGTCTGTCTATTAATGTGGATTTGGGCATGAAAGACATCAAGAGGTTTGGGGATGGACATACCTGGACGCAATTTTTTTGTCTTGTTGCTGTTGTTCAGTTTAAAGCAAATCCACAGAGTAGAAAATAAAATGCGTCATCACAGATCTATACCTTAACAAGACCACCTCTTATTGAAAACAAGGATTTTAACACAGAAGAAATGCAAAGCAGCTACATTTTGTCAGGAGTACAAACCAAAAATCTTATTTCACTTGGTGCATGGTGAATACTATAAAGTTAAAAAATTTATTATTCTAAAATTTATTTTAAATGCCAGAAGAAAGTATGACTGGGAGAAGATAACAGCTTTATTTTGTTTTCATGGTTAAAGCAAGCCATAAAATTCTTTGTAACTGAGCGTGGTTGAGGCAAAAAATGCAGCCCCATGATTCCAAGTGTAGCATCATTTATATCCATAAGCAGATTAAATTTTAAAAGTTCTCTCAATGCCACTGACCAGAGGAACAATGTGACTGTTAGAAAACACACGCACTGGTTACCTTATAATCAAATTTTCACTGCCCTTTCTGACAGGTTTTTAAGTTACTTAAGGGATCTATTTATATGTGGAAGCATCAACATCATGCAGTAAATCCAACCACAACTCAGTCACATATTTTATTAAGTTTAAGTTCAGTGAAAGTGCAGAGTAAACTAGGGCCCTATGTCTCTCAGTTACATCTGATTTGCGGTTGCTATAAAAAGGCCCACATGCCGCTCTTTCAGATGTGTTTTGGATTGAAAATAGGATTAATGTGCTAAAGTGTGATTAGAATGGTTAAACACGATTAATTGGAACAGACTTGTATTGCCAAGGGAGCTCCGCTGTTACTGGCCAGCCTCCAGTTTACCAAGTGAACAAAGCAGGCCAACTGTCCAAGTTTTTCCATGTCTTTGCTTATGTGCCTTTTCCTTTGCATTTTCTCATAGCCAGCTTGTCTCAGAGCAGATTAAATACAGCTGAGAATGTTGGTCTAGGTCTGCAGCGAGGATCCTCAGGGAATAAGCAGGAACCTCGGGCCCAGACTTGGCTTCTCCAGTGCTGGTTGAAAACTGCCATGCACCTAGGGCAAGGGTCCAGGTGGATCGACTAGGGAGTGGGAGTAATTTGGGGTTTTTAAAATGATCTATTAAACCCCTGAACTTTAATCAAGCTGCTACCATACTGACAGCTGTGATTTACTCACACATGGCTGCAAGGGGTAAAAGGGGCAAGGACTGCAGAGCTCAGGCACTTGTCCCCAGCTTCAGAGCCCATGCGTGGGCCACACGTGCATGCCCCCCCTTAAATTAGCATGCTGGTGTGATTTTATCATGGGCAAATTCATATGTATCTGTGCCATAGAAAATCTATTTCATTTTTTCAGTAGATACTTGGCTGGGCATTCAGAAAATGCTGCCCCTCTCCACTAACTGCCCTTCCCTCCCCCTCGCCTTTTCCAAGCACAGATTAAGGATTTAAAGCTTAGGTAATCAAAGCTTTAAACTGATCCTGCCTTGGAGAAGTCAGAATGGTTTAGTATATTGTTCTAAAAACAGAAATACCTCCGTGGTTTATTGCACGAAGATATTAAACTTTGCACAAATTAAACTCAGGAGTGCAGACATTTTGAGCTAAATTCCTGGCTATGAGCAACTAAAACCTTCATAGCAATTAAAACCATGTTTGATTTTTTTTAATAACTCCAGGCGCAATTCAAATCACAATGGGATTGCCTTTCTCAATAACGAAATCATTGTACAGCTTGTGGAGTAATGGCATTCTATCTGGGAATGGGCTTGGAAAACACACATGCATACAAGATCTCCAAGACAGCATGCACGTATGTGCACAACTGTCTTTTAATATTTAGTATCCTTCTTTAAAAACTATCTAACCACTAGGAACAGAAGGGTAACCATATATTTATCCTCTGGGATTTGAGATCCTGAAGCAATTATTAGAGAAAAAAATGGAAGATAAATTCAGGGATATTTCTTGCTGCACTCTAGTTCATTTACGTGACTGTACATAAATTTCCTTCTCTCTGAACAATGCAAACAGAGAGGCAAACAGCATGTGCTATCTTTGCTCATAATTTACAAACTTGCCTCGGAGTCAGTTCAGTGTCACTTTCCCCTCAGAGGCTTAACAACAACCTCTTCTCTTGCTTCCTTCTGGCTTTCCCTTCTCTGCCTTCCTACCTCTCATTCTCTCTGCCTCATACACAGCTTCCCAAAAACACGCATATAGCTCCTGTGCTTGTGGTCATCTCCACAAAGCCAGCTTGGTTTCTTATCCAGACTTTTCTACGAAGTTCACTGCCTTGGGTAGATGATACTGCTTCAGGTGCAGAATGGATGTCCTCCCATTTTTCATTTGAAAGGGTGGTAGCACATAAAATCATAGATTAGTTTGTGTTAGAAGGCACCTTAAAGATTATGCCATGGGGTCTATCACTAGACCAGGTTTCTCAAAGCCCCATCCAGCCTGGCCTTGAACACTGCCAAGGATGGGACATCCACAACTGTTCGGGCCAACCTCTTCCAGTGCCTCACCACCCACATAGTGGGGAATTTCTTCCTAATATCTAATCTAAACCCACCCTCTTTCAAGGTACATCATAGTAATGACAGAAAAAAGAGGGAGACCACTGACAAACCTCTTCACAAGCTTTCTATCTTCCCTTCATGTAAACACAGCGACTTCCTTTAGTGCTGTGCAGTACACACTGGTGGCAGCAAATCCCTTGCAGAGGTCTGATTTTAAGGTGCTGCCACATGTAAGTTGGAGTCCTAAGGTTTTCTTGTATAGTTAAATGTTCAGCACCTTTAAAAATTAACTGCAGCTGCAGAAGAGTTAATTACTGTTAACAACAGCAATTGCAGATGTCTGACACACTATAAGCTCTGTAGTTATCCAGGTGGTCCTGCTAGCTCAGTGCTTGCAATGAGTGACCCATCCTCACAAAGATACTCACAGTTTTCTTTTGTAAATGCTGTGAAGTTCTTAAAGCCTTCTTGGCAATCTGGGATTAAGCCTCTCACTGACCATAGTTCAAGGTGTGCCTCTGCATCTTATCAAGCCTGCTGCATGCTGACAGGTACCCTCCCAGCTGCCCTCCCTCTTTGAACACCTGTCTGGTCAAACGTGTTAGCTCCAAACCCAGAGCACAGAGCTGAGCATTCATCAGGAGAAAAACACATCCAGTATCGAAGGCAAATCTGCTCCACCGAAAATGCTGGTTGAAAGTAAGCTTCCAAAGCCCTACGCATGGACAGTCCTTTGGAATAATCTAGTTTGTCACTGAAGCAACGAAATCATCATCCAAGTGCTTCAAAAACCTCTCATAAGGACTTGCTTCAACCAAAACACACTCAGTTCACGATGCTGCTTTCTTCTGTGGTTGCAGAGGCTGTTTCTCCCTCCAATACATGGATGTGGATGAGATGTGGTTCAACAAGAATAGGAGCAGCCTGTGGTTCACAAGTTCTGCCAGTTCAAGTGGTGGCAAATAAAAGCTTCTGCTCCATACCTGGTCAAGCTACCTACTCAAGTTATGATATCCATGAGAAGATAGGAATATCAAGCAGCTTTCCTGTTCAGAAGCCTTCAAAGTTCACAGCCTAGTATACAAACAAAAATGTCATCATCTATTTCAGCTTATATTACTGGACTGGTCTGGGAACTGTCTCGAAACTCCTATCACGTATAGCTGTTCTGGCTGATGAAGGCACCATTCAGATGACTTCCTCAGTCACTACAGCCTAACTTGACAGTCCTTGTGAGCCCTGGCAGGGCATTTTGTCTTTTAAGACTTCCCTGGAAAGGAAGATTCAGCATTGGTGATGTCACAGAGAGAATCTCTGGTGATCTGAGTTATACAGCTGTGTGGATGCCCCGTCTTGGTTAAGAGCAAATATTTCAATAACATCTCCCAGAGAGCTATTATATTTTCAACTCATCAGAAGACAAAATGAAAGGTCAGTGTTTATATCTTCGGTGTGATATGAAGTGGAAACACCCATTATGTTTCAAACTACTGTGGCACCAAGCTAAAAAAAGTTCTAGGCAGAGAAATTCCAGTCAGACGGGTCTTATAGTTCCTCACCACAGAATGTTGGATGTGACAAAGTCATCAGATCATAACAGTACCTGTACCAGGTCCAAAGGTCCAGGCAGACCTATGTCCTATCTTTAGCACCAACTAGTTACATTTTTCATACCCAAAAATGTTGCAAAGACGCTTTTCAAATGAAACCGGGTTTTTGAATTACTTGTGTAGTACACTAAGAAAGCACAAGGTACAACCTGCCCTCTAGACCACCACCATGTATTGGAAGCTGGCAGTGCTGACAAGCAGAAAGCTGCTGCTATGGGTCTCAGAGTGCCCAGTGTAAGCCATGCGACCATCCACATTCTGTGCCTTAATTATACATTTGGAGATCTTGCCTTAGGGGAGGTTTCCATTTTTTGCTTTTTTGTCAGATATGATCAGTGTTTAGTAGACATATGACACCACTTCCAGATTCATGTAGAACAAAACCGTAACTCTCTGAGAGAGGGCTGTTCATTTGGGTACTCAGGGATGCTGTAAGCCTTGCTTTAGTTATCCACCCTCAGCTTCAGGAAACTGATCTGTCATCTCCTCACCAAACGTGAGACACGGCAGCAGAGAACCTGAAACTGAACTGTAAATGTTCCTACAGAAGAATAGAGCAGTGACATGTAAATGGAAGGGATGGAGATACAGGAATGCAGGTGGAAGCAGAATTGGAACCCAGGCTATTTGTAGGACCAAGATAAGGCAATTCAGAAGTTACAGCCTGAGTAGGACACCTGGATCTTTGCATGCCCATTGGTTTCTTGTGACCTATGGAAGTCACTTAGCTTCCCTTAGCTGTACATCCATGAAGCTGGGATTACCAGTGTGACCTTGCACAGCGCAGTGACAGTAATTGCACAGAAGATGTGAAAGAATGATGGTAGCAGCTATTCTGCAAGTGGAATAGATATATCACATTTATTTTCCTACTAACACTTCCCAAAATAATACATTGACATTAATAATTCACTTTCCTGAGCTTTTCTCTTGCATAATGTGTTACATTATAAAATCTTTACAGGCTGAGTACCATTATATGCATATTGACAGACAGCAAGGGAAGGAGAGCTGGAACAAAGTCATCAAGGACTGGATGCAATAAGGAACCGAATGCTCCAACCCTGTTCAAGGACAGCAAAAGCACTGGTCACACTGAAGCCAGTGAGTCTTCTTTTGATTTCAATAAGATACTTAAGTGTTTTGTCAAAGGGGGCCAAGAGCCCTCAGCGCCTAGCAGGGCCGTGTACTCCCTGTGTTGCCTGAGGTCATGCAGTGAAGCAGCAGCGAAGCAGTCATATTGTGGGAATATCTTCTCTGGCTTCCTGAATAGGACAACTGAGAAATTAAAGCTAAGAATGAGAGTCTGTCCCAGGTTTTACACAAAGCTCTGTGCACTCCAGAGAAGAATTTGGAGAGCTTAGTTACTGCTGGCTAAATACATATTCAGAGCAAAATTCTTTTCTGCATGCACCTGGTTTGCATGAATGCCAGGCTTGTGTATGCAAGGGAGGCGTGTGCACAACTGAAAAGAGAAGCCAGAATAAAAATGATCCCCAATTTCATATGGCTCAGCAGGGGGAAAAGAGCAGCTCTACACAGACAGGTGTATATGACTTTCTTTAGATTCAAGATCTGGTATAGGACACTGAGATCTGAATATGGTCTCTTTGGTTAACTGGAGTGAAAACTTTCAACTTGAGAGTGATCCTTGTCCCTTTCAACAACATAGAAGGAATATTTCCCACTCTGTTAAAACAGAGGGAGGGAAATAATCAGTCCACAATTCTTAGATTTTTCTGTGTAGTCCTGCTAAATCCTCACACTTTTGGTTAAACCATGTCCTTTTGGGAAGCAGAGAACTATCATGACACATACGGAAAACACGCAGAGCTGCAGAGCAGGATTTGGAGATGAGGAGAGCTGACCCTGGGACCAGCAGCCCTTGGAGCCGCTGACAGCCCTACTCAGGCATCTTCTCCTCCAGGGCTCCCCAGAGCAGAATCAGGTCCTTGAACGGGGGCTGAATGTGACGTGCAGGCATTCAGCAGCTTTTCATACATCTTTATCTCTTCTGTTGTAAGATTCAGTGCACTACACAGATTTATGGGAATTCTTTCCATGTTCACAACTTATAAGTATTAATAACCCGTCCAAGCTGGAAAATAATACACCATTCCTAACTCTATTAACTACAGAAAATCTGGCTTCAGTTAAAATAAGATCCCCTTTAGCAATGCCCAATATCCAATAAATATTATATATAAAAAAAGCCAGGCTGCATCTTATCTGACGTACGGTAACAGTAATGTTTTTGCCTGAGGCACTGCAAACTTCAGGCTTAAGAAGTCAAAATGACAGGGTGCAGATGATCACTTGAAAGTTATAAATTTTAACCTAAATAGTTACCTTTAAATATTTTTTTTTATCTAATAATGATTACAGACAGGCAAATTCAGCAGGCTCACAAATCTACAAAGAAATATTAAAGTTGTAGATAACATTCAAAAACTGTTTTCTTAATACTTGTGTTTCTGTCACGGACCTGAAAGGAAAAACGGCATTAGCATTTCTGCCACTGCTATATAAAAGTGGCTCTGAGTTTTCCAAACAAGCAGTTTCATTCATTTATCAATGGTTTTAAAACTACTTGCTTTTGAAGTTAATACTAAATCCTTTGCTCCTTACTCTGACAAAACTCCTGTTGCTGTTAGTGAAGGTCTTTCATTCAATTAAGATTTCTGGGTTTAGGTTAAGATCTTCTGAGATACTTAAATGACAGATTTACATGTTTTCAGTAGCTATTTGGTACTTGAATACCCAGGTCTGGGCCTGACTGGTACATAAAAACTACATTAGTGTGTTACAGTATCTCAGTATCTTTTGGGATTAAATATGCCAAGAGATGTCCTCAGAGTTACTCAGTGAGTCTTTAAGTTGAAAATGCTTCAGGCCAGCACAGCCTAACCAGAGCTATAACTGCCCCACTTTCACCCTGCTTTAAACTAGCAGAAGGGACTTGCAGCATACCCTGCCTTAGCAGGGGTCACTTGCAAAGTCAGCTGCCAAATCTGTCCTCTTGAAGGCTGTTGGAGAATGCAAATGACTCCAGTTATTTACTGAGAGCAGTCTGTCTCTGGCCTCAGAAGTTAAAATCAGCTGTTGTCTCAGGTACTCCTCAGATGCCCTTCACCAAGTCCTGTGACTCTGTTACCACATTTCAGCCTTTTCTCTTCCCCTTTGCTCAGGGAACCTGCAATGCCAGCCCCAAGAACGGTGCTGGGGCAATGGCCTGTCCAGGAGCTGTGTTACAGACCAGTTACAGAATCCATCAGCAGCTGTGATTACTACTTGCTCCATTTCTGACACCCTCAGGAATTCACAGTATTTGTTCATTCATGCAGTAATTCATTCATTCATTTATTTTCCCACTTTCTTGTTCTACTTTGTGTATTAGTCTATAGGTTAGATGCTATTTTAGAGAGTTAGGACCAAAATGACCCAAAATTTGCTTTTATTTGAGAGTGTGGATGAAACTTTTTAAAAAAGGAAGCAAGATAGTGATGCTATTCATGGCAGCTCATGGACCCTTCTGCACTCATGGATTTTAAATCCAGAACATTAATTTGATTACATTTTTGTTAATCACATTGCAGCACTGGCTGTCTCAGTATTGCTTATTTTAAGGAGCTTTTTTTCTGATCAGAGAAAGTCAGAAAACTATCTAGTCAGCAAACTTCTTTTATTTGTTATCTTTGCCTAAGGCAGCAGTCTAGCAAGATTAGAATGGTTGAAAATTAAAGTCAATGGAGAAACAGAAAGGTTTCACATGCATACCAGAAAGGAAACTCATTTTCAGAATGAGATCTGGACAGTTATCTCACTCTGAACATGACCTCATGAATTTGGCAGCTTCCACCCTTCAGCAGACTTTGAACTCTTTGGTGGATCAGTGGCCTAATCTTTGACTTTCTTTTCTTTGTAAGAGTGAGGGGGAACCCTCAATAATTTTGCAGGATTTTGCAAGGAACTGTCTAATCACTCATCCATCAGACTTAAAAAGAGCCTGAAACTGCTGTTTTGTCCAGTTAAGGTCTGTTCTTTGCCTAGTTTGTTTCTGATTCTTTTTATCTTTGGGGTTTTTTTGTTTTGGTTTGGTTTTTTGTCTTTTTGCTGTGAGTTGAGTGAGGAATTTCTTAGGGTCCCTGTGAATTCAAAGAGAATGGCACTTTTACCCCAGAGACACACTCTTGGCCAGATTTCACTACAGCTGAAGTCCCCAGGGCCAACACTTTTAGCTGAATGATGTCCATTTGAAGCATCAGTCCCGTCGCTGGCTTTAGCAGTGATGGGTGTGCACAGGTTACAGCAGGCAAGTGGGCTTCCAGAGGTACTGCACACATTGCTCCCCCAGTGATGCTGGGCTTTTCTGCTGGGCCAAAGCTTTCAGATTTAATGAGAAGCAAGTGTGGGACACCCTGGCATGGGTTCAGACACACCTCACTTTTCCCATATAAAATCTGGCAAAGAGAAAAGCCTCGTGATGCTATCTTTCCACCTTTGCACCATATAAGCAGCAGCTTAGAAAAACTGGTATTTTTCCATATGACAAATGGCAGCTTTCCAGAGAATACCCTACAATTTTGGTTGGTATTTCCTCTCGCAGGCATGGCACTTGGGAAAATAAGGAAAGCTTCTTGCAGCTTTTATGTGATGTTTGGCAGTGGGATACCACTGTCCCTCCTGCATTCCCCATGGCCAGCTCTGCTACACCACGCTGGTCACCCACGCCTTTTCAGGGCACCATAGATAGAGGTCCTCACACCCTCAGCCACTAAGGGTCATCATTTTAACTGAGGGAGCAGGAGATTTGAGGGGAAGATGCTTCCACTGTAAACTGGATGTTCAAGAGTGTCTTGGGAAAGAGCCTGACATCAAGTTACAGGCAGGGCTGGGGCAAGCGAAGGTTGAATACAGGCTGTTTTCCTCTTAACGTGTTTGAGGACAGAAACAAAGGGCTAAATGGGAGTCTGTCAGGGTGGAGAAAGCTCTTATTTTTATTTCCCATTATAGCTTTCATCTGTGAAAGAGGTTTGGCCAAACTCATTACTTTCTGAGCAGCAGCAGGCGCAGTTGGGGAAAAGATATTGTTAAAACTGTAAAAATTGAAAAATATATTCTTTCCTAATAAAGTCTGAACTAAGGGCTTGCTTGGGTCTCAATAAAATTGACGGAAATTTGTAAAAGACATGAAAAACAGTAAGAACAGGAGTTTGCTTTGATCAAGAAATCTTCTGACATTTGTATTTCTAAGCTATCCTAGGCAGTTACAGCAGGTTTTGAAAGTCATTAAAGGCTCCTTTCACAAAAAGGGTTTGGACTGACATTTTCTTCAAATAGCTTCCTTTCTCAACCAAATGAAGTTTTAAAGAGTGTCTTTAATTATGACAGTTACTGTTGTTATGGAGGCCAGATGTGTTTCCCATTAAAAATGGCAGGAAAATATTTTATAGGTTTCAGTTTGGACTCAGTGAGTGTATCTGCAGAGTATCTTAAAAGTAGGTCCGAGCTGGCTAAGCCCAGTGACTGCCTGGAACCAAGGCTGGTGTGGGGCTGGTAGCAAAGAGATGTTCTGACACAACCCATGCCTCAAGCTCCATGCTTGGCACAGTGATATCCCACCACCAGCCCCAGGCTGACCACAAATCCCAGAGCCTTTTCTGCAAGGATTCAAACAGCACCTGCTCCCAGAAATATCCATTTTGTAGACGAAATGTTAGGGATGTTAAAAGTTAAACGTTACAGTGAAATGTTAAAGATGGCTCTCTTCATCCTTGTTCAGTCCCAGTTTTCCCTTGGGAAGGAAAGCAGTAGCTTTCCCATTAATTTTGGGACTCAGAGTAATAGTGTTTAACCCAGATAGTAGTTCCATTGAAGCAAACTGAAATTATTCACTTGTACAGAGATTAAATCTCTTGAGATGCTGTAGAAAAAATAGAGTCCTGCTCTTAATAAATTCTAGAAACATCCAGGCTCCTTAAGCACAGCCATTTTTAGTAATTAATTTGCTATAGATGTAGCTAGCTGATTTAAAGAGTCAGATTTATTCTGATTAAAGCATTTACTTCTGTGTCAACAGAAGGAAAATTTACTGCCTCAGGAAAACATAAATGTCAAATGTGTGCTTGAATATACAGAGTACGGTAGATAGAAAGAAGACGATGTTTTCACAGGTCATGTGCTTAAAGGTCAGTGGGGTTAAAGAGTACTTTTTTTGTTGTTTTAAAGCTGCCATACATGAAGAAGGAGCTGTGCAACTGAAGAGAAAATGGCAAGACGGAATGTGCTCTAATGTCCACGGGAAGAGCACCAGGCGCTCAAAAGGAGCACATGCATACAAACAATAGCTGAATTTGCCTCCAGACCTATAAAGAAGACTTTTATACGATATTGTTTTGGTGCCAGAACTACTGCTTTTCTGTTCTGATGCACATTGGCAGTTTTGCTTTTTTAGACAACAGTAACCATGGGTAGTCTTCTCTTCATAGACTTGCAATGTCTAACATCACTATGCTTGTGTGAAAAATTGCTACATCCAAACCAAATCTTACCCAGGGAGAATTCTAGTCTCCAGAAGACTAAGCCAGGAATATTTCACCTGCACAAATGCAGTGGGGACGTTGGAGAGAAAATACTGAAATTAATTGAAAACGACCTCTTACAGCCAGAAATTCCTGTCGGAACCAAGGAAGCAGTACTGGTGCCTAGCTGTAGGTTCCGAGTGCCGTCCTGAACCCCTGAGGGTGCCTAGGACATTAGCACAAGACCAGCAGCAAAGACAGAGTGCTCCTGCAAGAGACTCCCGCCCTTATGGAATGGTGTCTGGAAGCCATCTGCATTCAGG
The DNA here is from genome assembly GCA_013397755.1 of Cnemophilus loriae. Taxonomy (NCBI): domain Eukaryota; kingdom Metazoa; phylum Chordata; class Aves; order Passeriformes; family Corvidae; genus Cnemophilus; species Cnemophilus loriae. The sequence continues at coordinate 213,967 of VZTF01003704.1, read as the reverse complement.
GACCTGAATGTCTCCCTAAATAACTCTAAGAATGGGAATTTTTAAAACAGAAATTAGTGCAGAGCATATGAAATTCAGGCAACTATAGACAGAAACGTGAAGGGGACAATGACTTCCTGGATCTTGTGTGTTCTGGAGATCAGATCTCACATTCCCGCCACAAGTGCTGTCAGAGACTGAAATCCTGCTCTGTATTCTCTGTAACTTCAGGTCTTATCCTAAAACAGTCTAGGCTGCTGCTGCTGGCTGTGGTCTGTTTTGAGTCTGCTCGCTCAGCACCTCACAAGAGATGCTGCAGGATGAGGCCATTAGCCTGTATTTACATTGCCTGGTAATGCCATCAAACATTCTACTTCTAGTCATTAGCAATCCATCCCTCCTGCCTTTCTTCTCCCTGAGGAAGTGCTCACAGAACCCGTCTCATGGATTTCTGTTCTTTCATTATTGTTGTAGTCTCCCCAGTTTATCTTGCTCTTTCATTAAACAACAAACCGCAGATATGGTTTCAAACTAACAGCCTGTTTGCAAGAAACTAACCATCCAGGAGCAGGAGCACATCCTTCCCACATTCTTCAAGAATTCACTTAACATGATTCATTGCTTTATTCTTTGCTTGAAGCATGTTTCACTTACATTAATAATATCTTACCTTTCACTTATAAATTCAATCACAAAAGTGGTTGCCGTTCTCCAAATGATCATATATATAAAATATTACAAGACTATCACTTTCCAAAGGTCAAATTCTCTTCTTTCCCTTAATTAGGATTCAAGATTTCCAACCATAAGCTGTTGCAGCAGAAGTATAGCTCTTTTATGTTTACTAATTCACATCTCTGCTTTTTCACTTTGCAAAGAGGAAAAAGGAAATGGCTTTAAGTGGGATAAGTACACTTTTTTCTAAACAAAATAAGAAGAGGAAGTTCCAAATATGGAGGAAACAAAAGTGATCTGATTCAGTAAGAATTTACACACAGGGTCCTTAGTTTTTGAAAAGTTTATCAGTCAGTCCTTCACACTGAAGTGGTATCAGCATCAGATGTGCTGTCTCATGTTCCTGAATATGCAAGTCAGTGTTCCTTATTAATAAAGTTCCAGTCATGAAATGGATCTTCTCACACCTAAAATGGCAATATCAACATCTTAGCTTCTAAGTAGTTTTTTAATGTTCTTGCAAGAGCAGACTTCATTTTGTGACTGATTAAAATAAAGGATAATATTTCATTCTGAAACTATACCCTAATTTTTTAGATAATACCTGAAAGGAAGTAAGTTTTGTCTGAAGTGAAAAAGGTGTGTTAAATCAGCCAACCTGAGAGGACAAAGATAAACATAGTGAGCAGTGTGATTTCCTGCAACATGATTTTGCTACATCTAAATATAAAAATCTCACGTAACAGGAACCATGCCTTTTGTGTCCCACGAGAACCTTCCCAAGGGGCCAGAGAGAAAGCTTATAACTGTGTTCTTGAAAAAAATGTCTGTTCAAAAAAAAAATAAAATTCACTTGCAGTGAAAAGAACAAGCAGTCCCCACACAACGTAATATTTTACCATTAAGAAATTTTCTTGATGAAATTCCCATTTTTCTGATTTCATGTGTATATAGTCTCTGGTATTTCCTCTAGCCTGTCTGTGCTACAGGTAAAGGGAGCTTTTTTGCTTGGGTTACATTCCTGGACTTCAGGATCTGGGCTGGATGCCCGCCTCTGTTGGAAATCATCTGTGTGTCCATGAGCAGATGAGTCCATTCCTCCCGGGTCTTAGCCAGTCATTTGCAGGATACTTGGATTTTCCTGCTACAGCCTCAGATGTAACACCACTGCCACGTCTGAGGAAAAAGTGTCTATAAAGTGGGACTTTGACCTTATCAGCAGTTCAAGGCACAGTAGCCCTTCAGCTTCCAGCCTTGCAGACACTGGTACCCCCAAAAACCAAAGCTCTTGCTGATGAGGTGGTGGGTGCAGTTTTCTGATGCAGATGCCAGAGCTTTGCCTGGGAGTTGCTGAGGGCCTTCTCATGGTGCAGAAGCCTTCCCGGGCAGTACTCTGGCATTTTGGCTCCCCGCTGCCACTTCCAGCCCCACATTTCGAGGTTTCCAGTCCTGCTCAAGAGATGACTCAGCTGCCTGTGAAGCTGTATCAAAACCATGTCATTTTGCAGCCCAATGTAAACCAGTCCTGTCTTCAATTTACCTTCATATGCCAGCCAAAAATGGTGCCAGTTCTGATGCAAGTCAGAGTTCTGAGTCACTGCCTCATTAATTTCTAGATACAGGTTTTAGGTGCTTTAAAACTTTCCTCAAAATCCAATTTCCCCAGATTCCCAGTCGCTTAAACATGTCTTCTTTGAAGTCCTTCCAGTTTTTCTAGATATTTTTGGTAGTAGGGTACCCAGCACTGAATGTAATTTTGCTTCCCTATATATTTTCTAAATCCTAGCTCTTAAAGCATTAGGGGTTTATGTGTGTGTATATATTCTATTATGTATTATAGCATATCATATAATATATAATGTGAAGAATTTGCCTTCATATCAGTGATATCAATTTTATTGGGAGAGAAATATTAGCAGGATTTGATTTTGAGTCACCAGCTGTTTTTTCTTTAAGGTTATTTCTTTTTTATTGGTGTCCCAGTGAATGACTAAAATGTAAACTAAGTTAAGTCTTAACAAAACACCAGGACAATTCATACAAGCATAAAATTATACTGGTCCAAATTTTTCTGAACTCTCTCCAGAATGCTTTGAGTTTACTGGACAGATTTCAGGTTGCCATCACAAAACTGCAAAACCAGACTGAACATTCTCAGATATCAAAGCTGCCAGTGCCATTTCTCCAATCAAGAGAAATGCCAAGCTTGGACAGAGGATGAACAGCAATGGTCACAGTACAACCTCAGTTTTCAAATCTGAGCAAACCTTTACTGCATGTCAGTGAAATTAATAAGGGATTTTCAACTGATTTCAGTGGGAATTAGCCCTCATACACACAGAGAAGAATTGTTTATATCAGCAGATATCCCCTAAACTGTGATGGCTAACATGCATTGACTCAGCAGATGTGAGTGGCTGTGTAAGAAAGCTGTGCCAACATATATAATGTAGGTGGTGGAAAGGCTTAAACAGAGCTATTTCAGAGAGTTAAAGAAATACAGAAAAGTTTTACATGAGATATGAACCTCAGCTTCAATTCTGAATACCACAGACTCCTTGATGATACTGGGCAACCTGCTTAGTCTGTCCCTGGACTCTCCATCAAAATGTAAATCTTCCTCATATTTTCCCGAAAGGAGAGCCATAGGACCCAGCCTTTTCTCACTGTGACTTTCTTGATTGTTGTAATAACAGTAACTGATTTCAGTGTCTTTGTTTCTGCAATAATTTGTCAGGACTTTTTTTTTTTCTTGTTTGGACACAAAACTTTCCAGGAAGTGGACTGCTTTTTCTACCAAGTGAGACAACAGCAAATACCCCCTCGCTTGTAACTCACTTCCAGCTGGAAGGAAGGGCATCCACAACTCCACAAAGAAAATGCCAGTGGAAGCATTTTGGGTGTGGGAAGGTGGCTGGAAAGCAGACACTACCCCTGAGGTCCATTCACAAACAGTCAGAACAGGCCTTGTTTCCTCACACCCAGGTGAGCGTGCTGCTGGTAGCCTGGAGCTGGTGTCAGCTGTGCTTTGGGGGTACCATGCAGTGAACAGTGAATCAAAACCATTCACCATTGCACGGACCTGCAGAAGTTTTCCTGTGCTGCCCAACACACCCAGAATAAGAACAGCCCGCTATAAACTAGTTATATGAACCTGGAAAAGGACTTAAGAAACTTAACAATGTGTTTTAAGATAGTAGAATTTCATTCTCCAATTAGCTAAAAAAAATTCTCTGCTGTCGCACACCTTGTGAAATAGCCTACCTTAAAGGCTCACGCTAATTTTGCACTGGTGTAAATAACAGCAGAAAGTAATAAAAAAAAAAAAAATTACTCTGTACCAGACTAAAAACAGACAAAACTCCATCCTTCCATTAAACAGCCGTGACTGTTAGAGTGGGGTCAAATAACCTCCCCAGCCCAGTAACGGGCTACGTGGAGCAAGTGCTGTTGTTTAGGCTGAAAGTTTTTGTCTCTACTAGAGACAACAGATGCTGCTGATAACATCCAGGGGATCAATTGATGCTGAGCTAGCTACGTTTTTTGAATGCAGGACTCAAAGGATTTAAGCAGTTACATCTTAAAAATCCCACTTTTCTCTGTGAGCTACACGGTTACATACTATTGCAACCCACTCTGAAACTATTAAGCTAAAGGCAAGAAATAGGAAAACATGAGGACTTTTGAATAGTGAGAATTTGCACAGGGAATCAAAGAGGTTTCAAGTTCACTGAGTGCAGATGTTTCTATAATTGAGACACACTAGAAAAATGCATTAATGCACAAATCAGTCTTGCCTACAGTTATCTGAACCATAAAAAAATGTCCATAGTCAGGATATAATTCCCTATTAAATCCTATAGGATACTTTAAAAAATAACATAGGTTCTTTTTTTGCTATTAAACTCTTCAGGACTTTTTCAGTAGGGGAGTCCACAGGGAGCACAAACAAACCTAAAATCTCTTGACCAATTCACCCCATAACCTCTTTTCATACACTTGCCCACAGAAACTAAGGACCTGAATTTTAATGAGGCCAGCTAAGTGCAGCTGGTGACCTGAAAGATTTATTACTCCCATTTAAACCAGTAAGACTTCCTTTGGAACTGGCTCGAGCTCCCTTTACTGTATGTGCCCAGCCATCCATCCAACCCGAGCACAGACTCATACACGCAAAGGCAGGAACTTGCACCTACACATTTGCTGCTGATGTGAAACACGCAGCCTCACAGGTAGAGGGAGAACACGGAGTCTCACAGGCTTTTGACTTCTTAAAACTGTAATGCTCGAAGCGTTCAGAGGAAAGAAAATGTCTAGGACAGGTCCAAGGCAGCCTGAAAAGAAGATTTTTTCTGATCTTTCTAAGCATGACATAATCATCTACTTTTAGTGTCCAACACGTATAAATAGAACTGACTTGTTCTTCTCAGCAATAAACTGTAGCTCCCTATCCAAAATCGGCAGGGACCAGCTGTACCCTGCTGTACCATCCTTCAGGAAAGTTGTCTTTGATGGAAGTCTAAACTCCCACGAGTGACTCCTACCTGCAGGTTGCACATCTGTTTGCTCGCCAAGGGACCCCTGAGGCACACAGCCTCCTGCTGTTATGCTAAGTTTAAACAAGGATCTCCCAACCTCAAATCCACAGTCAATTAGGATTATCAGGTGCTGGTTCCCAAACATACCTGTTTGCCCAGGAATGCTTCTCTAAAAGAACAGCAAACACTACTTGTTTTTTTTTCTTTCCATCCAGATTTGCCTTGATTGCCGTGATGGACTAAAATAATGATACAAACAAGGAAGAAATTGTGTATCTCTTAATCTCAGCCCAGCAGGAGGCAGATGGATAAGTATGAATAACAAATTACCTTGCAGTGGATTCCGCTAATCAGCCTCAGGGCTGTGCTGGTTTAGCGTGAAACAATTCTTAGCCTTTTTTGACAGTGCTGGTTCAGGCGTTGGGCAGAGGACACTACCCCCTAATTAAGAACCTAAAAAAAATTGAAAACAGCTGTGAATAATTAGACAATTTAAGTGCTGTTAAGAAGGAATAATTTTTGTAGCCATCGTAATAAATCTTATGCTGTCTGAACCCATACATTTTATGTGAACCTTTTTCTGCTGGTGGATTAGTGCATTACTCATAAAAGAAACAGTATCCCTTTTGTTTTGATTGGGCCTGCTTAATAACAAAAGAGCGTATCACTATAAGTGGAAGTGTGATGACAAAGAGAATAGCCTTTACTTTCCTTAATTTTCAACCATCGTGGTTCAGATCCTATGTCAGATTCCTGGCACGTGAGTTTGGTGGAAAAAAAAGAATTCTTGATTTGCACTGTAAATAATACCTGAACCCAAGCTACTTAACATTTTTTAGATTTCTCTGGAAAAATACATGTCAGGAAAATACTTAAAAATTCAGCAACTGGCCTATTAGCTTTATGTAGCAGATAAGTTCTTGAAGTATTAACTAAGACCTAGGGAAATCTACTTTTCTCTGAAATTTTCCTCCTTTTTTTTAATCTTCCGACTTGTCTGGAATTCAGTTAAAGTGTTTCACAGAAAGTAATTTACAGATCGGGAGCTTTCACCATGCACTGCCAAACTATTCAGGGCCTGATTCAGCAAGCCACGACTGACTTTATTATAAATTAGTTCTGCGAACACCTAAATTTATATTTAATTTTATGTTGTGTACAGCTTTTCTGAAGGCAATGTATCTGCTCACTCACTTAATGGTAACGCCATTATTAAGTCTTTGTAAGATCCAGGCTTTGCTTGAATAATGGCATTATTCGTGAACAGGATATGGAAGGAACTTGATTATTTAGAAGCATGCTTTGGCTTTATTGCTATCTTAGAATAGCATACATTCCTCTGTCATTTTGGTGGACTTACATCACCTAATTCCAATCTTGATGCAGATTCTGAACGCCCAGTTTTTTGAGGATTCATGAGGTGCTGTTTCGTTTTTCTTACATTTCCAGAGAAAAGAAAACAGAGCTCACTGTGCCAGCCGTGTGTTCACAGTATTGCAAACCAGCCAGCAGAAATGATGCTGCGAGGAAATATCCGATGCAAAATACTTGGTTCTGCACTCCAGTGGCCTAGATTTAAGTACAAAAAAAGGAAACAAAGCATTGTGCAAAGCCTCAGAAAATGAACCTTATGAAGACGGTGGAAGTAGCAGTAAGAGTTGCAATCTATCTTCTCCCTAGCTTATAAGGTGGCAGGCAGCTTAGCCCTTGCTGCACACCTTCCTGCATTAGATCTAGGACACCTCTTGCTGTCCTGCACCTGCCTGCACATGAGATCTGTGGCAGTGGCTCCTGTAGCTGAAGCTCTCCCCATACTTGACACTATTTGGCCAAGGCCCTGGGGGGCATTCCTTCAACTCCGAATTACCCTTTTTATGGCTTATGCCCAAAGTAGTATGACTTCATCAGGATGTTGCTACGGGATGACTCTTTACCAAGATTTCCATGACCCTACTTCTGTTCTTACATTGGCATGTGGATATTCTGCATGTGGAAACAGTGGCCCCACTAGGTATGACTGGCTATGAGGAGCTGAGATTTAACTTTCAGATGTTCTATCATCTGACTACATGTAAGAGTTATGAATCTGCTTTGTACTAAAGTGTATTTTTGGAAGTTGTTTTGAAAAATCCAGGATGCCACAAAAGCAGGGCAACTGTGCTGAACCAGGGCAAACATTTCTATCATTGAAGTTATCCACAACATTTAAATTCCTCTAGAAAAAAAAGAGAAATAATGATTTAGGTTCTAATGATACTTTAAAAATAGTAGCACTATAAATACACTATCCTTAATTTTCCACCCTTTTCTTTTAATTCACCTACTTGCAAGCGCATGTATGAATTTCTTTTTTCCAGAACAAAGATTGAATGTCTTCCCCAGAAAAGAGATGCAGCACTGACAAGGAGGGAATTAATAGATTTCCTCTGCATCCAGCAGGAGCGGAGGAAATATCAGCAGACACATACCTATCTATTCATATGTGCTTCTCCTCTTTCCTCCCTGACTGCTGCTCGCTTTGGAGAACTAGTGACTAATGAAGATCCCCAGAGGTTTCCTAATTTTGGCCTAGGATCCAGCAGGAGTTTACAGTGGCCGAAAGAACAATTTGATGTTTCAACAATACAGCCTTTGGCAACAGGTTCAAGAAGCATTTGGACAATGCTCTCAGGCACATGGTGTGATTCTTGGCGTGTCCTGGGCAGGGCCAGGGGTTGGACTTGATGATCCCGATGTGTCCTCTCCAACTCGGCAAATTCCATGATTCTATGATAATCAGTTTAGGCAGGAATTATCAGTCACATCCATGCTTGGGGCTTGCTGTTAACCCCAGGGATGACTTCTGGATGGGTCGATGCAAGTCTCTGGGGGCAGACAGCCAGATATAGAAGGAAGCAGATGCAAATTAAAACCAGCTCCTTTGGTTCCTGTTGGCCTTGATGGAGCTGCGGTAGGGAAGGAGCGGTTTCGGTCACCAAAGGAAACGCCTGTGCGTCTCCCACCAGCAGCACCTCTGGCCCTCAGCTTCTCGTTTCATAATATGCAGCTAGTACTTCCTTACCCTGTACATGGCTGCAAGGCTCAATCAACTAAAGTTTATAAGGTGCTTTAGGAGCCTTGACTGCAAGTTGCTGCAGACTTGCTAACTACATTATTTCAAAATAAAATAAACACATTTTCTATAATCAAAAGGAAAAAGGAAAAAAAAATTCACCAGCCCTTTCTCCCCTCCAAGTCAGCTTCTCAGAACTTCTCCAGCGTAAGTTACACCGCACTCCTTGCTCAAGGTTTCACAAATAGACATAGCTGGTTGGCCAACAGATTTTTTTACCCTGGTGTTTATAATTCCAATTGGTGTAAAATTTCCTGATGGTTAACACATCCCGTTACAGACACTTTTGAATGAATGACTCATTCCCAAATAATTGACTAGCTTTGTAATTTGGGAAGTAAAAATCACATTTATGAGTCCCTGGGGGGAAGGCCTATAATGTTGTGCATAAAAAGTAGATAAATCATAAAACCTGATTTTTTTTCATTTGTAAAAGCTTCCATTAGCCTTTGTGTGCACATTAAAGCAATGCCCTCTAAATGTGTGCAGCTGCTTTAAATCACTGGTGCACTTTAAAATCAAGTCTTTTTATATCGTGATGTTAAAATTACATGTTGGTTACTGTAATTCTGTCTTGTTTTTTGTGGGACATCCTTGGATCAGATCTGCTTCTGGGAAAACCTCTCCCTTTGCACTAAGTTTTCTAATCCCTGTAAGCAGTTTGCAGCCAGTGGAAATGGTATTTATCAGGTAAACAAGGGAGACAAACAGAAAGGACCAGGCAGTGCCAGTGCAAATAGGGCCCCATCCTCACTTAGCAGATGCATGAATTTTAGACTGAGGTTTCAAATAAAAGTGCAATATGATTCTAATGGGATTTGACAAGGGTATTTGATGGCTGCAAGGCAAATCTATTAATATTGACAGAATATCTAGTTACAAATGTAACCCCCCAAAGGTGGTACTGAAACTACATAATATTTAAACTCCTGAATGAAATGGCCATGCCACTCGCCTTGCCTTTGCAGTCTGAAAGTCCCATATACCTTTATGCTAGCAAGGCCTTTTCCCACATTTTAAGAGTACTGTAAATTAGTTTAGTATGCTTGAAAGAACCTGTAATTGTAACTGCTCTTGTTGACACATCAGCTTGATGCCACACAGAGCACGACTGGGACCATATCCTTCGGTTTTGCAGCTACAGTGCATTTCAAGTGCTTGACAGGTCCAGCGCTAAGATGTTCTGAATTAGATTTGAATTACAACCGCTAAATGCCCTTGTCAAAGCTTGTTATGCCTGAAACTAGCCATATACATTTAACTGACTATTCCTATGGAAGATATACTGCTTAAACAAAGACGTACTCCAAAGTTTCATACAGAATTGTCAAAATATAATTGAGTTAAAAAAACAACTAAAGCATAAGAAGAGCAATCTTTACTGCCTTTTCCCCCCTTTTCCTTCTTTGAAATAAATCCAAAGGACAATTTAGTGGAATCTTAGTATAAAATAAAAAGAGTATATGCAGTTCCCGCAGAGACATTGACATTTATACAAACAGCAGATTCATCCATACATTGATCCTAGTGTCAGGAAAGGCCACGGCAGAACTTTAGGATCTTACCCTGCAAAAAACATTTCACATCATGTTGCTGGCATGGGAAAGCATCTGGTGCTTCAGGAAGAAAACAAACTAAAGCTAGCACATCTACGAGAATCAGGATCAAGCCTTGAATTCTAGAAGACTCCAAATTCATGCTTCATCAAATAAGGGAAGCACAATATTTATTCATATAGACATGTGTGTGGAAGCATATACCTCAATGCCCATATGCAGTATGTAATGCACATATGCAATGTTTATACAATTTAATAGAAACATAATAGAGACTTCCTTCTAACTTGCAGATGCATTCATGATCACGTACTGGTTGTACAAGGCCATAATCATACCTTCTTAGGCTAGAAAACAGCAACCAAAGAGCACAAAGCTGATTTTGACAGTGTTTGAAACAGTCTGTGCGATGGAGATGTCAGCAGCTCACAGGGCCTGCATTGTGCTGCTGCTTGTTAAACCCACAGCTGCTGACACTGGCTGTGTAATTGCTGGAGTGGTGTGCAGAGGCTGACCTGGCTGGAAAAGAAACTGCTGGTTGTAAGCACTGCAATGGGCAAAGGAGATGGCCGAAAGCTGGAGGCTGAGAGAAAATAGTGAGGACCTCCAGCAGCCTAGCTGAGGGTCTCATACCCTTTCTGAGCACAAGAAGCAAGACAGATTTGCTTAACCTAAACCCACAAAGGCTCAGGCAACACAGAAGAGGAGGAGCAGGCTATTACAACTGTCAAAGACAAGACAACCACAGGCCTGCGTGTGTGTGTGAGTTAACATCATCAGCTTCTCTTCCAAATTCTCCTGCATGAATGAAACAAAACGTCTTGGGAAAATATCTGTTGCTTCATCATAGATTTCCTGGTTGAATTTGAAAGTCCCATAATTCTGGAAGTTTTCTAGACTGGAGGGCAGGTCTGCTACAATGTGCTCCCAGGTTTGCATTTGCTGACCTGACTGCAGACACGGCCCGTGGTGCCCTTGCTTACTGCTTCTCCCTTCCTTACAGTGGGGTCTGTGAGCACGGAACATTTCAGGAGGGATTTGTTGGTATTCTCCAGTAGGGAGCCAGCACACAGCAAAGGCATATGTTCTGAAGGATCCCATGCCCTTCCAATAGGAGATGTAGATGTAGACTCAGCATCAGTCCTTTTTTCCCACAATAAGGATAAAGGTCCTTCCTGTGTGTGCCTTGGCCTGTAGATTGCAGCTTCTCTGGGGAAGAGACTACCATGCCTGGGGAATGCAGGAAACACCCAGCACAATGGCATTTCACCCGGGGCCTCTAGAAGGTATTGTAAGACAAACAGAGAATAATCCTGCTTTACAAAGGATAAGGGCCAGACAAAGACCAGGGCATTGCTGCAGGGCTGTGTTCCCTTCTCTGGTGGAGCAGTGGTGCAAACAGATTGGGAACACACAACCAAGATTTCTCACATCTGAAGCTGCCCTAAGCATTACCTCAAAAGATGAATTCTCCAGCAACAGCAACAACAAAAAGGTTTCTAACTCCACCCCAAGAGCAAAATGTGGCTTGAACTGGTCAAAACCTGCTGACAGCCTTAAGCAGCATGAGAAACCTGTTTCATGATGGCAGTTGGTTATTTTAAAACTGAGCTGAAAGATTAATGGTGAGATTTTAAAAAAATGTAGGCTCTCAATGACAGGAATTGACAATTTGCTCATGCAATTTCCCATCACTGTGTGTGCAGTAGGGAGGAACGGGTGGGCAAAATGACACACAGCCATTCTGTGCCTATACTTTTTCTGGAAATCCTAGCCATGAAAAGGCAATAAGCAAATAAGAAAAGCATTTATATGAAAGGCAGAAAGACTTAGGCTGAGAGATACATTGATATTCTTTGTTAATTTTTTTATTCAATTAAAAGGCACATGCTGATTATTTTTAGCAGTGTCCCCCTGATACAATTCAGATGTAAATCACATTTCTGTAGTCAGCTGCTGCTGTTTAAGCAGAAATATTTTGACACTATAATTATAGGGTTGAAACTATGCTTTACATTAGTGTATAAAACGCTCATTAAATTAAAATTCTTCCATGAAATCATGAAAATAAACAGTCTGTCTGAACTAGCATCAACAAATTCACAGGATGCTTCTGCGTTTTCTCAGGACTGGCCTTCAAGTGACTGTGTTACAAGGCCCTTATTTAACCGTGAAGTGTTAAAGGTTCACATTCTTTTGAAGGTTCCATTCTGCTTATTTTTAAAATTATTGCTTTAATTGTTTTTACAACTTGTAAGATTTTAAAGCTATTAAGCCTCAAAGTTGTGGGAAAAATTAAAATGGTGTTTATTATAACTTGCATAAGTCTGTGAGATGGCTGTGGCCCTGCATTTTTTTCCAAGGTGGATTAAATAAAAGGTGTCCGTGGCACCATATGTGACATGTCACATTGGTCTGTTATGGCTGAGAAGAGGGATACATAATGTACACACAGCACCTTGAGGGATGGAAAAGAAACCAAAAGCTCGGGGTGCTAATGTGTTAGGGGATCCTTCTCGTCCTCTCCTTTGCTCCCCACCATCTCCTTGCCTTTCCCTCCCACCCATCAGGGACCTGATAGTCCTGAAGACAACAGGTCAACAGGTCCAACTGTCTGTGCCTCGAAGCAGGCAGAAGTTTCTGTGGAAGGTGCCAGGACAAGAGCATCCCAGTGAGGTCCATCCACATTGCAGGAGTGGGAGCGAGGGAAAGAGTGCCTTAGCCCTACCCTACCAACAGGCAGATTCGTTTTTTAGGTCTGTTTTCATTTGCTTTGCTCTCCAAGGATAAGAAGTCACAAAGAGAGATTACTGACCACAGCAAGAGGCAGTCTCCTCTGGCCTGATGGTCTCATTAGAGGGACTCACTGATGGGCAAATGCATCAGTCCAGGTTCCTCCACCACCCACCATGGGCAAAGCTTCCTGGGTGGGACCACGGTCAAGACCCCTGAGCCTCACAGGCATTCCCTGAGAATGCTGGAAAATCTGCATATGTTGGCACACTAATCCCTATAAGCCCTGACTGGGTTTTGTTTGTTTTCTCTTCATCTGTACAGTATCACTGCTCTTTACAGTGCACCGAGCAAGCTGCGGCTGTGCTGGGCTTGGGAGTGAATGGCACGGGATCTTCAAGATGAAGATGATGTAATCACAGTGGTCTGAAACATTTTTGCTACATCTATATTCCACTGAAATCCACAATTATGGTTGACTTTTCTTTGATTGAAGATATTCCAGAAAGATGGACTGCAATGGTAATTGCACCATTTTATCTTAAGATACGAATCTGCGACTGATCTCTCTGGTCTTACAAAATTACAGTCAGCATGTTATTTTCTCCATTTGTGCATGAAACATATATGCAACAGTGGTTGCTGCAATGTATATTTAGCCTTAACTTGTCAGACGCCATCAGTTAGAAAATATTCAAACCCTTCAGCCATTTTATTAATCGGGATTATGTACAAGAAAGTCTGTTTCGGAGTGTAAGTTTTAGTACACATTGGAATTCAATAGTAAAGACTTTTTTTTAATGCTACAGTTGTTTTCTTTCATCAGCCACATGGATGATTGTTTTTTCTGTCCAGTATTACTAGCATTATGGTTAGTCCTCCTCTACCACAGGATGACATTTTCCACTCTGGATAAGAATAACCTTCTTTTCAGAGCCTAGATATTATAGCCCAGTGAATTAAATTAAAGAAAGTAAAACATTTTATCACTGAAAGACATTAATATATTGTTCTGGCTTCACATTATCGTGATACCTGTGGGGTATGTTCAGTGTGATTTTGAGAAATCTCACTAATAACAGGAAAAGTTACCCTTTTATTTTTGTTCCAGATTATTCCACGAAATACATTTAGTTCTCTAATTAGATAACTAACAAATGTAATTTTTTTACTTAGTATGTTTATTCAGACAAATTCTAGGAACTCTTGGTCACTGGATTTTCAGGTTCTAAGCAGAATCTCATGATGATTCCTTTGGATTTTTAAACACTTCATGCAGTTTCATTGATGAATGAGGAAAGAAAGCCCAGAAAGAAGCCCTGAGAACCATTTCTTGTTTAATACAGGCTTCTTCAGAAGAAGGAGAAAGAATTTTTAAAAATCTATTTTTTTTTCTCAAAAAAAGAAAAACAGGTCAAAAAATGTTTCTAATAAGTTATTAAAAATATCCAACTTTAAATTTCTCGAACACATTACTTTTACTGCCTCTGTTTGGACTACCACAGGATAGGTGTTAATGAACCCTTCTACATAGTTATAGTTTGCTTTCTGTTGATATTTTCTAGTGTCTGCTCACCACTCTTTTTTCCTAAAAAATATCACTGTTAGCGAAGTTCCTCTCTACAATAGCCGTAGAAGACAAACACAGCTGAAGTGAACTCAGGACTTGTTTTAAGGAAAATATTTTTCTAGAAATTCTTTGCTGGGACTATCTCTTATTGAAGACATTACATACATAAAATTTAGTGAGAAGTAAACGATGACACGTTTGTGTAAGGGTGAGTGTAAACTCTGAGGGCAGAGTGACTTAAAACAGTACCTAGCGATGGCAGCATAAACAGACATTAGTAAACACTTGCCATGACCAATGCCCAAATAAATCAGATTACTCTGCAGTATATATGTTTACAGAAATAGTCATTTTGGTGAATTTAAGGCACTTCAGATATTAACCTTACGTTTCAGAGCTGTGTGACTGCCTGCTGATGTCAGAGAATTTAACTGCCTGATCCTACCTCTTCTGGCACAGCTTTTGGAATATTTTTGAGTAACTCCACAAACACAACTCCATAGTCTTCATTTTCCAACTGCTATTCTACCTTCTCATTTCCCCCCATGAAGGGAGCAGCTCCAGGGATACTCAGGAAACATAGAGCTACTCGTGGTTGAAGAAGACCTGTCACTGACCACCAGAACTAAATATCCAGCCCTACATGTTTCAAGAAAGGCAGTTTGACACCCATTTTGCATTCAGTTTCATCTACCTCTTGCAGCTTCCTCTCCCTCAGGAACAACTCCATTTCTCCTACCCTGTAGTAGGGTGGTCCATTTGGATGACCCCTTACTTAACCAGTGATGATGGAGACATCTGAATTCCTCCGTGTCCAAGATCAACAGCTGGCACAACCATGACTACAGACTTCACCTTCTTGCCCATACCTATCCCACCTACGGAAATCCAGGAACTTGTGACTTCCTCAGCTTTCCCATGGCCAGGAAACACCAATATAGTCCAAACCATTGGGAAATATTAGCTCTTCCCCTTCCTTCTACACATCCTTCCATATTTTCTTACATTCTCCAGGAAGATGTTTGCTCTCCTCTACCTTCTCGCATGCAAGAGTTGAAAGAGTAAAGTAGGGACTAGATCCCTGTCCTTCTTAACATCCCAAATGATGACTCCTGCTATGAGGTGGCTTAGGCATCTGTGTCAGCTCCATCAGCTGGCTCTGCTGGCAGCCAACTCAAATTATGCATAGCTAAAGTAGGCAAAATGAGGAATTATGACCAATGACCTGCTCATCCTCTCAGTAAAGCAGATTTCTGGAGGGAATAGGATTTTACTCTTGTTTTAAGTTGAGGAAGCTGCAGCCTAAGTCCTCCAGTGGTACAGCCATCAACCCAGCTGGAAGACCTTGGTGGGAGGTAGAGGTGGAGGTGACAGACAGACAATCTTTGAAAATTTGAATGTATCACACACGCGCACACAATCCCCACTGTGGTGACAAAGACTGTTAACAGAGGACCAGAGCACTGTCAATGTTACAAATGGTAGCAGACTTCAATTTAACACTCACATTTTTCCTGAAAACTGGAGAGGTACCTCAGGCTCCTCTTCTTCAGAGACTCAGGAAATATTTAGGAGGCAAAGAGAGGGACCAGCTGCCTTTTAGTGCTCAGGTCTTCTCCTGGACTTGCTCCAGGGTGGTTTAAGGCGAATTTTCATACAAGACCTTTGCTCAAGCGAAATGCAAGGGTCTCCTGCAATATCCAGTGGAGAGCAAAGCTTGAGCCAGAGATGCAGTGTTGTACTGCTTCTCCTCCCTCTTGATAACCAGCTGCGAGGCAGGAATAAACAACTCAAACATTAGCTAAGCCACCCCTAAGTGCCACTGTGTCCCCAGGGGTCTGGAAGGTGCTGATTGCAGAGAACGTGCTAGACGGTAACTCCTGAGCATGAAGATCAAAACCTCCCAGGCAGCACCCCCAAAGGGGCATCTGGCTGCCCTTCTGCCAGCAAGCTTTTGGCAACTGGGTGTTAATGGCCATCATCACCTCAGCTGACTGTCCATTGGTGAGGTTAGAGCATTAACACTCAAACTGACACAGAAAAAATTAGATGGAAACACTACTTGGCCTTGCAGGCAGCTAGAACTCCCTCTCTCCACCACCTCCACCTCCCTCACCCTTTCACTCACATGTCCCCAGGCACACTTGCAGCCTCTGATCACTTTATTGGTTCCAGGGGAAGAACTTTACTTGTTCTTTGCACAGATTTCTCTGCCTTCCCCTACCTCTCTCTTTCTTCCCATCCCCAATTCCTGAATATGTTAGTAGTACTAAATAAGAAGCACATCAAATGGTTTTGAAGCTTCCTCTGGCAAAACCATAAAATCTGCGCTGGTAAAATACATATATATTTCTGTCCCAGATTCCCAATCTGTTTCCTTTAAATCCAATAAAATTTATATCATAGGGCTTAAGGGCAGAGAGCTTCATACAATTGAAACTGATTCAGTAAATGCAAAATATAAAAATAAAGTATTGGTATTCGGTATTCCTATGTTTCAATATTGCTTTGATATTTCACTATGAAACTTAAACTGGGCTGGGGTTTTATGTGTTCTTTTTCCCCCTCTTTTGTTCCTCCACTTTTTCATTTGAATTTCATCTCTTTAATCACTGGACCATGGATCAGAAATCCTCGCTACTTGTTTGTGGATGGCCAGAGTCTAAAGCAACTGCTTGTTCAGGAGTTATTTCACCATCTGTTCTTGCTTTTTCCATTAGATGGCTGGTTTTACACAGAGATTCATTTTATCATTCTCTCTGTAGTGCGTCATCTTGTTTCATTCACATACTCACACAATTGCTCACTTATCTTCCTGTTTGTGCACAGTACCTATTTGTACAGGGAATGCACATACTTCAACAGGCAATATTCTTCACCAGCTTTCACAGGACCACATGTAACTCATGGGAGCCAGGGCTGCTGGGATTTCCTAAAACTGTATAATAGATGCAAAGTTCTGGTGGCTGAATGGGGCTGTTATGATTATCTAGTCTGACTTTTGATATAACAAAGGCCATAAAACAACAAAGACCAAGAAGCAATTCCTGAACCAAACAAAAACCCTTTGGCTGAGCTGGAAAATGTTAACAAAGATCTCCAGTTTGGGTAATCCACTACAGCTTGGGAGAAGTTGTTCCAGCACTCAGAAGTAGCTGGCCTCTTTCTGTGAAGAAAACATCACTGCCTTCTAATGTTTCCCTTTGTAGATACTGTATTCCCTTTGCACTGATAAAATCAAGACCTATCTGATATCCAAAATCTTCTCCCCATAATGGATTCTGGGTGTGCTGGTGGCCGCCAGAGGAGAGGGCAGGCACCCAGGCTATCCTTCTGAGCAGCAGTGGGTTGCTGGAGTTGTTCCCCTTTCATCTGCAACCATGCCCAGTTTCTGTCTGACAAAATAAATAGCTTACATTGCTTTCAAATTTTGCTATAAAGCAGGTTTTGAAGACCTTATCAGCTCATACATTTCTGAACACTTCTCAGTCATAGTCCTGTAACAGACCTGCAAGAAATGGTGTTGTGAAGTACTCTCAGTGTTGGGCTGAGGAAGCTTTTTCAGCAGGAAGGTGAATCATTTCACTCTGTGACCTGTGCCACAGCGTGAGCTCTGCTGTCTGAAAGCAAGAACAGATGACCATGTGCATAGGTTACACACTTTTGATCACTTCAAACCCTTCATCTAGACAGGAAGATGCAGATTAGACTCCACACAATACATGAAGTTGATCCCACCTCAGCAGAGAAAGTTGGAATAACCGACTTTTTGAATTTGTTCCCAGCCCTGTTTCCCATGACTCTGAAATACATTTAATTCACAAGGCTATGTAATTAATGTTTATTTTCCTACCATCACCTGCATCCAGTGAGTTAAACGTCTCCCTAAGGCTTCCCCAGGCAATTTCAAACAGCCATTTAAAATACATATATAAATATATTAGAAAAATCTTTTCTTTCCTCCGAAACCTGAGATTCTATTACAATATGATAATTTCTTGACATCTTCTGCTTTCAACTTTTAATGTGATATAGTGATATCATTTCCATAAGTAAAACTACCACAAGCTGAGGGGTTGACAACTCACAGCCTGAAAAGTGAGATATTGAAGCCTTGCATTGCTGGGAAGGTGAATGGAGCTGGAGCATGGCAGTCAGCCAATACTTGCCCCAGCCCTGGACTAACCAAGGGATTAGACATAGAAATCTCATAGTTTTAGCTTTAGAAAAACTATTTTTGATACAACTGTTTATTTATTACTTGGTAAAATTTTCCACCCAAAAAGTGGTATTTGTCGGTGAGCTTTTTTCAGAACATCTAGTCTTTAGCTTCTCAGGAAGGTCTTTGTAAGGGGAAGATCTGTGCTGTTCACTGAGGAAAGCAAAAAAAAATCAGGAAACTTTATAATTTCTTTTTCTTGATAATCCCTTTACATACCTAGTTTATTTAATCTTATGAACTATTCTTGAAGTTACTGAGAACAGCATCTGGACTATGATTTCCTCTCCTGTGAAGGTGAAAGGATGTGTGTCCACCTTTCTTGTCATACTTGGTGGCTGATGAAATTTTTCAGGGTTTTATCTGATGCACGGTTAATCCCAGAAATTCATTTTTTCATGTATACACAGACATTTCGCTATGGGTGTCTGAAAGAGATAGAATTCAACTGGAGTATCACAAATTCTGAAGCATCCTTTTAATGGCCAAATAGCTGACATCAGATTATTAGGAAGGAGCCCTGGATAATTCAGCCTGTTCTGTGGGGCGACTGCCATTTAAAGTTGTATCATGCCTGTTTGCTAGTGCAAATTGCTTAACACATCCAACTCTTTTAAGACAGCAAGAAATCAGTTTGACAAGCATTCATTATTCTGAAATCACATATTAAAGAGAGTAACATTTGCAAAAGTACCACAACTATTAAGGGAGAAGAACTTATATGAGGTATAACCTTACTGTGCAGCGGGTAACAGAAGCACTAATATGAAAAACCTAAGTGGAAACACTTGACAAAATAAATTAAAGCACAGCTCTCCCCTGAAAAGTGACTAAAAATGGCATCCTAGGGTCCCATGTTTATTATGTGTTACCAAGTCCAGATCACATTTGCTCAGTGTACAAATAAGGGGCGAAATTCTAGCTGGGCTGAATTCAACTAGAGCTTTGCAGATTACTTCAGTGGGGCCAGGATTTCATTTTAGGAAACTTTTTTTCCCTTTTTGAGCAGTCTGTGGAGACTTGACTTGGAAGATCACAAGACTGGTTGAAACGCGAAACAGAAAAATCCTAAAAAATTTCAAAATTGTTTCCATTTTGTAGGGCTGAAAACAGGCCAGTGTTTCACTTCTGTGTTTTGTAGCTGAAGATTTTGCATATGGTGTTTTTAATCAATCTTCTTATCAAGGATATCACTGACATGTTTATTAGTATTCTTTTCTGCCAGAAGCACAGAATTTGGAAAAATGAAAAATCTAAATTATCATGCTGGCATCGATCTTGATATGCTTGTCAGTAAAAATGTCACCAAAAAAAAGAAGCCAAATCATGATGTGAAAAAGTCCGCTTTCCTCTAATGATCTTTGTTGTGAGAAAAAGTCAGCTTTTGAAAGGGAGGAGGAGACAATGGCTTTCCCAAAATGCAGGCTTGTGTTCCCCAGTCGTTTGTGTATGAGGACTGGTTTTAGGGGTGCCATGGGTGATTTCTCAACCTTCAGCCCATGAAGGCTGGTGGCTGCTTGCCCTGAGTGCTTTAAGACACTGGAGAAGCCTGTGGAGAAGCATGGCCCACTGTGCTTCCCTCCTCTCTGGCACTGATGGGGCTGTGGATTGGGCTGGGAAGGAAGTTTGTTTTGCCATTTCCCATGCTGTACTCTTTCTGTGGTTAAAAAGAGGCTCCAGACTCCAGAGCTGTCAATCTGGCACTTTTCACTAGCACTTAAAAACAATTTCAAAATCTATTAAAAAAATGAGATCCCAAACCTGCCGTATGTGAACAGACAACAGCAAGAGCCATATCAAGGGCTTTGATTGCAGGCGAGGCTGGCTGGAAAGAGTCGGTGCTGTGCGGATATTGCATTTTATTCTTGATAGCACAGGACCTCGCTGTGCTTCTGTCATGTTTAAGCTGTCTGTTTCCATCAGGGAAAGGTCTTACAAGCACAAAACACATGGGCAGCCTTTCAGCCCTGTTTCAAATTTCTGCAACACAATAAATCCGTTTGTTTTTATTTCTTCTTTCTGTAAACATTTCTCCATCTAACATAGTAACTGCTGTTTATACAGTGCAGTAAAAGCACAGGTCAGAGCACAATAAGATTATAGTCTTACTTCAATATGTCCAATCCACAATAAAATAAAACCCTACAAAATATCCAGAGGAACGGTTTGGGGTTCTCTTCATATTAATGTATGTTGTATGGGAGGGTTGTATTGGGGCATAATATTTTCCACAGCTGTCAGGACTTATTTAAAAGGCAATATCCTTTTTCTGGGATTTTATTTAGGTTCTGTTTATACCACATGTAGGATTGTTAATCCCATGATGTATGACTCAGTGGTGTATGATTACTTCAAGGTAATATGTACAAAATGAGCTAAATACTTGGGGATAGATCCTTGGGATTAAACACACTGGGCTCACAACAGAGGGGCGGTATGATAAGGAGGGGACAGAAAGGTAACTGCAATCTGCTTTTGTGTCATGTGTCTGGCCCAAAGGCAAACAACATCAGGCCTGCTCC
This sequence comes from Cnemophilus loriae, assembly GCA_013397755.1. Taxonomy (NCBI): domain Eukaryota; kingdom Metazoa; phylum Chordata; class Aves; order Passeriformes; family Corvidae; genus Cnemophilus; species Cnemophilus loriae. The sequence goes on along the minus strand of VZTF01003704.1, from coordinate 193,063 downwards.
AGTGCATTTCCCATTCTCTGTGCCCCCCGTGCTCCCTTCCACAGGGAGGCATGGGATGGAGGCTCAGATGCTTTGAAGCTCTTGAATCCTTTTCCACAACTCTCTGTGCTATGCTCCTCTGGGAAGGAAGGTGCATTTATCCCCCTGCCCTGGCTCTGTTCCATTCACCGGAATGGAAGAGGCAGAAACCCTAAAAGGCCAGCTACCTCAGCTTTCATGGGTGAGTTAACCATGAAGGTTGATACAGCATTCTGGGGGCCATTTGACAAGAAATACAAAACACGTAGCATGTCTTCAGGTTTAAACAACATGAAACATGGGTTCATTTCATGGACGGCATGAATGTACCGAGATGTGTTTTCTATCAGCTGAGAGTTCTTTGACATGGAAAACAGAGGCATACCTAAATCCACTGGGCTAAACTCGTCCCAAGTGTAACTTCATTGGCCTTACAACAGGAATGTGTTTGGCCCGGTGACGCCACAGGTACTTATTTTTGCCATTTAATCAGGTTCTTTCCAAATGAATGGAAATGAAAGGACACATTAAAAGGCCGTAAAGGAGCTGTACTATTAGGTTGCTAATTTTCTCGTAGTTACTCAGTATGTTTGGTAACCAGCTTGTTTGGTTAGAGAATTTGCAGAGACACCAACTTCAGTATTCCCAAACTCTGCGTGCCCCTGGAAATAGATGAAATATGAAGAGATACAGCTTGTTAAGGTGCCAACAGGCCAGAGTCTCATAAGTATTTAAGTGCCTGGAAATCAGACAGACTCCCAAGGGGATTGTTTTATAGTGTCCATACGCCTGACTCCCCCAGGTCATGCAAGGGTGATTGAGAAGGGAAGGAAGAGCTCAAATATCTGAGTAAGATGCCAGGCCAAGAAGATTTTGCAGCTGAGGTCCAGGTAAGTGCTTTTGCCATTTTAAGGCACAGTATAGCCAGCTTTTGAAGGGTATAAAGCAGTACAAGTCTCTCAAACGACAGGACCTGAAAAGGATTTAGTGGCTGGGTGCATCGCCAGGAGGTATCGAAGTGAAACTCTAAAATCTCTGAGACCTTGGCTCATGCCAGCCCTGCAGGTACCTTGAATGATGCTTTTGAGCTCTGGGCACCCCCTCTAATCTCACACAGCTCACAACTGCATAAGACTACCAGGAACAACATGCACTGCTGTACAGTGCTCAAGGTCTCCTACCAAAAAGCACACCGAGAGAGGTGCCCCACCAGTGCAAGGCTGCTCAGGAGGCTGGGAGGAGCCTCCAGCCTCAGCCACGAGCAGGCAAGGAACAAAGAGGCAACAGCAAGGTAGGGGGAGAGGAGATGGACCCCCATAGCAGAATGGTCCTGCTTTACTTGAGATTTAGGAGGCCACCTGGAGAGATGCTGTGTGTGGGGCTGGGGGGTATGGTCTCCTGCATTGCTGCTTGTCCTCACTGCTGGATTGATGCACAGAGCAACACGGGGGCAGAGGGAGAGAGTGCAGCTGGGAAGGGCTCGCGAAATACTGGAAGGGCCAGTGTGGGACAGCATAGGACCAGGATACTCAGTTGTGTTACCTCAGCATGAGAGAGTCAGGAAGAATATGGCCTGTTTCAGAGAAAATAGATGGGTTTGAGGCACTTTCATCACTTAAAGCCGGATTCAGAAGTATTTACGTATCCCTAGGTAGAGATCTGAAACCTGATTAGAGGGAAAGGCTGGAAGGCATTCAGCGCAGCACAGCTGTGGTAGGCTGCATTTGTACATTCCCCAGGTGGAAACTCGTGTTCAAACTTTGCTCTTATCATGGAATCATGTATTAGTTTGGGTTGGAAGAGACCTTTGAGATCACCTAGTTCCAACCTCCCTGCCCTGGGCAGGGACAGTTTCTGCTAGACCAAGTTTCTCCAAGCCCTGTCCAGTCTGGCTGTGGACATTTCCAGGGATAGGGCACCCACAGCTTCTCTGGGCAACCTGTGCCAGTGTCTCACCACCCTCATAATGAAGAATTTCTTCCTAATACCTGATTTAAATCCACTCTCTTTCAGTTTTCTGCAACAATTAACTCTGTCCAACCTCAGAGGCCATATGGGCAGACTTGGCACCACAGCTGAGGGCAGGAACTGAGAGGAGATTGTGGAGAACTGTGGGGAGAAGTGGGGAGATGATTAGGACAGCAGGAAGGGTGGTGAAACTAGTCCCCAGGGTGAACTAGGTGATCCAGTCAGTCCTTTCACCACCACACCACTGCATACGCTTACAGGCAGTGTTCCACCAGCAATGCAAACAGCAGCCTTGGTTACAGAGCAGCAATGACTGCTTTGGTGGAAAACAGCTCTTAATGGGATGAATTGGGTAACTGCAATTTTCCTCCAAACTGTCAAAATGAGACTTACTCAGCAGGGAAATTACTCATAAGGAGAGTGGCAGAGCTTTTCTCACACAGGATGCTGAACACAGCAAGATGCTACATGGGATGCTACTGAAGCATCTGTAGGTGAGATTCCAACCAGCACATATTGTGCTGGCAAACCAGGGGGAATCTGCTGGCTCATGACACAACCTCTTTTCCCCTCTAATTCCCAGATGCTACACTGCATTTAAAAAAAAAAAAAAAAAGATGAGAAATGGAGAGTAAAATTACCTTCCTCATGTCAAAGTGTTTGCTGGAGAATTACAGGGAGACAGTGTGATTCCAGAGTGGGAGAATAGGCAGTGGGGTGCAGTTTCTGTGCAGGAACAGCAATGAATCCTCACAAAACTGGGACAGTGACTTAAAAATAACCTGTGTGTTTCATTTGCTAAAAAATGCAGGGCAACTGCTGCCTGTTCTCCTGCTCTTCAACCCTGAATAATGAGCTTGCTTCCAGTTCTAAACTTTTCTGTGTCACCATGACATCTAGAAATTTACATTTCTTCGAGAGGTTAAGGAATATTGATTGTTTAGGCTTTCTTTTTTTTTCCTCTACCAACAAAGTGAGGCATTATGCAATATACTGGATATCACGATATGGGGTAGTTTTTGACATCGTGTCTCCATTAATGTACAGCCACAGTTAGAAAAAAATTGAGAAATCTTATGCACACTTCATAATCTGACAGACCTATCCCATTTATCATTTCTATGGGCCAAATCCTGAAGATATTTATTAGCTATGGATAAGATTCTTGTTTATTTTTCAGTGCAGATAAAAGACTTTGTCTCGGAGTAGGACCTTCTGCTGGATGCTGTACAAGCCGTTCCTTTTAGTTCAGGGAAAAGAGCATTTACACAGTGTTTTCCAGGCAAATATTGCCTTGCTCTGGCCATGCTCAGAGCAGGCTGAATGCAATGGGGTTGTGTTAGCACAGTGTGGTATATGTGCTAATCTACACTTCAAATAATTAATACAGCTTCACTAACATAACTTGTGGTCAAGACAGGCCATAGCAGAGAAAGCTTCTGTTTGTTCAGAGAGAGGTTAAACCACTTCAGAAAATGGACAGAGCATGCTCAGATATAGACAAGCTCTCTAAGTGGCTTGCAGAAGCTGTTAGTTTAAGTTGGTGAAAGACTCAGGGTTTTGTGTTGCAAGTTATTATTTTTTACACATAAAAGAGGCTGAAGACGTTCTGAAGCCATAAATGCGTCTGGTGAAAACTTTGGAAATTGATGGAAGCTTTGTCTAACCTTCCTGTAAGCACTATTTGATGATGAAGGCAAGACCAGAGCTGTACCTGGTGTAGCTAACTCTTGTGGTTAGCTCTTTGGAGTTCCATCAACACTCAAAACACATGGTTTCTACAAAAAACCCCAACACTTCCTCATGCCCCACGTTCCTCTTCCCACTTTACTCCGGAGCTCACTGACCTCTGAAGAGGAACTTGCCTGGACAGCTGGTATTTGGAAGCTGACACTGTGACCATGTTTTAGGCCCAGTCAGAAGATGCAGTTCCCAATTTTCTGCGTTGTGCAGCACAGAAAGAAAATTAAGCTTCTATGTTGGCATTTTTGATGCAAAGAGGTTCCATGGTGTGCCTGGCATCCAAGGGCAGGGGCTTTCCTCTAATTCTTATTATTTGTGACAAGCTCTGGTTGCATGTAAATAACTTCTGCACACAATAATGCTATTATCCTGTAGTGTCTTTTTCTTGCCTTTCAATAGCATTGTCAAGTTTATTTACATGGCCCCTTGCTCTTCAGTTAACACCCTTCCAGACATACTATTCTCTGGCTCTATAATTATCTAGCCATTGTAAAGCTGAATTGGCAGACACTATATTGTAATTCCAGCACTTTTAACCTAATTGGGGATAACCACATCAAGAGAAGATGGTCAGTGACAAATGAGCACTTTTTTACCCTGAAAAATAATAGTTAGCTGCTGCTTCAATCACTTTTTTGACAGTTCAACATTTTTATATTTTTTGAATATATACTTCTACAAGGAGAAAGCTATTACCCTATTACCAATGCACCATACAAGCCTGTCCTGTCCATAAATCTATATTTTTTTTTTTTTATGGTAGAGCTTCACAACTCAAAACAGTGTGGGTGACTTTCTGCATTAATTTCAGTAGGCATGTCCAGCAAGACCTACAGCCTCTCCACCTGGTGAAGCAAGACCAAGAACTGCCAGACATCCTGTGGGCCACTAAAAGGGCCATGGAACAGCTTAATGGACAAACCAGAGAAATCACAGACTTTTTCTGGGCTCCAGAGAAACATGTGATAGCAGCAATGTGAAAATCCGGGGTTGCTGTCCCTGGGATTAAAGAGGTTTTTCTACACTTTGGAAAGTATTTCATCTCGTTCATGACATATGGGCCTTGGAAGTCATACAAGTCTTGTGAGATATTAAATATGCAATGCCTTGTGGTGACAAATGTACACTGCTGAACAGAGGGTAGCAGGGGCCATGTCCCCTGCTAGATCTGTCCAGGCACACGTGTGGCATCCCAGGGGTGAGCTGTCACCATGCAGCCTGCCCACACCACACTGACCATTTGGCCTTCCTTCTTTGTGTCTTTCTTATTAATTCCTTTAGCCAAAGAGCAGAGCTCTGGTGAGAAGCAGCTTGTTTTGTCGTCTCTTTGTGGGGGTTGATGTGAGCACAGAGCTCAGAGCTGGGACATGCCAGTGCAAACATTCTCCATGACCTATCCAGCATCCCAGCCAACACAGATCCCCATGGGCTGTCAGAAGAGACTTCAGATCCTCCAGAAAACTTCTCATGACACCACAAGGCCCACTGGGATGCAAGAGACCTCCTGCCCCTCCAAAGTCTTCCTTCTCACCTCAGGTCAGCTTCAAAATCCCTTTTTTTCTGTGGGAACCCAAAGCACTCTCAATGAAACACTCTCATTTCGCTCTTGTGTTGGTATCTAGGGCAGTACAAGAATAAAATTGTTCAAATCTTTCATAGGCTTTTAATCAAAGTGTTTCAACCTACACATTTGTACCTCTCTTAAATATGTCACTTATTCCACCTCCAAATTTCTGCATAATCCATCCATCCAATACACCCTATACAAAATATTTTGCCCTGTCATCTCCTTGTAAATAGAGGGTGTCAAATACATGGCCAGCTCATTGGACACAGTTAGGGAAATAGTTTAGTCTTCCCAGTGGAGTAATTAAAGAAATCATCCCACCTAGCCGGTCAGCTCTAGCCACACACCTAATCAGCCAGGAGAGCTGTGATACACATGCACTGGAAGGTGAAGGACATGCAGCACATGTAGTCATACATGGAGAATTCATGTTTTTGGCACCTGTGTTCTCAAGGATCCAAGAGTGGGACTCAGTCTGAGAAAACTGGCTCTAAATACTGGAGACCTGTTAAAAGGCCTGTGAGGGACTCTCCTGGTAACTCCTCCAGGGAAGGCAAATCTGTGAGCTCAGCTGTGATTGTGTGCATCGTGTCCCTGGTTGATAAAGTTGCTAGCATACTTTGGGGAGTAACACTCCAGCTGCAGTCACAAGCAAGGAGTCTTGCCCACTCAAAGAAGAAGAAAGTTATCCATGAAACTTCTTTTGGGCCAGTATTTGTATAATATTGTTCAAAAAGTACTGCACCACATTGTATCCCACCACATGCCTGCTACAAACTCTGAGCAAAAAGGATCTGATAACCCAAAGACTGGAGATTCCTCCTTTTCTCATTTTCTTGAATTTTCTTTTTGCCCTACTTAGATTTGTGCTGCATGTTAAAAAAACCTCAAATTCTCCAAAACAAGAATTGTCTGTTGTGACAATACTCTAACTCAATAAGGAGTCTGGAATTTAATTAAAATCTCTTATTTCACTCCTCCTATGTGCAAGTTAGTAATCCTTGAACTTTTCATGAACTAAAAGTCTTTTTCAAAGGGCCAGGCAGCTTGGCAGAGGAAAGAATGGAGATGAGTAAACTTGAGAAGTGCATTGGCATCGTGGTCCTTGCTGTGTCTTCAGTTCTTGAAGGGGAGACAAGAAAAGGAACTTGACCAATATTGACAGACAACATTCATTTTTGCTGTGTCCCGTGGTGGCAGTGCAGGAATTGTTTCTTGTCTTTTTTATTTAGTACTAGGATTTTAATGGGCTTTCTTATTTTTCTTCTTCATCTCCATAGGGAAGAACATTTCTTTTCCTTTCCATTTTATTTCCATTTGCCTCACCAGATGAACTCTTCATAGAAAAAAGAGGAAACTACAACAGAATTGTTCATCCTAATGTATTTCTAGCATGGTTTCACTTTTACAGATGAGACTTAGCTGTGCTTCTGTTATGTGCTTTAATTAAGTCAAAGTGCAAAATCCCACCATTACCAATAGAAACCTTTGGCTTGGAAGTGTGACTGGAGCCATCGAGGGAAACAAGGAATTCAGTGGAACAAGCTAGTCAGTGCACTAATTAGTGTCCAACATCTGCATCAGAAGTCTGAAAAATGTGATTTTGAGCCTGCGTCTGAAAGGGTATGAACTGTTCTTTCCTTTGTGCTCAGCCACGTGTACCTGACCCTTGCTGTGTTCACAGCAGGACTCGAGGGGGTGAGACCATTGGATGAGGGAACTGATCTGACTGACCTAAGGAAACATGAAGGAAAAGGACAGGAAAATCCAGTACAACTAGTATGTCTCTAGGTTGATGAGGAGGCAACAGCTGGCTGTAACACTATACCCAGGTATACGGAAAATAACATTTAAAACATCTGATCTACGATTATTTAATTCTGTTCATCAGCAGAATATCCTGTTAGCATAGAATAAACTCACTCCAGAATTCTCCTGCCTCAGGTCACCAGAAGATTTGTATGTTTAAGTTCTCAAACTCAAACACAAACATGTTTCTTTGAAGAGTGAAGTCTGCTCAGAATTCATAAAAAGTGTTCTTGTACTATGGGTTTTAATATTTATTTTAACTTTCTGAAGAACCAGAAGAAAAAATTAGTTTATCAATGGTGCATTTCAAGCAGGAGAAATCTGCTTCCATAGGGGTGTCTGTCTGCTGCTGTTAGGAGGAGAAAGGCAGCAGGTTTGCAAAGCTTTGCCTACTTGTACCAGAGGTCTCAGTTAGGTCAGTGTACCTCGTTTGCCCAGACAGGCTGCAATGAGATTTCCAAGCTGACATCACTAAAATGCTGTAACAGAAAGAGAAACTATCTGACTTGTGAACTGAAATGAGGCTTTTGATAACTGCAGAACTAAAATACATCCTGTTCATCAGTGATGTTCAGATGGGTCACAGTGTAAAACACATTTCACAATCATTGATTAGACATCTGCCAGAGAAAGGCAAGAAAACCTCATAGGAGAAGACATTTTTCAATCAGTAGGGCTCATAACACTCCCCATGGAAGCTGTACAAACAGCTCTGCTTCCTCTGCTGAAGCTATAGTGGAAACATCTCATTTTTATTTAGCTGATCAGACAACCATTTCTTTGCAAAGTGGAGTGTGGTATAAAACATGCAGAATGAGGTCTTTCAGAAGTTATACATTTTCTTGGACAGTTTTTAATTTTAGACCTCTGAGTCTTATTACTGTCCAGTCAGAGCTTGCTAGCACTTTGGGAGTGCCAGCTTGCTTAGTGTTTGAAGTGACAGCTACATGAACTGTGACATTTTAAAAGCATGATGTCTGCTAGGCACGTCTCAAAAGTTGTATGTGTTTGTTAAGTCCATAAATCTTCATGTCCACTTTTTGCATTACAGTTTTAAATTCAGATTCCAACTTTTGCTTCTATTTGCCAAAAAAAATGTATATGCCAGTGTTTAATATTTCACTGCAAATTTATTAAAACTGGAAGAACTCATGTAGTGTAAGACTCTCAGACAGAGGGGGTGTCTATCCTGCAGCCTGGAGGTGTGACTGCGACTTGAGCAGACAGCAGGAGTAGCTTTCATCTGGCTTGCTGGGTGCTGATAACAGTGCAGCCATGGCAGCAGAAGGCTGAGCAACTCATGAAGATCTGTGCACCTTCCCATCATTTCCAAGCTCTCTGAGGCTGCTAGTTTCAAGATGGGTTGGAGAGTTTTCATGAGCTGCAATCTCCTTTGGGTTTCTACACATGGACAGACAAAAGCAAAAGGAGACAATATTAGAAAAAGATACTTTTCTAAGTATATGAAAAGATAATTTTAGTAATAGCCAATGGCTATTGTGGTGGTCAGATGAATAAGTCTGGAGTTTCAAAAAAAAGTCAGAAACCTGCTTTTCCTTATGCCAAGGGTCTTCAAGGAGAAGGATGAGTTCCTCTTTCAGGTTAAAAAATGGCTGGAATAAAAGGAATTTAAGAAACTGCATGAATGTGAAAAGAGGAAAGGTCTCCTGAGGACTGTGAGAACAAAAACAAATGCAACCTCCTGGCCAAGAAGTTCCCAAGCCACAGATATGGAAAATATGTACAGAAAATATCACAGTATAACACCTGGTTCTTTTCCTAAGCCTCCACAAGCCACTATCAGAGAGACAGGGCTGTGGCCAAGATGCGTTTTCGGTCTGACTCAAAATGGCCATAGTTTCATTCCTATGAAAAATTTAGAAAAAACATTTTTCATTTGTGCAGTGGAGAGAAAATACCCACAAGGAGTTGTCTCAAGGAGTTGTTCCTGGAGTCATGCTCCTTAAGCAGGCTCAAAAACTGCTTAGGAAATAGAACTGGGACTCATTGTGGTTTGTCCTCTGAAAGTATCAGCTCTGCGTTTCACAGTGGTCTAAAGAGCAATTGTGAACTTGGGGTCAGGAGAATACAGCCACAGTGCTCATCGTCCCACTGTATAAATGCACAGTGTCCCTACATTGTGAATCCCTGATACTGTTTTGGCTACCCTGTCTTTCTCTGAAAATAAATTACTTAAGTTTACTGGCGTGGCAATCTATATTAGATACAATAGAAGTATGTAAAGTCACAAATGCTACAGAGAAAGTAGACAGCAAAAACTTAGATCTCTTGCAAAGTCAAGGAGAAAAGAAAGTCAAACCTACTGCACCTAGGGTGTAATACAATAAATATTTGCAAGCCTTGCCTCTTTACTCAGCCCTGGTGAGGTGCATCTGGAGTGCTGTGCCCAGTTCTGGGCTCCTCGGTACAAGAGGGACATGGAGCTCCTGGAACAGGTCCAGCAGAGGGTGACAAAGATGATGAGGGGACTGGAGCACCTCTCTTGTGAGGAAAGGCTGAGAAACTTGGGCCTGTTCAGCTTTGAGAAGAGACACTGAGAGGGGACATTATCAATGTATATAAGTATCTGAAGGGGGCATGTCAAGAGGGGGGATGCAGGCTCTGATCAGTGGTGCTGAGCAGTAGGACAAGGGGCAATGGGCAGGGATTGATGCACAGGAAGTTCAGCCTGAATATAAGGAAGAACTTCTTCACTGTGCAGTGACCGCACGCTGGAACAGAGTGTCCAGATAGAGTGTGGAGCCTCCCTCACTGGAGGTATTCAAGAACTGTCTGGATGCAGACAGTGCCATGTGCTCTAGGATGACCCTGCTTGAGCAGGAATGTTGGACCAGATGACCCAATGTGGTCCCTTCCAACCTGACCCATTCTGTGATTCTGTGTCTCTTGCTGAGCCCATCTGAGTAGAGGTGCTTCAGCTCTTCTTTGGAAGAGGAGAGTAAGGGAGCAACAGAGGCTCTGAGATGTTTCAGGATCTGCTGGGTGAAAAGCTGTGAGGAGGCAGGAAGAAGAAGGTACAAGAAATGCCCATGGGGTCATAATATCTTATGGGAATGACTATTCACTCTACTCCATCCTATGGGACTGGGCCAAGCAAGCTCAGAACAACCAAGAGGAGGCACCTTCTCACCCAGAAGGTGAGACAACATGGGATGACACTGTTACAGGATGTAGTGAAGGCCAAAATATAAAAAGGTTTCAAGAAGGAATAAAAATTTAAATGTGTATTAATCGCTGAGGTGGGGACATAACCTGCAGCTCCAGGAATCCACAAGATATGAAGCCCCACGATTAGATGGTTTACCAGGAAGGACAACTCTTCACTTACTCCATTGCTTATGTTCTTTCCTCAGACACCTACAGACCATGGCAAAGGTCCCTCCTGGGCAGGGCAGCCTTCCACTCAGACCTGTTCTGACAGTTGTATGTAGTTCACTCCCTGAACAGACTGGCTTCCTCCATATATATGTTTCATTTCTAACGAACAACTTGCCAGTGAGATGAAGTGACAATGAACCATCAAATAATGGCAGTTTACAAGAGCGACAGATCTGGGATACAATAAGAAATTGTTTTTAACATTGTTTGAACAAGTAGTTATTTTCCAGACCACAGTAAGAACCAGGGTGAGTGCTGCTCTAATAGCTCTAGAGTACATCTGCTATACTGTATATTTAATAGAAAACGTGCTTGACAGAGTGGATCAGACCAGTGCTCTACTGTCTTCATCATTAGTTATTCCCAGAGAGTTCACAGGAATGTGAGAGACATCCCACAATAGACCACTAGAAAATAATTTATTCATACGAAAACCATCTCCTTAACCCACTTTGGTTAATGATGTCGTCCCTACTTTGAAGGCTGATACCTTTTCCACTTTGGACCTCTTATTATTCACATAAATTCCTAACCCTGCAGAGCGGCTGGCCTCAGTAATACTTCCTGGCAGAAAGTTCCACAGGTTAATTATGTGTTAATTATTTCCCATGTTCCCTTTAAAATACCTGCAGTCCAAGTCAAAGAAAATGCTCACCTCCCTTTGGTTTCAGTAGACTCAGGGGCTCTCAGGCCTTGGCAGTCGGGGGTGGCACTGACAAGGTGGTAAGGAATCCAGCTATACATGCAGTTTACATTAAATGGAGCGTACTCCAGCTGCCCTCATTTTTGATAGAGATCTGAGCGCTGCAGAGATTTAAGGTTCCCCACAGTGATCCATCATGGCTCTAGACGCAAACAGAGCTGCATTCTGGGATGTGCAGCTCCCCGTGGAGCATTTTTCCACTCCAACAAAGAAGTCATTGTGTGTGTGTGTGTCTATGCGCGTGTGTAGGGAATGGGGAGCGCGGAGCGAGCCACAGCACGCAGACTGATACTTGCAGAAGTACTAAGTAAATTGCTTCTGTCCCATCCTCAAGGTAAATTGTTAAATGCTTGCTCGTGTCTGAAATGAGGATGCTGAGCTGGTGCTTTGATTCGTGCCTTCGTGCAGGCCCAGTTTCACACCACACCTATTCTGACCCACTGTCAACCTGAGAGAAATGGCCCAGCTCTCCCTCGCCTGTCCACTGTCAACCACTTCCAATGAGTTCCTTGTGCTGGGACCACAGAGGTCTGTACAGACACATCAGCTCACTGAGTAACCCGAGCACCAGCTCAGCAGCTGGTCCTGGTGATGCTACCATGGCTGGTGTGACAGGAGACACAGGCTGGGAGCACACAGCCTGAAGTCTCACAGAAGCTCACAACCGGGGGCAGGGGAGATTGGTGTCAGCTCGTGCTTCCGCTGCCTCCAGCAGCCCTACCTTCTCCCTCCTGTTGATGCCAGTGCTCCTGAAATTATGCAGTAGGTCAGATGAGGAACCTGATCCAGCTTAAAGCTAACATGACCTTAAAACAGAAAAATACCTAAAGACAGGCTGTGCTGAGAATAGTTCCCTTGCCCAGCTCAGTGTGCAGGCTGCAAACACTGCTGCTAGGGCGGCAGGGGCAGGAACACGGTGCTGGGAGAGCAGGAAAGCAAGGTTGGATGTCAATCTACACAATGATTAGATTACAGGGATTGAAAAATGATAATCTTTTTCACCTTTTAGTCCTCACATTTGGGAAACTCTAAACATGCTACCGACACAGCCAGCAGCCTTGGGTTTGCACAGCATGTTGTGCACAGATGCCGGCCCAGCACAGGCTGCACCGATCCCATGTGCCCTCCACAGCACAGGGCAGGATGTGAATGGGAACATGAGATCCAGCAGGAGTCCAGATAAGGGGAGCCTCACAAAGAAAATGAAAACAAGCATCACAAGAGAGTTCAGGGACATGAAATCAGAAGAAAATGAGGTGAGCAAGAAGCAGATTTTCTTTCCAGGGTACTCAAGCTTTATCACAAGAGCTCTCAAACATCATATGCTTGCTTGTTCCCTCTGTCTGGGCTCAGTAGCTCAGACATGGTGGGCAGTGACATCTGATAGACTGGAACCTCTCACCCAGACCCGAGAGACCAGACCAACACAATGGCCCTGCTAGACAGGATGAGTATTTTTCTTGCAGACCACAACACCAAAGCTATTATAGCTGTGCTTAATGTCACCAGAGTTTCAGTCTTATCTTAATGGATAGAAAGTCCCTGTTTTTAGAATCAGTCAAGAATCTAAGATCAGCTCAAGCAACAGTTTCCTCCAGCTCCCAGGTTACATTGCCCTGACTTTGAGGAAAGAGAATAAACCCAGAGACCAAAATTTCAAAAAAGAAAAATATAAACAGGAATATTTTAGGCTAAAATTTTCACAGGTCACGGAGTGCGTGACGGATGTGCCTGAATGTGTGCTAGCATCAGAACTGCTGGCTCCTGATCCAGTAGCCATTTCCATCCATATTTCCAGATGCAGAATATTTTTTTTATAGTCTTAGTGATACATTAAGGATGGCAGCAAAGGGACAAGGACCCTTGGCTCTGCACCTACTGGAGCTTTCCTAGGAAATGGTGCAATGACAAATTTACCCATTCCAGCCTTAAAGACAAAATCTGAAAACCTGGCCTTCATTCTTTCTCTCTGTAAATGCTGGGTTTTCCTAGCAAGCCAAAAATTATAGCACCTAAATACTTGGGAGACAACAGTCATCAAGAACAGTATAAGCACTTCTGCTACACCTTGGCTTTAGCAGTGACTGCACTATTTTCTTTAGAAGCTTCTGAGTGGCAGGAAAGTGGATATAAAATAGAAGAAATAGTAAGAAATTGTACCATATTCAAGCAGACTCTAATAATGTTAAATACCATTTTAAAGCCCCTAAACTACTTTAAAAACAACAAAAAAGGGACTGATTTACAACCTGCTTCACAGCTGAAGGGTGGAGTCCAGCAGGAATATTTGCCTTTGGATATGCTAGTAAAATAACAAACCTCTATTAATCCAGTCTTGAACATAACTGCCAACACTTTGAGTGTATCCGTCTGTTAACAGTATAGCAAAACAGTCAAAACAGACTTTATTTTAAAAAGGAATAAAAAGATGAAGGCACCACTAAGACAGAAGTCAGTTATTCATTATAATACTTTTTGCAGCAGTGCTTCACTTCAGAAGCTGGAGAGCTGGTGGTTTTCTTTGGTTTGTCGTCAGACATCTGACATGCAAGTCATAGATGAACAAGTCGTGTACACACCCACTTATAGTGTGCATGTATATGTGTGTATCTATACAGATATAGATGTACTAAAGATTGAATTAGTAAACTTTTTTACTTGGGGAGGAAGCATGAGGTATAGACACAAGTCCCAGTGCACAGACAAAATCACATTTTGGTCGTGGTTCATGGGCACCCTGGTAGAATAAGGTCACCAACCATGTACCCTCTTGCGACCAGCTTATTCCAATGTCGTTAGCTAATGGGCATGAAGCAAGAGAGCAACTGCCTTTAAAGCCATTGAACTGAACAGACATGTTTTAATTGAAATATTACATGGTGGGGTACAATCATGACTGGCAAGCAAAGGGAGGAAGAGTTACCTAATACCAGCAGCTCCCACATTACGCTGCCCTGTAGGAAGACATGAACTGCCAGAGGAAAGTTACTGTGAGAGACAGAACAGCTCCAGTGCTGTCTCTGCAAAACTCAGCTGATCAGCTCGTGATGCTAACAGGCTTGCTCAAAATTGCTAACAGACTGACGATCATTCACACCACACAGACTATTACAGGGAATGAGCCGAGATGTCTCTTATGGAAACCATTACAGAGCAAACCACTGGGCCCTATCTTCTCTGCATAAATGAACAGAACTTGACTGAGTCAGCAGAGGTTCCCCTTTTAACATGAGCAAAGAATGTGGCCCCCCTGCTTCAAGCCCTCAAAACGTGCCAAAACTGTCACCTTCAAGGTCTGAGTGATCAAGGTTTGCTCTTTGCCTCCCAAAAGATTCTTTCACCAAGTCCCTCAACATAGGTAAAGCAAAATAAATTGAAATATTCCAACCCATACTTGAATGAAAATTAAATAATAAAAAAGACAGACTTACAGCAAGAGAACAGGTTGTGCTTGATTCTTGGTACCAAACTCTTTCTCAGTGAGAAGTTTGACTTTTGTCTGTTTGGTAGGTAGTTGCAGAAGGCATGGTGGAGACACAGGCCTGCCCCAGCACCAGTACCTGAGAGATGACACAAGACACATGACAGGAGGAAAACACCTTTCTGTGATGTGCTGGGATCTTGAAGAACCACGCTGCTTATTGCCCTCACCATTGCCAGTAGCTTGTGACTAAATAATAGCATCCAAAGATGTCAATAATAGCTTTTCACTGTGGAGGTTACTCTAAAAATGAGTGAAGAAACCTTCCCTTCACCACGTAACTTCAAATACAAAAAGCAGAAGTCTAAGGGCATAAGCACAGGCAACTCTAAAGCAAAACAATTTTTTATAACGAACCGCTGACCTACACACCTGTCCAAAAAAGTACTTGTTGGGCATCCCTCATTGTCCGTGGCAGAATAGGAACATTTTGGGTTGAAGAAAAGTGCTATCACCATGCTTTCGTTTTGCTTCATTGTACAGAAAAGCAGCCCTCCGCCTCAGCACCATTCTCCAGTTAGCTTTCTTCTGGTACGTCTGCGTTAAATTCAGGATGACACTGACACCACAGCTATCTTGGTCAGTCAACTTCAAAATTACAGCTCTCATTTTAATGACAAAAGTTTATAATTATGTGATAATTTTCTGTGACTTGGGCCTCTGGGTACTATCCTCATATAAAATGCTGGTGAGCTCCTGAGTACACTGAAGCCAGTGGGTCTGATGGATCAATGGACTGAGGCCAACAGTATGAGGTTCAAGGCCAATTGCTGTATTTGGTCACAACAACCCCAAGTAACACCACAGGCTGGGGCAGAGTGTCTGCAAAGCTGCCCAGCGAAAAAGGACCTGGGAGTGCTGGTTGGCAGTACCTGAACATGAGCCAGTTGTGCCCAGGTGGCCAAGAAGGCCAATGGCATCCTGGTCTGTGTCAGAAATAGTGTGGCCAGCAGGACCAGGGCAGTGATTGTCCCCATGTACTTGGCCCTGGTGAGGCCACACCTCAAATCCTGTGTCCAGTTCTGGGCCCCTCAGGACAAGAAAGACATTGAGGTGCTGGAGCATGCCCAGAGAAGGGCAACAGAGCTGGGGAATGGTCTGGTGCACAAGTCTTATGAGGAACAGCTGAGGGAGCTGGGGGTGTTTAGTCTGAAGAAAAGGAGGCTCAGTAAGGACCTTATCACTTTCTACAACTACAAGAAAAGAGCTTCTAGCCAGGTGGAGATTGGTGTCCTCTCCCAGTCAACAAGTAATAGGACAAGAGGACAGAGTCTCAAGCTGTGCCATAGGAGGTTTAGCTATCAGGAAGAATTTGTTCTCTGAAGGAGTTGTGTATTAGGCTGCCCAGGGAAGTGCTGGAATCACCATCCCTGGAGGTGTTCAAGAAATGAGGCACTTACTGCTGTGGTCAAGTTGACAAGGAGGTGATCAGTCCAAGATTGAACTTGATGATCTTGGAGTTCTTTTCCAACCTAAATCATTTTGTGATTCTGAGATTCAGAGACTTGCACCATCAGTATCAAAGGATCAGGATTTCAGCCCATACTCTAGCTCAGTCATTAAACTTGGCTGGGCAAATTATTTAATGAATCATTTAAAATTTTATTGCTTTTGGGAGAGTTACTTATTTCTCCCTGCCTTTGTTTTGTCCTCTGATAGAACACTCAGAGCTTTATAAACCACAATTAGCATGCTTTGAAAGCACTTAGAGATCTTGAGATAACACCACTCTACAGGTGCACGGTGTATTTATTCTTAACACTTCAGGCCAGTGGTCCTCAACCTAGAAGCTGCAAAGCCATCGCTTACAGAGCTGGGTTGCGAGGTCACTGGAAGTACAAACGGCTCACAAGTAGAAACCATGACATGAACCTAGAAGCGGTATAGGGAGTGAGGTCATGAACCTGGTGGTGAAACCAGAAGAAAGGTCCATCTGTTTTGCTAGTTCCAGAAGAGGTTAAAATAGCAGACTTTGTGCTGATAAATGTTTCCACTCAAGGCTACAACGCAAAGTCCCACAGACATGCTTTTCTGTTGAGCTCTCCCTCAAGAACAACAGAAAGTTCTGCCTATGCCAGTGATCTCAATTAGATTTTACTTCAATATGTGCTAAGAGATTGGAACAAGATTTTAAACAAATGTTTACCCCCAGAAAGAGCCTTAACAGACTCAAGCCTATATTTCCCATGTGTATACATCATCCGAATAATAATAATAATAAAAAGTCTCTGGGACATACTGTGAATATCAGTTTGGCTACCAGCTTTACTGCATGGAAAACTTCCCAGCAGGTGGTTGTAATCCTTCTAAAAAGGAACAGGGCTGGATCAGCAGCGCCTTGGGGTGTTAGGTGCCCATCTCTTATTGGATTTACATTGTGATAATCTAAGCACAAAACCATTGCTTCTTGGGTTACTTCATTAAAAAGCTGACGTTTTGGTTCATGAAGCCATGTCTAATCTAAGGACTTGGCTTGCATTCAGTTTATCAATGGTAAACAACTGTTGTCTTCAGCTTTTACAAAGCTTACTTACCCAGGTTTTTCCTGGGCATTGGACTCTCTCTTTGTCCTAAAAGTATATTTCATTTTTCAGGAACATTATGTCCTGGCAAACATTTTTCATAGGGCAATAATAAATAAATTAAGAAATCCCCCTCCAAAGGGTTTTCATTTGTCACATATAATTTATGCCCACATAAGAGTCATTCCTTAAAATAAATACTGAAACCTCAGCGAAAGCCCTTGTTCAGGTCTGCAAAGGGAAAAAGTGCCGTGTAAATGGGAGTGGCGGTTCAGCGCAGCCTGAGCCCCACTGGTACCCTCAGAGAGCAGAGCAGCAGACCGGGGTTTTTACTGGCCTCTGTTGTGTCTGTTGAACTGTTGCTCCGTCTTTAGTGAAATCTCAAGCAACAGAAATCCTCTATTAAAACCACCTGCACAGCTTTGTCAGCCGAGCTCCGCGCTGTCAAATGACTTAGCTTCTTAAGCCAATACAAGTCATTAAGAAGAAGGTGAATTAGAGATTTAGACGTTGCCGATAGTAACTATCTCTGATCAATTGATATCTTCCTCTGATAAAGCGGCGCTCCCCGGCCGACCCCCTTCTCTGCCTCATCCACGCAGACCCCGACCACTGGATCTAATTATGGGTGAGGAACACCAGGCCCTCGTCAGCGCTGAAAGGCCATCAGTAGGCCTATCCATTAATAACTCTCCTGTGCGCTGTACATTGTAATTGTCAGACTGCAATTTACAGTAATCCTCCAATGCAAAAACTTAAATAGCTGCAGCTGATTTGAAATTCATACAACCAGTTGAAAGAGAGAAAAACAAGATGCACGGGTTAAAAGGCCAAATTGTGCAAGTGTGTGCGCTGAGTGACAGACATTTTAGTACTAGCCTGGGACCATATTTTAAAAGGTCACTGAAAACTTTTGGCTTGGGCCCTCTGACAAACAATGAACTTTCCATATATTTATTTGCCATCTCTTTGTTTTTACAGCAAGCAGAATAAATGAGTTAAATGACGTTGTGCGGGTCTGCACATTGTCAGCACAGGTTATAAGTCATTATTAAACTCCATCAAATCAGACCAAACCCGGTCTAGGCAATGAGACTAAAAGTTATTTGCATTCCTTCTGTCATAAAAAATCATATCCCCTTACCCAAGACTTTCGTTTCTTTATTAAATGCAGCCACAAGAGTATTTCAGGTCTGGCAATGTGAGCTCAGGAAAACCTACTCTGTATAACTCAGTGTAACAGCTTAGAACCGATTCCACTAAAATGTCCCAGTTGAGTGTATCTGGGCACTCAATCAAGACACACATATTACTTTTAAATAAGATTAGCCTTTATATTTTGCTGCTTAAGTTAAAACTTTTCATGTCATTCTCTCGTTTTATGTAAACTCCAACATAATTCTGTTTTAGAGAATACTTCAAACAAATTAAAATCCTCAACTTGAATGTGTCTAGCAAAACTTGCCTAATGGCATAGCAAGCTGTTTGGTGACACTAAAACACTTTTAAATAAGATGAATTTTCCCTGCGTTGCCCTGGCTTTGTAATTACTGCTGCTGAACAGCAGACGCCTTTGGTTACAATGGCAAAAGCAGCGGCTCATGCTCTGAAACTTATTTGACAAATAACTTACAAGTGACCTGCAACATCTGTTTAAAAAATCGTCCTTTCGTATCTGCCTCAAGTCAAGCTCAGCATCAATTATGAAATGCAAACATATCATCTGGGGCCAAGGGCAGCTTTTACACATACACAAGGCACGGTGCGGGAAGGGGGCGGGCTGCAGGCGCCTTCCTTACACCAGCCAAGGGGAAAGAAAATGTTTAAGTAAGACTCCATCCAAGCTACCAGCTTGTAGAGTCACGCTAGTGAGATCCAGTGACACAAGGCATGGGCCTGATCCCAGTGGTGCTCAGCTCCTGGGCACTCAGGAAGGCATGAGCCATGGTGGGATGGGACTCGGAGAGGTGCACAGTGATGACCAGGACTTTCAGCCACCCTGGACATCAGCTGGAGCAGGGGGACCACAGAACCTCCGAAACCCAGCCATGAGCTTCGCTCATCTGGAAGGTGCTAGCAATGGCTACAGAGGTGTGTAAGTCACGTCAACCTCTCTGGAGCTGAAAACACCTACTTAGCAAGCAAAGGACTCTACACTTCAAGGAACACCAGCAAAAGGCTTTCATAAATCTAATGACAGCCTGGTTTACACTCACAAAATCCTATAGTGATGGAGACGATGCTCTTCAATCTCTAAAGCTCTCCTCAACCCTACCTTTCAATAGTTTACTCCTCTGCTGCTTGGCATAACATCAGCTCAGGCTGAGATTTAGCTCATGGTACAAAAGCAGATGGAAGAGTGAAATAAAGCACTTCTCTCTTCTTCAGAGATGGGAAAAATTTTTTCAAGGTCTTATAAGTCTTTTTATGTGGAAGTGAGTAAAAAATAAAAATAAGAAATTCTGACGGTATGTAATCCTGAATTACATTATTTTGGATCTGATTTAAAACCTATTCAGCAAGGTTTGATTCAAATAACATGTGCAGTACAGATATCCCTTCACATCAATAAATATAAATAGTTTAACTATTGAATATAAACTTTTAGAGAACTATTTCATTACTGCCATCAAAATAGTCTGCTTCTAAATTATGTGGAAGCACATGTAAAATACAGGTTGAACAATACTGAAAATATTGATTTCTGCAGCTTTAAAAGATATTTGCTTGTAAGAGATCAAAGGCAGATCTAAAAGTTTACTTCTGCAGGTCTCTTTTTCTGTCTGCTGCTTTTTTCATTTACTTTCTTATACATGAACTTAATCAGCAACCAAGCTCAACCATCAAGTGATAACATTTCTGCAGATAATTGTAGCATATTGGAATCTAGTAAGGAATATTATTAAACTGTCCTATAACTCACATTTTGTGTGAAAAACTGGGACTTGAAAAACACCTGCCCAAACAATTCATAAACACACTGCACAGCAAATACCTATGGTAATTCACTGGATTTACAACCGTCATATTATATTAAACATACAGTATCAAAATTTATCACCTATTACACAGATTCCTGTTTTAATAATATCTTGTTCTTGTACAATTGCACCTTCTCTCCCCAAGGGTCTCAAAGCACTTTAAAATCATACATACAGGAATTGCTTCATTCACTGTGGAAATACAGCTGCCTCTAGGGTGGAGTGGGGGTTAGGGGAGCAGAGGAATTGTGCACGGCCACTATAAACACTGACAGTCGAGAGAGATGTTTGGGGGCGGGGAGTGGAGAAAATTATACTGAAGTCTCGGGAGCATCGTATAAAAAGCATAATCACAGCTGCAGGTGAGGGAGGTGCACAGGCAGCTGTGGCAGAACTTAGCACAATTCGGGGCATTCTTGCCCTAACCATCACTGGTAAGCAGTCCTACCATCACTGTAGGGCCAGCCCGCAGCCTTCAGCTCCAACCCTCAGGCAGTGGGTCATGGAAAGGGATGAGCCTCCCCGTGGTGCAGCTCTGGCTGGTGAGGGAGTTGAGCTGAAGGCTTGAAGGCTCCATCTTCCGGTATCACCACATTGCACCGCCCAGATTCCCCAAAGAAAACCCCAGCTGTGTTTCCAGGAAACCACAGGAAAAAGGGAGCGCACCGATGGATATCTCTGTGGTGCGCAACTGGGTGAAATTGTACCAAAATAATGCAATATTAGAACAGATCAGGAAATGCATGGATTTCTGCTAGGCCATTTACCCAGTTAGAACTTGGCTGTCAAAGACTGCTGTTACATACACCACTGAAAAAATGTTTGTGCTCCTCAGCTGGCTCCAACTGCAGCTTCATCTCCTTCATACTTGCCATAATTGCCCAAGTAGTCTCTTGTGTCTTCATGTCAGCCCCAAATCTCTCCAGCTCAGTCTCATTCAGGACCTTCTCTGACCCTCTTTGATCAAGGCAGGGAATCAACTTCTCAGTTGTTGGATTTAGCTTTACAAGGAAATCAAGTGAGAAGCTGAAAACTGGCCCCTGAAAATCACTACCAATGGATTTACTCCTGCCTACTAGACTACTCTGGTTCTGCCTGTTTCCACCACTTTCCAGCTCTTCCCCATGATGCTCACTCCTTTCTGGTGGCATTATTTATCTGCTGGGTTGCCCAGGTCTGTTTCCTTTCCTCTGTATATTTGAAGTGTCTCTGAATCTTGGCATTTCTTCCAACATATTTTCTTTCAGTCTACAGTTTTCCCTGTTTGTTGATACATTTCAGGTGTTTATGCAGGCCTCCCATCACTCCTTGCCTCAGTCACTGTAGTTTCTGGGATTTCCTGACACTCATCAACACACCATATCCTATAGAAAAAGAAGCTGCTACATATCTAGCATAGACTACATACTCATGTCTAGTTTAGTTCCTATAGCCTATGTACCATAAGGCTCTGCTGCAATTTATTTAGCTGCTGCATTAAGTAACCCTTCACCTTAGCTAACCTGCCAATAAACCAACATCACTTTACAAGAAACCTTCCACAGATGTTGCTGTATGGTTATTTTACACTAAATTCAGCAGCTTGCAATTAAATGTTAAGTTAAATGAGGATTTCCCTCTCAATGTGCATGCACAAGGATGTGTGTTTGATTCAGCCCTGCAAAATGGATGGGGAAGGTCTCACTCCCCTTCCTCTGCCTTGCTGTACCTGCTGAGAAGAGTGGCATTCTTCGGGAATTCAGCCCTCCATGGCCGGCAGTATACTCAGTGCTCCATGCAGGAACCCTCCTAGCTGACAGATTTCAGAAAAAGAGCAACATTTTAAAGCCCAACAAAGGCATTTGGTCCAGCAAAAAATGGTTACTAAATCTTCCACAGATCCCTTCCCATCTCCACCAACAGCAATTTCAACACTGTTGTTGAGGCAGAGCCCCAGGAACTTCTGCCCTTGTTCTATGCGAGGTTTTTGCTGGCACAGCCCTGCACAGCAGCCAGTTGGCCAGACAGGGAGTACAGCTGCCTATGCCATGCTTGTTTGTATAATGAGATCTCTTTTGCCTAGAGCACATGTCCTATGTAAAGCTGGGAAAAAGGTGATGAGTGTTGCTGGCAGGAACATAATGCCCTGCTATTCCAGCTAGAATCACCCTGAAAGTAATAATTTCTTAACTTGAAATTGGTGCTGCAAAATAGCATTAATTGCTACAGTTGCGTGAGAATAGGGCAGATCTTAGAATAGGCAGAGAAGTTGTGGATGCCCAGTCCCTGGAAGTGCTGAAGGCCAGCCTGGATGGGGCTTTGAGCAACCTGGTCTAGTGGAAGGAGTCCCTGACCATCGTGGGGTAGGGTGGAACTACATTTTAAGATCCCTTTCATTCCAAACCATTCTATGACTTTCTAATCTTAACTATCAAGCTCCTGAGGCTCTACTGAATTCAGGGAAGGTTTCATTCAGACACCTGGGTCTTGTCTAGAGTCAGGTGGTGACTGGAGAATGAATACACAAAAGTAAAAATAACTGATTTAAGTGGCTGTAGTATAAGAACATGGAAGCAGATGTCTGTGCTTAATGAGATGCATTTGCTGCTTTTTCACTAATGATGGTAGTGAGACAGGCAACGCACACAAACATAGCGCTGCTCTTCTCTCTATGTTGATGTATGGATGAGAAACTAAGTAAAGTTAAAAACCTTACCCTAAAAGTGATGTGCAAGTGCCACTCAAGTATTTCTGTGATAACTGCTTTTTAAAAGGAATATATAATTGAGGACTGGACTGGTGATCCTGCAGTCTCCTCATGGAACTCGGTGCTTCAGTTAGGTACTTCGCACCAGTTTATTACAAATGCCGGAACAGCTGCAGCAGTTCATCTCCCCCGCTTCAGACCAAGTGGCTGTAAAGAAGAGAGGATCATCCTCACCTTGGCAAGGGATGAGAGTGACCCTGGAATAACAAGTGATTCCCTGGCCACACTGCAGCCTGATGAAATCTTTTCTCCTTGTTCCATCAGTTTCCCTGGAAGAACATTTCCAGCTTCAGGCTACTACGTGAGATCCATGTCATCAGCTTAGTGCCATCACAAGGTTAGGGAGGAAGGGGCCTCTTCCTCATTCAACTCACCTGATTTTGAAAGGGTGATCTCAGGGCAGGAAAACCAAATGGTGCCCTGCAGCCCCACCGGCAGCAGAAAAATGGATGGGAGTTAGTCCCAATGCTGTCTGCAGAGAGCACGACTGAAGTAGAATTGTCATAGAATCGCTGAGTTGTTTAGCATAAAAAAGATCTCCAAGATCATCGAGTCCAACCATTAACTCAGCACCACTGTGTTCACCACAAAACCACATCCCCAAGTGCCACATCTATATGCCTTTTGAACACTTACAGGGATGGTGATTTCACCACTTCCCTGAGCAGCCTGTTCCAGAGCCTGACCACTCTTTCAGTAAAGAAATTTTTCCTAATATCCAACAACTTGCACAACTCAAGGCCATATCCTCTAGTCCTGTTGCTTGTTACTTGGGAGAAGAGATTGGGTTATCTCAGAAGAAGGCAGCAAGCGAATATGCCACATTTTATTTAAAAGCCTGAAAAAATAGAAGCAGAACAGCAGAAGCTGCCTTTGCACATCACTGTGTTTCTCACCTTTTGCTTGACATCTGGAATTTACACTTATCATGTCTGAAGGACTTTTGTGTTAAATTCAAATGCACAAGTTACAGACCCCAAGTGTCTTCCCGGTGATTTCAGTGAGCGCCAGACAGGAACTCAGAACTACAGGAAATTTTCAAACTAACACAAGAAAATTACTTCAATTTAAAAGCTGGCATGAGACTTCCAATAAAATACACATAAAAAGTAATGTTAAAAATATAGTATAAGCCAGGAAAGTGGAGATGGTTAAACAGCAAAGTAAATGATAGTTTCCATAAAACTGGGAAGGTTCTTGGTTATTTTGCTCACCAAAATGAAACGATTGTTCACATTCTACAATAAGGAAAGACCTAATCACAGCTATGAGGAAAATAAAACCTGCTTACATCTCAGTACTGCCTGTGTCCACCGACATGGAGATTTCCTCTAAGGAACAGATCCTGCACCTGGACTCTAGCAGCAGCATTAAGGGAAGCCCATATATGCACCAAACCTGCTCCTCTGCGTTTCTGGACTTGAAGTTATGATTAGCTTTGTTACTACCTCTTTTCAGGACAAGAATTGCCCTAAACCTACTCCCCCTCAGTTTTCAAACTTGTTTTTTTGTATGATTTTACTTGAGAGTAATAACAGCTAACTAACAGGCTGACCTGTCACTAGTGGGGTTCCACAGGGCTCCATCCTTGGCCCTGTGCTCTTCAACATCTTCACAAATGTCTTGGATTCAAGACTGGAAAGGATACTAAGCAAGTCTGCAGAAAAAAAATGTGGCCATCTGCCTTTGAAGCAGAACCTCTACTGATTTTACACCTTGACTTTCTGGAGAACTCCATCTGCTTCACAGTGCTACCCAGCAAGGGATGGACCACCTTCTTGCAGACTCCAGTTGAGAAGGCCATTCCTCACCTCATTTTGCCACAATTAACAGGACATAATGGCATCCTCAACCAATTTTTAATATTATTTTCAGACCAATTTTCCTGCAGAAAATTTGGGGAAAGTTTTCTGATTTGACTCACTTGCTAGAACTAGGGCGGTAGAGGCTGTGTTGCCATCCTTCTAGCCTACACACTGAAGCTTAAAGGGCCTTACCCTTGAAGGCCTCTCCTCCAAATCCCAGAAAAAGCTATCACCGCGCCTACCAGCAGCCCAGCAGGCCTTTCTCTATAACTTAAGACAAAATGTGTAGTAAAAGATCCCCACTGCAGATGCCAAACAAGTGGCTGCCACATTGTGAAGTTGTCAGAAAGGAAGACTCCTGATCTTTGTCTGGCAGGTCCAACTTGTCTCCCTAAAAGATATATGATACTACTGTGCAGGTCAGAACACTCTACAAACACACTTTCAATATCCAGGATAAGCGAAATACTAACAGAAAACAAACAGAAAAATAATTAAATTGATGTTACTTAATGCTGAGACTATTAGCTCACATTAACTTATTTTTGTTAAAACATGTGCCAGTCATGCAAACCTGTGTTACAGAACCCTTGTGCTCTGGGGCCTCTGACTCCAACAGATATTTTGCAGGTATAACGGTCAACACAGAGACCAAATCGTACCACAAACACCATCATTTTTAACCTGAGTGTCCCTTAAGAGTCTTCACATACCTATGAAGACAGTTCATTCATCAGAGGAAGCAGACAAGAAGACTTGTCTTTAAACAAGGTCAAGAAATACTGTTTTCACAATTTTTTTAAAATTTAGACTGAACAGCAATTTTTTTTTGTAACTCTAGAAGACTTATGGAGAGATTAACAGGAATTAAAAAAAAGCAAAACAACAATACAAGGTGAACAGACCATAACTTTATTGGAGATATACTCAGCTACAATTATTACAAAAAACTATTAAAGGTAATTGTGATCCATAAGGTGCAGATTGCAAACTTCTGCAGCATGATTACAGTATGAATGAATTACATTTTATGTCCCTTAAAGACAGCTGCAGCATGTGATGGTAAATATTTTATTGTCCATCAAATTATATTTGTTATTCTTTCTACTTGATTTTAACCATCTTTTCAGTCACACTATTTACAATAAAAACGCCTGCAATTTCCAATTATTGTTCACAAACATTTTTCTCTCCAACTTGCTGCTGCAGTAAATTCTGAGTGCATCTACAAAGCAATTAAAGTAGTCTGTGGTTGCCATTCAAATAAAAGAGGGAAAACCCCAAGGACTTTATTGGATGAAATTTATTTTTAAGAAGTAAGAAATTTGATAGAAGTTAATTTTAACTGCTAGTGGAGTATACTACAATGACCTCTAGATATTTGCTAACATAATTCATATAGAGTTACAGCTGATATTTAGATTACATTTGATGGTCATGAACTGTAGTGTTTAAAATCTAATATGAAAGTAAAGAAATTAACTTCTTGAACATTAGAGCATTTGTAAAAGGATCAATGTCAGCAATTAAGTATCAAAAATCAAAATGCTTCTTGCTTCACTCATGTAAAAAACACAGAGATTTCCATGAGAATGTGTTCATGGGGAACCCCATCCAAAACAAGCCCAGAATACTGTCAGAGTCAAGTGCAGTATCACAGCAGACCACGATGCTATTTGTCATTTTCAGATTGCATGTGCCGCTGTGACTGGGATACAAAGAATTCATTTTCTGTACAGATAAATGCATAGAATACATAGCATATGTTATGTCATATGCAGTAACATAAACCCGCCACATTTTCCAGTTGATGGTTGTGTATTTGCTCACAAGGAGGAAAAATTAAACTCTGCGACATACATACAAGCACAAGATCTTCAGGTATGTAAATGAATGCAGTTCCATTGACTAAAATGATACTACATCAATTTGCACTAGCTGAGGATCCAGCGCCTCATCCCTGGACCACCACTATATTCCTCCCCAGCTCTGAAACTGGTTCTTGTTCAAGTTCTGTACTTGGCAGTTGCAACATACTATTGTGTAATGAGACTTAAAAATAGTAGGCTTTTTTTTTGTATGGATTTTAGCAGCATCAAGCTGAACAAACACTTCAGAAGTCACTACTGGGCACTCAATATTCAGAGCAGAATATCTCATGAACAGAGATTTTAGTTGAGGTTGACCAAACTACTAGGGGCTGTCTTCTCCCAAAAACTACATTATATGTGTAAAATGTTGGTTTGTTCAGAGATAACTACTGGAGTGTCAGTCAGAGGTCATTCTAATTTTAATTACTTCACATAACAGTAAAAGGATGTAGTAGAAAAATAATAGCTTTAAAATACAATCAAGAGTTGTTACACATCTTAGTTGTATTTTTTCCACATACAGTAAAAATGCCACAGACGTTACAAATGACCTATTTAAGTTGTGCAAGTAAATGACACATTGCAGGCATTAAAAACTATCTTTTTCAAAGTCATTAAATCAGAACAGCAGCAAGGCCAAACCACATTTTTCCTCTCTGTTAAGCATTTTTTTTCCTTGAAATGAGGTAAAGCATGGTACCAAGTGCAATGCTTATTTGTGCTACATGAACAGAACAGCGCAAAAAAAAAGCCATAAAAATAAAAACGCAGCATAGTTAGGAGGACTGTTTAAAGTACAGTATAACAGGACTTAGATAAAAAACCCCAAGGTTCATGCCAATTAACCCCCACACTATTTATGATGAGCCTGTGTGGTTGCTTTTGAAGATGGGCTGCAACAGTCCGCTTACACTTGTGCTTATAGCATGTCAAGTGATTTCTATCCCAACCTTCAAACGATCGGATTTAGGTCTTTAATAGCGTACACTGTCCAGTATCAAAATCATATCAACTGTAGGGTACAACACACAGATGTATA
Organism: Cnemophilus loriae; assembly: GCA_013397755.1. NCBI lineage: Eukaryota > Metazoa > Chordata > Aves > Passeriformes > Corvidae > Cnemophilus > Cnemophilus loriae. Next base: position 165,411 of record VZTF01003704.1, on the reverse strand, counting down.
ACATGGAAACTAATATGGATTTTCTGTCTCAAAGGATAAAAAGTATTTCAATGAGGTCACACTGGAAAAGATTGCGGCATTTAAAACGCATTTAAAAATGCATCAGCAGCAGAAACTACTTTATAGTCAGCCACTACACATTTCAGATGTCCAATTCATACGCTTTATCTAGTAACAAAGTGATCATTAAACTGTTCTGAAACACAGAGTAGGTTCAGCTGATTTTGTCTGCACCCAAACACTCCATAACCACTTCACTGCTAACAAATACCTGAAACCCCTGAGAATCTATAACCTTGTAACAATCAGTAAGAATTTTCGGCATTCAAAGAATAACTGAAATTTTAGCTTTTCATAATGCAATTAAAACTACTTAAGACTTTCTAGATAGTCTGGTTTAATCTGCTGATTGATGTCCGGCCAGAAACACAGAATTGTTGACATGAGTAATCATGTGTTTTCACTAAGAAACTTCAGTCCTACCACAAAGAGTGAGCAATAGCTTAAATTAGTGATTTTTTTAAAAAAGTTTTTTAAACAGCTAATGCAAAGCAATTTACTTTTGAGAATTCAGACTGCATGTTTTTACTGTTCCACATCACCATATCATTTACACTTGCAGTTCTTATACCTCCTTGATATATTTTCATGACTGAAGTACCAAACAAATACTAGACTTTTTTATAAGCTAGTATTTTAATTCTTGGTCTGACTCCTATAACAAGCAGCTTTCACATACAAGAATGGTCCTTTTCACAGACTGAAAAGTGACTGAGATAGCAAATATACGGACTTTTGAAAACTGTATTTCAGAAAAGCTTAATGTCTGCCCCTTGTCACTAAGGCATTTACTTAATTTTTTTGTTAAGAAAGCAAGAGCTGACAGTTTTTGTTTTGTTTTAGTGTGCATTTGTGAGGAAAGTAATAGGGTTTAAAAGCAGGAAATACAGTATTTGTTTGTAATTTAGTTCATAAGACACAGCATCAAGTTCAAACTATTGTGCTGGAAAACATTAAAACACCTTGCTCTGCTTTCTCAAACTTCAAGCATAATTAACAGGGCAAAATTGCAGCAAACCTCTACTGATACTGGTGGGAATACAAGACCCACAGCTTTTTTTAAAAGGTAAATTAAGAGGTATTATAGTTACAGTGCAAAAAATTAAAATTTCAAGCATAATATATAAACATAGCACCAAAACAGAAAAAAACCCAATGCATGCAAAAATAAAAAGGAAAAGAAGAGAAAAAAAGAACTGAGGTATTTAAGTGAAGAGTGCCTACAAAAATCTAATCAAAGAAGTATAGGCAAAGCCTAAAAATAAAAGTATGATTCCCCCCCACGCTCCCAGTAGACCAAAACACCAATGAGCTAGTTTCTCTAAATTAAGGACCTAAATCACAGATGTATCAAAAGTACGGCAGTTATATCTCAAACATCAACTTTCATGTTATTTAACAGCACAGCTTTGGTAGATGAAATATGCATGCAACTCTGAAAAGTACAGTAAGAAATTTACGTGGAAATATCTCTAAGTGTAAAGGTGCTCTGTTTGTTAAATACGTAACCAATTGACTATAAAATCTGCAGCATATCTTAGGTGTGATATGTCTAAGGTTATTTTGTTAGTGACAGTTTGCACTGTGCAATTATTTGTTGCTGTTTCCAGTATTGGAACTATCTAGCTTGCAGGTGTAAAATTGGAATTTTAGCCAAAGACCATATTTTGTCTATGGTATAAAAAAAACTGTAGACTAACCACCTCCTCAGAATTGTTAAAAATAACCTAATTACATATATATGAATATAATTTCTATTATAATCCTGTAATAAGTCACAGCTATAGTAATGAGTTGTACTGTAAATATAGAGCTGTATCATTGTAAAATGCATAACAAAATGAAGGGAATGTAAAACAGTTTGTTCCAAAAAAGATCAGAAATTAAAGATTATTAATGAGGGTTTATTTATTTTTAAGGCAAGAACCTTTTTTTATGCAAGACTGTGTGGCATAAGGAAACCGAAGTTTCACTCTACCAGTATGCCAGCCATTTCAATTAAAATCTGTCCCTAACAAATAAGTGCAATAATGATTGGGAATGCCATCTTAATGTAAAAAGATGACATGGAGAGAAAAAAAAAAAAGGAAAATAAAAAGTAGAATACTGGCACACTTAATCTTTCTTATACCCAATCATCCAGTACAGTTTATCAACTGCTTTATGACTGGCACTAGTGCACAGATTGAAGAATTTCAAGATTACTATATATATAAATCTAGCAACTGCATTAGGCATAAGCTCCCTGGCCTTCTAATACTAAGCAAAGCTGTACTGACAAGAAAAGTAAACCAAAAAGACCTGACAACAATTATTCTGAACACTTGCTAAATGTCATCATTAAAGCACTCTCGTGATTAAACAAAGCAGAAGTGAGGAAAGAAGACAAGATTGTGTTTGCGCAAAAAACTATAACTACAATTAGTTCCAAAATTTTGTACATGTTAAATGTTTTGTTATCTATTCTGTTATCAAACAAACTTTAAATTCTGTCTTCCAATTTGTTCCTCTCAACATCAACTTTTTTTTAAAAATTTGCTTTATTTGTATGTTATTTTTTTCCCCATTTCATCTATTTTTAAGAGGAGTCTCAGCTGTTTGGGACCTGAGGTTGATTTGCTTTGAGGCTTCGTAGTGCTCTTCTCGCAGCTGCAGATTTGGCAATCCTGTAGCTTCTGCCAACACCTTTAAACTTTCCCTTTCCTACAACTTCCACTGTAACTCTGACCTTTCCATCGTAAGTTCTTTCCGCAGGACTGCAAAAATATACACAAGAATTACTTACTGCCTAGGCAAGTTAATGTGAAATAAGAGACCCACATTCTTTTTTCTACATAAGTTAAAGTAGTAAAATTAAACAGAAATCATTACATTTGTCAGAAAGCTATGCAAGGAAAAAAACATAAAGAACAGTGGGCACGATGATGTTAGCTGCTTAGTACAAAAGAAATTACAAGTACTTTGTGACATTTAAAAATTCTCAGTAGTTCATGAGGCACAGTTTAGAAACATTTTCTGTCAGTGTGTATGGAAGAAAGCATATTCTTACCTAAATTTGGCTGTCTCTGGCTCCATTTCCAGCAGCTCTCGCACTGGGGAACGGGGCACATTAGCAGAAAATTTTTCTATTTGGAAAAAAAAGTGAAAACCAAAAATTAGCTTTGCTCTTTTCATAGGAGATGGCACTTAATTATTAGTAATTTTCTGAAAGCCGGCAATACCTATTAGCGGCCTCATCATTGGATAGTACACTTGCCAAACCATTTCCAAAGACATTCCACTATCCATATAAATGGCACCAGCAAGGGACTCAAATATATCCCCCATGGCCTTTGGTACTTCAATGTCTTCCTCTTTTTCTTCATCTTCTTCAGATCTTCTGAGCTGTTTGCAATTAAACGACAAGGGTGGGAGGGAGAGAGAAGGGGAGGGGAAAAGAGAGAAACGATTGCTTCACTTACAGTAAAACAAAGATCTTCAGAAATGTAACTCTCTTACATCCTATATCCTCTGCTGCTTCCTTTTAGCTTTTAATTGACAACTTTCCACAGCAAAATTGTTGTTTTATTCCCCAGTGAAACCAAGCTGCTGGTTATATAATTTTTCAAATACGGAAAAAAAATCATAAACATCATTGTGTACATGGAACTTTTACGCTTTGTGAATTCTTTCTGTGACAATTCTGTAGGATTTCACCAGGGGTCTGCTTCCTCCAATTAGAACCAGACTTCTATCAGTTAATACTAGAGAGCTACCCATAACAAAGAAAAGTTTACACACTACATATCTCTGAAAAAGAGACTTTCAAAATCTCTAAATCCAGTCTCTGGATGAAAGTTGCATGTACGTCTCTTTACCTTATCCACCCCTGAAGACAAGCATGAAACAAACACTAGTAAAATAAGACATTAATAACTGAAAAACAACACCACCAGACTGAGCTAACAGGCACATTTAGGTATGAAGTGCAGCAGGCAGTGTTTTCTTCTATGCTACCAATTTAAGACGATAGTCTATTCTCATTATCAAAAAGAAATTTTCAGTGTATGTCTTAAAGGTCTTGAGCTAATCTAATCCTTTACTAAAATACTTTAAGCACATATAATATACATTTGCCTAACTCCAAACAAAGTAGCTTGAAAACAAAGATTTTGACCATTATGCTATTCTGCCTAAAGAGAAATAAGTTTCTGTCAGTCTTCTCCCCCAGCAGCTACCCTCTCACTTCATTTGGGGTTTAAAATCCAATTCAGTCCTCTTAAGAGTGACCATAATACTTCATAAATGTGTTCCGCCCAATATTTCTACCTGAAATAAATCAAACAAGTAGTCAGACCTGATGTATACAGCAATCCAAATGGGAATTTTGATGTTAAAAACCAAGTACAACTATTTTGAACAGGGTACTTCATACCAAGTGTAAATGAAGGACTTTTGCATTATACTGAAATAACAGAAGAAGAGAGAAACTAAGAGCTGTAAGGCAAGGGACATATGTTTCATGAGTGAGATTCAAAAAAATAGAAAAGCAGATGACGTGGAGACATACATGGAAACCAGTCTAGCTGGCATGAACTGCAGAAACAGACTCTTACATTAAGTGAAATGAAGAGTTTCAGTAATTCAGTGCCAGACCAAGATAGGGAGCAAGAGTAGGAAGAGTGAAACAAGGATTTTATTTGAAACAGCTATCATACAATTTGGTTGCTACTTTGGTGAAAGTTTCTTTTTGCATACTTGCAAAAACTGAACAAAGCAAAAAACAACATTATAAGCTCTTACAGTAAGTTCCTAGCCTTTTCACTCACATTGTGGAGAAAACAAGAGGGATAAGAGTTTGATCCTCTAATGTAAAGTAATTTATATTATCTAAACTTCAGCGACAAATTTCTTATCCAATGTTTCATTAATTTTTTTCCATAAAACATGGTTTTTGTCCAGCAACAGAGTGCAAGGGCTGTGAACACATATGTGATTGAAATATCTTGATTCCTAATGTTTTAAATTGTCTATCAGAAAAAAAAAATACTAAATACAAAAATAACATGCTTATTTAGTGCTGGCATATTTTCAGACAAAATATTTTTTAAGAGATTGGTCAGTTTTTCAGAAAACAAATTATTATGGACATCTACTGGGTAACACTTTTAAAGAAGGATAATGAGAAGTCCATCTCTTCCAGATCCTGATTAGAACTTGACTCACAAGGTCCTTGCTCTCACAGATTTCCTAATGAGCTTATGTAAATGAATCACTTTTACCACATTCTCCAGAAAACAGAGGTTCATTATCATCAGCTTTCCTGCACAGCACAAGATATGACCTGTGTCTGCAGGTCTTCAGTGAAACTCCTTTTCAAGTGGCTTACTTGAAAGATGCATATAATGTTTCCCTAGCTAGCAGATATAGAGCCTTCAGGAGCATGTCAGACATACTTGAGTATAGTGCAGTAACATCTCCTCCAGTAGAAATCATAAGAAAAGAAGCAGAAATCTCTTGTCAGTGTACTACATTTAACAGTCCCAGCACTGTGCCAAAGCAGCTTTGTTCATGGTGTTGTATGGATACCCTACTGTGAGTCAGCATTACGTGATTTAGCAACTCTTCATCACAATTTTATGTTGTAGTAGTGCTTCCTGTCAGTTGGTGAAAGTGGCAAGCTAGGTGTGTGTCCCACATTGTTCTAACAACACAAGAGCAAAACAATGACTAAAATCAAGTGCCACAGAAAAACTTAGAGGCAAATAGCTTTCAAATTAATTAACTTCTTTAAGTTCTACTTTCTGAAGGCTGTATTTTACTTTACGTATTGAATCCTTTATTACCAGGAGCCTGCTTCTTTGGCTGCTGTGTGCATAAAACATTACAAAAATGCTAAGAAATCCAGAGACATGCTTCAAATCAGATACTGAACATATTTCTTCTACTTCCACTAACCTCAGAATCCATTCCTTGCATTTCATTCTTTTCCATTTGAAACTGCACAAAGTCATCAATAACATGAAACAGTTCAGGAGAGACAGCTTTGAAGTACTTGTGGTAGTCATACTTTACAGCTAATGATGCAAAAATGGTATTATTGACTAGAGCAGATCGTAGGTCAGTAAGAACTCCTGGAGAGTGTTGCCGTGGGTCTTCATAAAGGTGCTTGGTTATGAGGTAGTCCAAAATTGCATCTCCCAGGAATTCTAAGCGCTGGTAACAATCTTAAAGCATTGGAAATAAAAGAATGTACAACACCACAATTAAGTTTAACACACACATTCTTTCCAGGCTTTCTGGATAAGAAGTTTGGTACACTGCCATGTAAATTCCACAAACTAACCAATGCTCAGAGAAGACAATCTGTTTTTTTAAAAGAAGTATCCTTGTGTTTAAAGAGATTGCTAATGAATTACTAAAAAAAAAAAAGAAATCAGGAAAAACAGGTGCTATATCTAATAATAAAGCCAATTTTGAACAAAATGTTAATTTGCCAGGCTAGAAAAACAGCTGTGTTTATAAGCAATTAATGCTTTTACTCAAGATCTTCACGTGCTGAGGAACATCAAAAAGTAAAAGTAAGAGATTCTGCCAGCAGGCTGATCTGAGAACTGTAACAGTTAAAAAAAAAAGTTTAAAAAAGTAAAAATAATTAATACAAAAATCAATATATTAAGAGCAGGGGAACACAAAATCTGAGTTTTTTGTCTGATTTTCCACACATTAAGACACCTTCAACAATGATCCCTATTTAGAATACATCTTTTAAAATGGTAATTAAAATTATCAAGCCTTTGCTTTTTTTGACAATTGACAGCGGACATGGGAACAGAGAGCTAAGAACATCTATTTTTAGAACACAAACTAAAGCAAAAACCCTCTTGAATGCAAATAGGGGTAGGTAAGTTGAGAAGGAAGGAAGACAAACTACTACAGAAGTTACCATGAGAGTGAAACGACTAGCACTAAGTTGCTTTTATAGCTGCTGAACCTAAGACATTGCCAGATCTCAACTGCTAGCTACTCCTTAAAGAGAAAAAGTTACAGGTAACAGCTGTTCACAGTTGTCTCACTTGGTAAACAGAAATGAAATCAAGTTTTCCTACAGTTTCAACAACGTAATTTTAACTAGACACTATGCCTCAAGGTTTCTGGTAGTGTATACATATATTTACGTATGTTAAAAAAAAAAAAGGAATCATTTACTTTCAATATGTTTTGTGAAATATTTGTAAAAAGTAAATACATATGTGGGCAACATCCCCTACACAATGAAAAACCAAAGGAGAGCTTCTGTGTTTTGTCAGAATTGTTTGTCAAGGTAGTAGCATTTCAAAATTACTTATTTCTTTAATGAAAGCAGAGCTTTCTCACTCCTTGGAATAAGGGACTAATTCACTATGGGGAAAAATTCAGACTGCTGCCTGCAAAGAAATTTGCCAATCACTACAAATAGGGTTGGAATTTTACCATGGTTTGCTTTTGATTGCGTATTATTGTAGGAAAATACACTAGTTTTAGAATGAACAAGTATTACATTAATTAGTATAAGCAAGAGCAATTAAAGATCACAGAAATACAAATTTCTACCGCTGCAAAATCTTTTATGAGATCACGTACAGAAACATTAAAGATTAATCTGAAACTAATATTTAGTCTGATTTAGTCATTGACTTCAAACTTTGACTTTAAATATTTACTCAATAAAATGCCTAGACTTAAATTAAGACTTTGAATTCACAGCTTCAAAGGGAAGTCTCCACATTCTGCAATCCTATAGATTATTCAGTTAATAAAAGCCGTAGTCTACAGTTCATCTTCAGAAGCACAGACAAAGTATAACATTCTTGGGATTCAATTACAGAACAAATTTGCTAAATATATTTGGAAAATATGACTGCTATTTCCTGAAGTACATGGCAACTTTCCAGAGTTCCGCAAGAACTTATTTCCATTAAATGAGGACCTAATGTCAGTCATACACAGCTAGTGATAGAGCATTTATCACTGATGCTGTTCCTGGAAACTTGGTGAGGCCTCAGTAAATATATTCTATCCGCATCAAGTCAAAATATGAATAATCAGTGAGATACAAACGTAGCAAGTATCCCCCTCTAAATAGTGAGCAAAATACTACTTTTTAAGATACCGTATTCCAAGACTATTTAAAAAAAAAAAGCTAATCTAAAAAAACTCTATGGGGAAAAAACTACAGAGCTTTTGAAAACAACTTACCAGTAATGGTATTATAATGGTAAGAGGCATGAGTAAATGCCTGAAGAAGATAAGCCTTGTTCTTAAAACTGTAATTTATTTTCTTCTCAAAGTTTTCAAAACCAGAAATAAGGTGATTTAGGGTTTTTTCAGCATCTGGGTGATCAAACATACATCTTGGTGGAATCTTCAAACAGCCATACTCCAGGTCTTTACACAGAGAAGGCTCTGAATTAGCGACAGAAGCAGAAACAGAATTTGGTGAAAGATTTTTCTGCTCACTGTTACAGTTCTCTCTGGTAGCACACAAAGTGCCTTCCCAATCAGTCTTTTTAATTACAGGGAGCACCTTCAGCCCCAGTGAACACAGGAAAAGCTGAGCAGCTCTTTCACCACAGCTGGTCAGATAGCAGCCCAACAGGGCTTCCACACAGTCTGCAATGCTCTTGTCAGCAATACACTGCTCCGTATGCAAGTCATATGAGATTGACTGTTTTCCTGCATCAACACCACAGTTTTCTTCTGATGGATTCCAGAAGCCCACAACAAAATCATCCTCTTCAACAGCCTTGCTAGGATCCAGATAGCACATAGCATCCCAAGAGCTATAGTCAAAATCATCGAAATCTGATGAACACTGAACATTACCCATGGATGACTTTTTGGGTGCTTTCCATTCATAGCTTGAATCAGTGGTTGAAAAGTGTGACAGTGAAATTTTCTTCACAAAAGCCCCTGATCCCATTAACATATTATCAATGAATTTGATATGCTCCTGATCATACTCCAGAAAATCATCTTCAAAGTCTGTTTCTTCCTTGGGCAACCTCCACATTAGGTCTTCATTCTCTTCATCATCATTATAATCATCAAGTTTACCATTAGCCAACATGTTTTCCTTTGTCTATGAAAGAACACAAAAAAAAATGGTGCTAAAGAGGGAAATGAGACACTTTTAGTTCAGAAAGATCAGAAAAGCAGGATTTGGGAAGTGTCTACTAATAATAAGACTGATTCATGTTCCTAATTACATTGTCTGATCAGATGCACAATACAACCTCAACTTACACTAGACTGGAGTAGTTGTTCTGGAATACAAACTCTGTTACTAACCTACAATAGTGTGTGTTCTAAACATAACACACGCTACATTTCATAGGAACCTGTTCTTGTACTTGAATGCGATGCACACACAATGATCTTTATATCCACTAAACGTTATATACTTGCACATCAAAGTAAACAAAAGAAAATAGTAAATTAACAAACTTTAGAGAAGTATAAGAAAGTTCTGGGTGCATCCTTCTCTCTAGCTGGTAAGTAACGCTATTACAAATGTTGAATCAATGCAATTTTGAAGATTCTTTCTACACCTTTCTACATGGAAAATGCATCCAGTGGGGGTTTTTTCCAGTGGTTTTTTTTTTTTTTTACAGGCTAGACTTCTATCCCTAACTAATAAAAGAGAAGGCAAAATTGCCACCAATTTTCTAACACTTGCATACACACCCACAACAGCAAAATTAATGATGTCTCATATCTTTTCCCTGCTCATATTAAATGAATTGGTATGGACTGACGTAAATTACAAAGTGAACCAAAATATCCCCAAACTATATAATGCTTTACAATTTGCCATGGCCCCTATCCAGGAAAGCACTTAAATATATTAGCTAAATGCACTGGTAGTCTTCCTAACATCAAAAGAACTATTAACAGGCTCAACACAGCAACACTGATGTCAGAGGGAATTCTGCCACTGAATTTGATAGGAGCAAGATCAGATTCAAAGGACTTTCCTGGACTGGGTCCTGAAAGCCAACAACATTTTGAATGAAGTGAAACAGCCTTTATCTGCCCTGAACCTGCGTATGTCACATTGTAGGGCTGTCACCAAATCTTGCGAATCTGTGAACCAGATGCTGCCATGGGGGACACTTCCCTTTGGGCAAAATGCACACCCATCCAGAGGTGTGGATGGGCTGCAGCTGTAAGGGCCACTAGGCAGCACTTAGAACTCTAAGGATCAAACAGATCACAATGTTCTTCATCAGGATGGACCAGGCTTAGTCAGGTTTAGTAACGAGAGGAGAAGGAAAAAAAGTGGCTATAGAAGTCCTTAGTTTAGACACTGCTGAAAGAACTGCTGCTGCTGTAATTACCCATCTCACACACACACAGACTTCTGTAACTTAAATTGATCAGAAAGAGATATTGAAACTGGATTTAAGATACTTATTTTGGATACTTGTAGTAATATAATACATAAAAAAAGATTAATTTAACCAGTCCCACCAAGGGTAAGTGCTGCTTTTTTCTTGTTACATACCACCCGTCACATTTACTACTGAAATAAAAAAACTCTCCGAATGAGACATGTCTATATGGATGCTCCACAACAGATTTTGGTATCTGTTTTTACAAAGATGGAACAAATTATAAATTTTTACTGTGGTTTCATTCACAAGTTTCTTAAGATGAAATTGTAAGTAGCAGGAGAGCTACACGAACTACCCTAACATTGTCGGTATATTACTTCTTGTACATTAGAAAAAAATTCTAGGGGATAAGGACGAGCAGTGGCTAAAGGAAACAGAAAGCAATTCTGATCACTGATTTTTTTTGTCATTAGCATTTAAACAATAAATCAATGATGAACTCCAGAAGAAAGAATTTTTTCTTAAATAACACCTGACTAATTTTCAGGAAGTTACTGCCAATTAAAAAGTGAAGAAAAATACACGTTAAGTGCTTTTTTAATGCTCTTTTGGAAATCAGCCAGTTGAAAAAATGAATGAAGAAAGATTCTTCCCCTTAAGAAAGCTTGATAAATACTAACATTTGACTACAATGTTTTAGTAATAGCACGTCATAATGAGATCTCTATTTTCAGTTATAGACCATCAGCCCATGGATGGAGAATGAAATTTACATCCAAGAAAGCAANCCCCTCCACTATTTGGTTGCATCACTCTCTGCATTCTGGTCTGAAACCAGAATGTTTGTTTTATTTACAAATAAACAGTGACTATCACAGAGGAAGAGGCCACTGAAAAGTTGTGGAAAACAAACCTTTTAAAAACCAACAATTAGCTCCAGTCCCAAACGTACTATCTCATTTGCCAGAGAGGCATAACAGGAAGTCTCTTTGAAATGAAATCTTGGCACAGTACAGAACCACAATAATCAGGTTGTTTTATTCTGCAATAAACATTTATTTGCAAGGTACCTCCACCTAACAGTCCTCTCATGTGCCCTCTGGTGGTTCTACAGTCTGAGTGTGGCCTTCAGAATGGGAAAAAGAAAGATGTCCCTCCACCTCCTTCCCCTGAACTCCAAACCAGTCTGAAACACTTCAGAGTCATGTTACTGACTGCTATGATTGTGGTATTTCTGCACATGCCCTTCTACTCCCAGCATGACAGAAAATAGTGTGAACCTTTCCTCATAAAGATTTATCACTGTGAAGCATTTGGTGACAAGACAGTGAGGGTGTCAGACAGTGAGAGATCCTAAGCCAGCACTGTATTTGTCATATTTGACACGAGAAGCAGCTCTCAGTCATACCCAGGGTGTAGCTACCAGCCATCAATATTGAACATTTTCTCAAGCCAGTTCTACTCTTCAATCTGCCTGAGCACTATGAAAAACACCTTTTTTATATATTCTATAAAGGTGAACTCATTATTTATTAAAAAACAGTGTTCTGCCTGAACATATTACAACTAAAGCAGTGATGAAAATACCATTTAAAATATCCAGCAGAAACTTTTGAAAAACTCCTGGGAGCAGGCTAACTACCAGCAGAAAAGCTTTTCTTCTCTGCTTCTCCATTAATTTCTACACTCATTGTCGGATGACGTGCAATAAATTTCTTTACTTCAGGTTCTGCTTAGACTCAGTTTTCCTCTCATTTTCCTGCAGAGAAGTTTTAGAAGGAAAAGAAATACATGGATTTACCTTTTCATTGCTGAAAACAGCAAAATAACTGAGGGTGGTGGGCTGAGGTAGGGGTGAAACAATACAGACACACAAGTAACAACTCGTCAACATAGTTAAATAAACTCATACCATTTCATCTTTCTCCCACTTGTCAGTGTTGCTCTTGTCCTGATTTACTATGTAACCAGGAGGAAGCCAATTGACTGGGGGATCAAAAATCGACACCACCATGCGACTTGGCAGTCCTTTCTTTTTTCCAAGGCGATACAAGTTACAGTTGCTGACCTTTAAGAAGAACATTCTGATAAACCTCTGGACATACATTTACAGAAATACACTAAAATGCAAAAGGAGCAAAAAACGTTACGTGTCAAGCTGGATCTCATACTATTACACATTTTCTCCAGTTCTCAAAAGGCAGTTCAGCTTTTGTAATACAGTAGAATCAACTCAAAGCAAGATACACATCTTCCCTGGTTTTTTTTTTTTTTTTGAGGCCAAGCATATTAGGTGCAACTGTTTCAGTTAAGGAAATCTAATATATTACATTCTTCTCACAAAACAAACTGATTGCTACTTTTAAAATAATAGTAAATAGAACCCGTACAAGTATCACTTATCACCAGTATAAATAATCATCATTCAGACTACATTCAGAATGAAAAATTCTTATTTACAGGTAGACTGAACTAAACCTTATCAGTAGAAAGTGTTAAAACAGCTCCATACAACACTTATTAAGTCATAAATCCAGATGTTATTCTGATAGCCTCTAAAATGATTTTAAGTATTTTCAAGGGAAGGGAAAATAGCATTCCCGGATACACTTTTTAACTTTTTACTTTTTAACTATCAACTACTGATCTTTTCTTCTCCTTTTAAATGCACTTCACGTGTTTTAAAGTCTTGAAATTTGAACTTGAATATTCAATCACTTCTTTTATTTGAACACTGCAACTAATTTAGCCCTCCTTATTTTCCAAGATCAAACTATACAATCATTTCATTTTCAGAGTGATACATTTTATTTGAGGTAGACAATCAATACCTTGGCATTTAATTGAAGTCATCACACCATGTGGAAGAAAAAACAAAACAAACAAAAGTTTTCATATGATTGATTATTCTAGCAGCAGCAGAACTGAAGACTCTGCTCCCTACTGTTTACATTTACTCTAAAATACTTTCACAAGTTTTGTTGCAACAGTTCTGTAAGATTTTTTTGTTGTTTTGTTTCTAAGTAAGATGCTAAAAAATTCAAGGGAAGTATCTTCTTGAGGAGACAAAGGAAAGATCAAGTAAAGGTGCAACCCAAGGTTCTGTGCTGCTAACTCAATCCTTCATTCAAGCATTCCTGTTAAAGAGCTTCTACTCAATACAGCTCTAATGTTCACTGCACCAAATGTTCTCACTAGCCCAGAACTTTTAGTTTCATTCAATCCTGTCTTTTCTTAGGTTCATAATTAGCTGGTTTAGATTTCAAATTGAACTGCAGAAAACAGTTTCAATTAATCACATGGCAACATTAAGCCCACACTCCTGTGTTTTTATTCCTAATATGCATGATACTCAATGCATAATGAATAAAGCTGTGGAATTAAAACAACCTGTTCCCATTCAACCTTCCAGCAAAAATTCCATATACATGGCTTGTTACAGCATGCCTTTTACATAGTATGACTGGATTGTTACTACTCACTTTTTTGCTTCTCATGTATGACAGCCGTCCCTCGTGAGCATCAGGGTAAGTGCAAAACAAGTACGTAGTGATGGCATGCTTTAAAAATGAATCACCAAGCATTTCTAGCCGCTCCAGGTTAAATCCATCACTAGCATTTGAAAGAGTCAAAGCTTGAAGAATGAGACCAGGATTAGGACCAAGAGTTTTTGAGGAGTACCCACTGCAAGGGCTCTTTTCAGAATCTGCTCTGTCTTTTGAAAGATTAATAGCTTTTGAAGTACTGGTGGTCACTGCCATTTTGGGGCATCCATCTGAGGTAGATCTGTTAGCATTTCCATCAAGGTATTTATTACTCGGTAGAGTACATTCATTGCTGGGCTTGGGCTGGTTCTCACTGTTGTATAAATTCTGAATGGGATATGAGGTAGTTGGTTGTACAGGTATTTCCTGCCTGCAGTAATTCAGCTGATTTCCTTGGCAAAAGTCTCTGTTAACTAAATCACAATTGCCATTGGCAAGATTTTTATTATAAGAAACACCATTAATTGCTGCAAGTTCTACCGAGACATCAATTTGGAGTTTACTGGGTGACTCATTGAGCAATGTTCTGTAACTCACAGACATTTGGTCATGGTTTTCTGCAGAAGAGGTTCTATTAGCACCTTGATGTGCAGCATTTTCAGGGACTACAATTGTGCTGTGCTTACAGTAATTTTCATTCTCTACTACAGAGGAGTTAGGAAGAGAGATGAAGGACTTGCTGTCAATAGACTTTTTCCATCCAAAGTCCAAGTTAGGATATCTGTAAAGATACATGTGAGGTTTGTTCTGGAAAAGTATTAGCACAAGACAAGAAGACTCTACATGCACATACATGTTTAAAAAGAGCCACAGCCTTCTGAAAACAATAGTGACTGCAACATGTAACTTCACCTCTCACAATCAAGTATTTTTAAACTGTGTTTCACTGAGAAGTGCCATGAGTTAATAAACAAGAGTTATCAGTTTTATAATTCATGCAGTAATAGTTAAGTTTCCACCTTATAAGTTAGACATCGCATTGAAAAATACCTATTGAAAAAATACATGCCTGAAATCTGCAGGAAGTGATTTAACCCCTACACCAGCATCAGTGGCTGTTTGAGCTCTTAGTTCCTCTGCTGTCAAAAGGCAGTGCAGGCGGTAAAGTATGCTGGGGAGGCAAACTGCTTTTCTCCACAATGATGCTGGAATAGGATGTATAGCACAAAGCTCAGGAACCAGTATCTAGGAGAGGAGGGAGGAAGAAAAGAATTTTGCTTGTAAAGCTAGCCATCAGATCACTATTAAGAGAATCCACTTGAATTAGATGCTTCTATTTTACCTGTTTATTCTGCAAACTTTCCCACTTTGCTTTCCTCTTCTCAGCACTGCTTAGTGGAAGTGCTTTTCCCTTCTGATTCAAATGGCGAGGAGTCAAAAGATTAAGTCTAAAAACCATGTGAAAATACTGTGGTGTAAGTACATAATTAATGAATAGAACTTACTAGCCTAAACTTTCTAAAGTTTCTTAGTATTCAACTTCAATGCACTGTGCAGTGACTGCACTATTACCTCTGGGAAAAAACAGACTCAATTTATAGTTCTTGTTACACCAGTTAAGTACCTCTCAAGAAAAAAAAAAACTAGTAATTATTTTGGAAGACACAAACCCTCAGCTTTATCCCATATTTTAAAGAAAAAAAAAGGCACTTTACCGTCAAACTACAAACATCAGACACAAATATGACTGCTGTTACCTTGAAGATGTGTGGTCCACATCCAGCAGTGGCTGGTTAAGATTGGTAAGGTCAAGATTATACTTTGTTTTATAATATTCAGCAAAAGTTTCATATTCAGGGGAAGGGAATTTACTGAGTGGAGTAAGATCAGTGTATACATCAGCTACGTAGAATCGATGAGGCTGATCAAAATTTCGGTATCTAAAAAAAATAATGTTTTGGCATTACAGTAAAGCTTTTGTTAAATTCTTCACGTTCTAATAGTCAGGAGATAAACAGTTAAACAGTGCACTCGAGATTTTTGGTTCATGAGGGTTCTTTTTGTTGTAGAAATCATTTATCTAGCTAACTCAAATGCTCAATGAGAAACGTGCTTAAAGACAAAGATGAATCAAGTCAATATATAATTTGTGAAATTCCCTCTACAAGATAAACATTTAAATTAAACGGAGGATTTAGGTCTTCAACATGTAATACAAAATCAAGCTCTGGACAACAGTAATGCTACAAATGATAATTTCTTAATTCAAAACACCTAACAATTAAGTTTGATAATTTGGCTTTTTAGCATCTGGTCTCCTACGTGGTATTCTACATCAGTAGAAACTGAGTTCCTCTGCATACAAAGACTGTACTATCTCATGTCTAAACTGGCATTTTAACCAAGTCATCCTCCAAATAAAGTTAAAATACAAAACCTCAGATATACAGCAAGGTAAATTCACAAGCCTTTCAAGGCCAGTGAAGTTCTTGTATTATAGGCAGAATATTAAAATTAAAGCCAGACTGTGGCAACACCTTTATTTTGGCTACCAAGGCTCATTGGAAACTATGGTGATAAACGTGTCCGGAAAATAATAATAATAAATAATGAAGACAATATTCAACAATTAGATTTGCATATTAAGTTATTTCATAATTTGACTCGCTTCTTCGATCATTTTAAGTTTCTAGTGAAATAGCCAATTAGAAACTCTAAACAAATAGTATCTCTAAACAAAATTTACATACTATTAATGAGACCTTTCAGCTTCTTTCAAAAAAAGAAAAAGTCTGAGACAGATGAGGTCAAAAAACAAAGTTTAAACTTACATTTATCCTCTCTATAAATTCAGCAAGTACCATTGTTTACAATATACTAGGTATAACACAAGCCAGTTAGTCCATAGGGAATAATTAAGCCTCCACAAAGCCTATGAATTCTGGAAAACCTTTGCATATCCAGCACATAAAATGAATATCACTCAATATACAGATTCTATTAAATGGTCTTTATCACTTGAAATTTTCCCATCTACCAACATGATACTTTCCTTTAGCAGGCCTTTGGTGTGCATAAGCAGCAAGCAGAGAACAGGACTCCCATGCAATCTTCCAAACTAAAACTGGTTTCAGTAGGTCTTTTCTTGATGAAATTGCAGTGTATTATCAGAACACTACGTCAGTTTTGTGACGAGCTCTACTATTCCTTATAAAAAGGTAATGAATCTTGGGATGCCTAAACACTTCAATCCTACTAATGCAAGATTAACTATTGATTAAAAAAAATCTTTAAATTATTTGAAACGCAACCAGATACCTTCAGACTAACAGCACACAGTTCTTAAAAAGCAATTCTGCTGCAGATACTAGCATGCCCTTATTACAAGTGTTCGTAGAAGTACAATAGGTACACACCTAAACTATGCAGAGTACTCACCGTGGAATGATAACTGCATCCTGGTAATCTTCTAACTTGAAAATAAAAGGCATTTCTTTTGTATACTGTGTACTGGGAATGCCTGTACGTGCCTCAGATTTCTCAATGTCCTCCATAAACTTAAAGTCAATGTCCAAAGTGCTGGATTCATCAACTTAAAAAGGAAAATGCACAACTCAGTTTTCTAGGCTGAACTTTTCTGAGAAGTCGTAAATTACAAAATTTTTGTTCTTACCAACATTTAGAGGTAGAACACAATAGGCTGAATCAGCTTCTGTAGGTTTGAACTCTAGTGCAGGTTTCTCAAGACGAAGAATATGTGAAAAAATGTACTGGTGGAGTCGTGTTATCAGCTCAAGCATTTGCAGAGAGAGAGTAAAACCAGATTTCTTAAGCTCAATTGATATTGTAACCTCTCCAGAGCGAGTATACACAGGAAAGTGAGGAATCTAAACAAGAACAAAACCGAAAGAAATCACAAAAGAAAATCCAAAGTGGAATTCCTCTACAGAGTACTGGCTGTTTAGTGCAGATTCTGAGGTAATGCTTGACTGACCCTACAGCAAACTGGATCAAATAGGATCAGAATTTTGAACTGTGATGACCTTCAACTACAGATGAGAATCTGAAAGTTAAAGAATGACTGATTTGTTTATTTTAATAGTTCTCCTTGTGTTTTACAGCTGTTCTTTTTACAAAAGCTAAGTAGAAAAGGAAGTATTTTCTATTATGAAGAAAGAAATGTGAAAATCAGAAATATTCCTGAAATGTTTTCTTATGTGGACAACAGAAAATACAATTTCAAAAAATCTTCCTCAGCTGAGTCTCACCAACAGAAAATGCCTATTAAAAATTTTCTGCAGCAAGACGTGCCAATTTCAGTTAACATGGCCAACATTTTCTGCTGCTGCTCCAAACTGGGAATGCTGAGAGGACTTGTTACCACAGCTTTTGTATAGATAAGGTAGTGCAGCGTAGGCCACCTCTGTAGCTGGTATGTCTACTCCTATCATACCTCATACAAAAAAGGAGGGACATTTTGAATTTGCCAGTGCAAAACACTAAATAATAAATTTCTAACCCAAAAGTTTGGCAAAAATAGATTGTTCCATCCCTAAAGACAGAAAATGAAGTGGTGACTTGACTGGATGGACAGTGTTGCTTATTTTCTGGAGGTTACTTGACACAAGCATTATTTATGGTCATTTCCAACTCTTCACTCTGGGGGTGGGGAGTAAGTGGAAAATAACAGGTTGTAAGGCATGCAAAATAAGGAAAGAAAATAGATTCCTTACTTGAGGTATAGGTTTGGCTGTCAATATGCCAAAACATCTTGTTGTATCCTCAGGAGGATATAGCTTTCGTCTCCTGAAGTTGAGCTCATCAGGTAGAGGAGTCGTTAACACCATTCCTATTACATACAAGTAACAGGGCTGATCAGGTTTGGGATAACTATCCCTCAAACACTCTGGAATCTGAAAAAAAATCAAGAAAAGAAAAAACATTAACATGATAAAAATCAGCAATGTTCACCTAATTACTATTCTTTGAACAAGTCCTCTTAGGTTTATTTGGAAACATTGCTAAATATAAACAAATTGCTAAAAATAAGGAACTGAAAAAATTATTCTGGGCTCAAGTAGTGTTTTCCTCCTTACGCAAAAATGTTTGGCCAGCAGCCTGGTATGGCAGCCATGAGACTTCCTTTGTCCTCAGCAGGTGAGCTGGGGGATGGAGGGTGGCTTTTCATGAGAAGACTTATCAAAAATTCTAATGGAGACTTACTAATAACCTGTCCTATTGGTATGCATAAAGTTCCTGTAACTTTCCTGGTAGATACTGAAGCTCAAATATCCGCCCTCAACGTTGAAGATGCCTCTTCACGTGGAATCATTCCCTCAAATAAAGGTATATTTGTGGGGGGTGCTTTTGGACATGCCCAGCCTCAAAAGATTGCTAAGGTAAGGTGCTGGTTGCTGGGCAAGGAGAAAACAACTGAAACTCTAATAGTTTTGGGACACATCCCTACAAATTTATTAGGACTGGACCTCCTGAAGGGAAACTCGTGGACTGATGAAGAAAGTAAAATATGAGCTTTTGGGAAAGAAACTCACTATCTACACCTACTAGGTGCTGCCCCAACTCTTCCTCCCTCCCTTGTAACCAATGTCAAGCTTTACCCCTTACCCTTGGGAGCAAGTACAGATCACCCCAGCTACTGCTACTTGAAAAACACAAGGGTAGTGATTCCAACACATTCTCCCTGTAACACTCCAGTGTGGCCAGTTTGCCAACCAAATGGCAACTGGAGACTGATTGTGGACTACCAAGGCCTTGATGCAAATACAGGAGCCCTGAGTGAGGCAGTTCCAAACACAGCTGAACTGACAGCCACCATACAGGAACATGCATACAAAATTATGGCCACCACATCTCCCCTAGGAATGGCCTGGGGCTGCTCCAACGGGAAATTTTATTCACACTTCTCACTGGAACAGCTTGCTGGACTAAGGTGTAGAGTCAGAATTCATTCCCTTTGCCCCAAGTCCATCTTCCTTCAGTTTTACTAAAATGCCCAAAACACATCAATATCATAGTGTCCCCATCTCCAAAGCAACGCAAAGACCGGAACGGCAAATTAGTGGGATTAAAGTTCCAAATACCACCAGACACACAGTATCACCAATGCTCGGAAACATCTTCACCCTTTATATTACTTTAAAAAGGCATCAGCTTGTATTTGAAAATATCACTTGGCAATTGAATTTATTGAGTAATTGAACACAACATGCATTTGAAGAACTTAACACACAACTCCAGCAGGCTTCCAAAATGACTTTACAAAACAGGTCAGCCTTAGACGTGTTATTGTTGAAAGAAAAAGGAGTATGCAGAATGTTGAATTTATCTGAAACTGAGCGTTGCTTTACCATCCATAATGCCTCATCCTCCATTGAGGAGGCATGAGCCAAGATGAAAGAAGTAAGTGATCAAGCTGGAGAAATATTTCAATCTATGCAAACATGAGACTGGTTTGATGGATCAGAACCTAGGTCATGGGTTACTAGCCTCCTGAAGTCTTTAGAGCTTACAGGATGGGGAAAGTGATTAGCACAAATTAAGAGCTGCAACTGTCACTGGATTTGTATTTTTAATTGTTGGCACTAGCCTGGTTACATGCATGATAACATGCTTATTCATCTCACGTTCCCCCTCTGTTCGCTATACTTGTATCACCACCATGGGAGAAGAAGACTACACATCCATGTTCCTCAAGGCAATGTAGAACCACAGGGTGGAATGTCATGAACAAGTAAAAAGTAAAGAATGTTTCTCCACTGCCTCCTTGAAGATTAAGGTTTGGAAATTCAAGTTTCAAATTGGCTCTAACAAAAGCTTTAGAAACTGCTTTGTTTTAGAACAGGAAGCACCCAGTTCAAAAATTATTAAAATAGCTTGTAGTTGATACATCAAGCAAGTAAGTAGCAGACTTTTGATACATCATGAGAGCCAGCCAATGAACTTCACGAGGTTGACATGTTGTTGCCACTCTCCAAGCCCTCTATAAGCAAGTGCTCAACCTGCCACAGGTGCTGCCGGATCTACACAGCGCTGGAATCTTTGCTGCCTATGCTGTCCTACACTGTCCTGTGAGGCTGCTCGTGCATCCCGTCCCCCCGTGCTGGGCCTGCTGCCATGATTCTGCTCCCTCACTGGCAAGCTTGACTGCTCTGGGAGGGACTTCGCCAGAGAAAGACACATCGCACCTGATGCAGATGTCTCCCATCGCACTCTGTAAGCCAGCGCTGAACCCATGGTAGTGCTAGCCCCTTTCCTGTGCTTCTCTTTATTATTCTGGGCATTTTCCTACTTTCCTATTTTCTCTCTTTCCTTCCTCTTTTATAAAATATGAAGTTGCATTATCGCTTTTGATCACACCATTTAACCTTGTTTGTGTTTTAATCTTGCTTTCAGGTATGCTTAGAACCTTCCTTTCTGCAGCAGTGGATGGAGGCAAAACATGCCTCTCCTCACTTTAAGCAGATTGAAACAAGCTTTGATGCAAATGTCTGCATTTAACCAGTAACTAGAGCCCATTTTATGTTCAAGATCTTTGGAACTTAACAGCAGAACAGGAAAAAAAAAAGGTAAAAACGAAAATGTGCATACTCAGAAAAAAAAAAAGCTTGACTGAACTTACAGTTTCATTAACACAGATTCTTCTTACAGCAGAACTGTTTAAAAGCATCAAAAATATTTTGATACACTTGGAACAAACACATAAACAAAATTCAGTACACTGCCCCTTTGCCCAGGCACTACATTATATGAGTTTTCTCATTACAATTCTAGCTTGCAGATGTGAATAGTCGCAACACCCACAAGCACTTTTAATTCTGCTGCTCATATTTGTCATAGACGTTAAGAAACCATGCTTTATGTTTGGCAGAAGTTCATTACTTTGCAGGTCTCAAAATGATCCTCCTGTTTATCTAAAACTAAATTGCAATACATGTAGTCTTGGATTTTAAAGTCACACTGCAGTAAAACTACGGCCTTGGCTTAATGGAAAATTACTCATAAATTTAATAACTGCATTAAACCCAAGAGGATCTTGCAAACCTTAAACATTTGCCAGAGCTTCTTTTCCAGATGTGAGAAGTTGGGACAAAGGCAAGGGAAAGTATTCTTAGATTCCCGATTAAAAAAAAAATACCTGAGAAATAATGATGCATCACTTGACAAATCAACTCTTCCGAATGAGATACCATAATCTTGCATTTTATGAATCACCCCTATTCCAACAATCATTAGTGAGGTAAGAGGACAGAGAAAAGCACTTGTAACAAGAAACACTGTGCAAAGATGCAAACTGTGCATTTTTGTGAAATGCAAAGATTATCAGATTCTGAATGAGTCACCTGTCCTATTCAAAGGACCTTAGACAGAACCTGTAACAACTGCAGAGGATAAAGAAAGGTTCCAGAGCAGTTGCAAAATACTCTGACAAAGCTTCTTTTCTCCATTTTCTCCTAAAGTATTTCCAATTCCCCCACAAATACCATTTCAAAAGTCCAATTTTACAAGCTGGCGTGGTTGAAACCTATTGTAACAGACTGTGAATACATCACTTAACACAGAGCTGTAGTTTCTTGTGTGACCCTTTTAACAGATCAAGTATAATATTAAGTATAATATTTAGAACTACTTTACAAGTAAAAAAAATTAAAAGTATACTTATTTGATATTCTAAGATTTAAATCAGGAGTTATGAAATTCTGTGTTCAACCAGTAAACTTGCCAAACTAAAACAAGCATTCAAAAAAAACCCCAAACATATTTCTGTGTTTAGCCTGGGGCACATCCTTTAGTGTTCAATTATTTGTCCTGAAAGCCAGTAATAAGGTTTAAAAAAGATTTTACAGATTATTAATGCGGGACTATTTTCGTCACAGTTATTTTCATACTAGGCAAATACAGCCAACAAGCCCTACAGAAAATGAATGCTCTTTGAGCTTACAGGCATGCTTCCGAAGCACGCTGTACCATAAACTCAGGTAGCACTGCAGGCTTCCACAGAATTAGAACAGCAAAGTATTTCCACCGTAAACACAAGACTTCTAAAAATTTCTAATCAGCTAAGATTAAGAGTTGGCACTTCTGTCTTATCAGTACATAAAGCATTAGATCAGAGATCTGGACAGCAGTAAGTGATACTAACAGCTTTAGGATAGCACTGTCTTCGTTTTGTAGAGCCTGGCCTTCCTGGAACACTGGTTTCTTCTTCATCATGTAAATCAAGTTCCTCCTCATATTTAACCGTTTCTTTACCAACTGGCATCAAATGATCATCCAGTTCACCTGAATATTACAAAAGAGTACAAAGAAATAGCATTACGAACAATCAAATCTTGATTCCTTCAGATCCTACACAGTAGTGAGATTTCTTGTGAAAACACCTCACATGTAAGGTTTTAAAATACACGGACTACTGCAAGGCTCCAGAAGTACCACTGAATAAACACTGAATTTTGGGCAAAACTGCTTATCTGTAGTAAAAAACTTCTTATATTTAATTAAAAAGTTGAATTATATAATGAAAATATCCAAGAATTCTCTTTGCCCATAAAAAACGATCTTTGACTGAAACACTTATTTTAAAATCACTCACATGAAGCTATACCAAGGAAGAGGGAACATTTGTATTTCTCTATCATTCTAGAAAGCAAATCACTGCAGTTGAACGTGCACCTCCAACACTGGGTTGAGCCACCATCAGGGTGTCATTCTTGGATACATTTGTCAGTATGAATTCAGTGTTCAAAAGGTTTAACTCAGAAAAAAAAATATAAACCCCAGACCTACAATTTTTTTTTGCTTAAAAAATACATAAATACTTCTGTACTCCACCAAAAAACCCGTAACATGGAATTATCTTTAAAATGTTCCACAATGAAGAACATGCTCCATTATACTTACTAGAAAAAAGAGCTGAAGTAGTCCTGCCATGTCCTATTTTTGGAACATGACTTTCAATACAGCAGAGAAAGCAATAAATTTAAGATTGTGTATTTTATATTTTGTCACAATTCACTTTAAAAACCATGTTCTTTCGGCTGTAGGATGTAGTCCCTGACCTATAATCAGTATCTTCTAGAGAACAAGACTCTGTTCCCCTATTAAGTACATTCAATGCCAAAATCTTGTCTCTTGTACTAATGTTGCTTTTGCTGTTTAATATGAAATATTTTAAATAACAAGATTTCCCTGGAAAATTTAACTTCAGCTTGCAAGGTGTACACTAAATTAGGAAGTACATGACCCCATCACAAAGCAAGGCAAGTGAAAGAAAGCTGCAATAAATGGCTACAGCAGAAGGGCATGCAAATACATATCATCCATACCCATATGCAATTTCTCAACTATAAAATATACTTTAACAAAGAGGTTGTTTTTCCAGTTCTTACCAATCTTGTGCAGTTTTTCACAGCAAATAAGAGCTACAACTCTCTCAGCCAGTCTTGCACAACTCATTGGAGGGCCCTATAAACATTTACATACTTTGTAAAAATTTTGGTTAATTAGCAAGTTACTTACTATATATGTTTAGTTTAACACAAGCATTTGAGGCAAGCAAAATTTTTGTAAAAAACACTTTGATGACAGTTTTGTTAAGACATTCATGCTTGTTCTTCCATGGAAACCGAAGTTACAAGAGGTCAGCTATGCTATTGATCAAAACCAATAAAGGACAAGTCCATGAAACAATGTATGGGGAAGGATATCTAAGTATTTTTGCCTTTAGCATAAACAGTAACTGATGAAAATGAATTGTAACAAGAACAGACAGTGATCTAAAAACAGTTAAGAGAGTACAATACAGAAAAAGCTAATTTTCATTAACAACTAATTCTAGAAATGGCACGGACCAATTCTTAACCCAACATATTCATGTATTTCCATGCTTTTCCTTCCCCAAATACCTACAACAATTGAAGCTCGAAGAGGTGAGTTGATTGGCAGGTAGAGAGTAGAGTAAAATGTATGGTCAGGCAGTTCCCGGGTTTTACACTTGGGAGCCAGGTGTGTAAATGGATCACTTGGTAATCTAGCGCAGTACCTAAGTTGACAGAACATTTTATACATCATCAAAACCTGCAAATCAAAACCTAAACACATTTCAGTGGAACCTTACCTTACTGGTATGAATGCTAGAGAAGTTGATTTCAGGCATACTGAGCACTGCAAAGGTACACTGCTGACTCATATTCAACTAACTTCTGAGCAGAAGACCTCCAAGTCCCTTACTACAAACCTGGTCTCCACCAAGGTCACTCCAGGTTGTAATGATGTACAAGGCTATTTCCTGCCAGGTCCCAGGGTTCCCATTATGTCTCCTGAGTTTACTGTTGTCTTATTCCTCCTGTTTATCATGGTTTCCCCCTCCTGCCTTTCCTCCCTTTTACTGGCTTCCCTCACTCCCAACTTGGTATTAAATGCAAGCGTGCTGATGTTAAACCATGCTGGACCTCCTTACAGTCCAGAAGTAATGCCACACATAACCAGCTGCCAGATAGCCTTTGAACCATTTACTGTCTGTCACTTATCCTTCAAACCTGACTGCTTTGAGAGGCTTTATTTACCAGGCAGTCCATCGAAATGGTCTGCATCTCAAGAATTTAGCTACTAAGGTAGTACTCTGGCAATTGCATCAAAACCTTTGCTTAAGTAAATGACATTCACTGCTTTTCATAGTCAACCACTTCATGACACCGGAGATAAACAACCCTCAGTAAAACTTGGTTGGTTTCTGCCAACCTCCTTTTCTTTATGGGCCTAAAAACTGCTGCCATGAGGATTTGGTCCATAGCACTCCATATGACTATAGTTAAACAGACTGGTCCACAGCTCCCTGGATCTTCTTCCTCATCTTTTTTGTCTTCTGATCACTGAGAACCTCCTCTAATTGCCACCACCTTACAGAGCTGGTATTTGACTAGCTCCTTTGGAAGCGTACCATCCTGTCTTGTGGACTTCAATTACTGTGGTTTTGTTTTTAAAGATGACAACAGATTGCTACTACAAATATGAATATTAGAACTGGAAGATTTAACTACAGTTTTAACAGTTCTTTATTTTTAAAACTAGCTTGACAAGAGCAAAAATGCAAACTTACGACACATTTTGAAGCTGAATGTTTTCAGGGAAGCTTTTAATTAAACAGGAATCAACATCACTACATTTATTATCAGAGCTAGCACCTCTGGCAGGATAAAGATAAAGAAAGCAAATGATCCCTTCAAACCTCTGTGACCACTTTCTTTAGGAGAGAAGATTCTGCCACGATGTCTAAGAAGAAATGTGTAAAATGCCCCAGTCCGTGCTTTCATGTTGCGAGACCGACTAAGAAACTTTTTATTCAATGACACGAAGTAAGAAGTGAATATCTTACCTATTTATGTGTCCAATAGCAGTGTTAATAGTAACCCTTGGACTGTTCTCATCTGGTCTCAATACATACGGTGGAAAGACATCGTCATCATCAACAATGGGTTCAGTTTCAGTTTCACTGGCATCAACAGATTTTGAGCATTTGTTTCGGAGGATCTTAACATTTCAAGAACAGAGCATGATGAGAGATTTTCCCTTAAAAAATATTATGATACACTTAAAAAAACCAGGCCCATTCCTCTGACCTCATACCTTCTCAATTGCTTTGTACGTCTTAAGATCTTCTTCAAAACTTTTGATTTTGTCTGTATCTGCTAACATAATGTAATTGGAAATTGGTGCTCTAGCTCTTCCTTTTGACTGCACATAGGAACGGTACTCTGTGGGCAAATCAAAACGCACCACCAAATTGCATTTTGGTATGTCAACACCCTCTTCTACAATACTAGTAGCAATAAGTAGGTTGGTCTCATGTGCTCGAAATTTTCTAAGAACCTGCAAAAGTAATGAAGACAAATTTGACATATTAGTGCAAGATCTGTTTCCAACATGAGATTCAACAAAAGGCAGTAAAACCAAGACGGGGGGCTCAGACACCCCCAAAACATGTCCAGACATGAAAATAAAAAACTATTACAAAGAATCTTTTCAGAAACATAACAAGACTACTTATCAGAACCAGCAGATTCTAGGAATAAAATCTGACGTGTCTAAGAAGCTACTATAATCCTCAGCAACAGAGAAGATCCTCCTATTTACTTAAAAGTTTTCAGTTGTGGTATTAAAGAAAAAAAAAATGCTGCTTTCAGGAAACCATCTTTTCCCAAACATTTCTGAGGCTGAAGCATCCTCAGGGGGTAGAGCACATTCTAGAGCTGGCACTTCTGATATTTATACTATATATGAAACAATACTAAGGAAAGGCATGGTGTCAGGAGCACAACCCAGCCAGGATGAGCTTTAAAGGATGTAAAACAAGCGGTCTTTTCTTAACATTTATAACATTTAATGATTAAACAAATTCACATTTAGAAAAGATAAATATTAAAATCAGCTTAACTACTGAAAATGTCAGTAAGCCTGATATTCTTTGCAGTATTATTATATTACCACTAACACAATGCAGAAAAATTAGATAATGATCTGACTAGATATAAACATGATTTTACACGAAGTTTTAATTTCTGTTTGTGTAATGTGACATAGCAATGCCTCCAAACATGCTTTTATTGTTTTACAAACAACATCTGTATCTCCGATAAGTGTGAATATTTGTTAAAGCTATAAACTTCCAATGACTGTGCCCCAGACTCTGCCTGTTGGTTTGTTTTGTTTTCAAAGACACACAGACACACAAAAAAGATTCTGAAGGTACTGCCAGTTTAAATTTTTTTTCTTGAAGTTACCTCTTCCTGTTTTCTAAATTCTACTTCCATCTGCTTGTTACGAGGCTGGTTCTTGCCAATGCCATGTCCAGTTATAAAATTGCTACTGATGTAAGCCAGTTCTGGATCTTGCTTGCCAGCTTCTTTTATCAACCTAAAAATATTACACATGTTTTTAGAAGTTACACAACCCACAAAATGGAAGAAAATCTTTTGTTTGTAAGACCTACATTAAAAGGAAAAGTGGAAGCATGACAATTAAGTCATGCTAACACATAAATTGACTGTAGTCTTCTCGAAAACCTCAGTAAGGTTACCACAAGACAGACTGCATACAGAAACACAAGGAGTGCTCATGCATCACACACATTTCAGACCTATCATGGTAAAACTAGATATTTTTAAACTGATCTATTACTCTAAGGCTCCCTGTTGTTAAAGCACTCTACTCAAAATTACTTTGTTAATCTCTTTTTCTGTAAGCTCTAGCTGATTCTAGAAGAAAGACCTGCAACTGCTTCCTCAACAGAAGTATACTTCCTCAGTATAAAATGTTAACTTTTAGGTTAAAATGTAAGATTGTAATTCTACTTAATATTAGAATACACATTTTGTTCAAGTATACTGGTGACAAAATGTTGACCTGTTTTTCTCAAGAGTGATGCTCAGCCTACCCAGTGAGATGTCCACTACTTGTGAAATTAACTCAAATAGAGGACACAACACAATTCTTTAAAAGGAATACTCAAGAGGGATGTGAGGAGCGTTCATGCTCTCACTTTCTTTCCACTCAGTTTATTCTTTATGTTACAGAAGCAGAAAAGGCTGGCTTCTGCAGTGTTCTGATTTCACAGGTAAGGTAGAAGATTGCTCACCTATATAAAGCACTAAATCTAAGAATAAGGCATTTATGGATTTAAAATCACAATTAAGGTGTGCAATCAAAATATGCAGAAGCATCATTAGTTGATCAGTATTCAGGATTAACAGAATTTGGAATTTCTCAACTGTAACAGGCTTTTGAACTGCAGAGCCAATAAAAACCAAGGGATTATATACAACAAATAATCCCTTGCATGCCACTATAGCCACTCCAGTACTACTCTGCTCAAAGCATTTCCATCATGTCCATTACCAGGTGCTCCTCATAGCCAAAGAACAGTCTGCCTCTCTACACCTCCAGCAGTACCTCCAACCTTTCCCAAATAAACCTCTAGCACTTCTGCCTCACATATAAGTAGATGGGTGCTGTGCCAGTCCCCAGTTACAAGCCTACCATCTGCCCAGCAAGCTGCTGCCAAACCAGATGGAAAATGGCAAAGTTCTCCCTGCTCTTTCTACCCTTGGAAAACTACTGAAGTCTTGCCCCCTTTCCTAGTCTCCATTTTAAACAAAATTTATGAGAACATAAAACACCTGGAAGGCCTTCCTCCTCTGCAATCTGTTAAAACTGGAATGAACAGGGAGAGAGGCAAGAGGACAAAAAAGAGGCATACAGCTTGCCATCCTTAGGATCCTCCTGTGCTAAAATGCAAATGTGGTTTGTTAGTCCAAGGCCAAATGGAGTTACATTTCTGTATGCAGTCTAGGCTCTTGAGACAGACACTCTAAGAAAGTATGGGTTAATAACTGGACAGAATTTGGTTTTTTTTCATATTTCTTTTTCAACATGGCATTTCTGTGAGGTCATACAGATTGAGTACCTACTAAACATCTCAAACATTCTTACTTTAGTTCACTTGTATAGAAATGGAAAATTAAAAGCATCTGAATAAACACTTCATTGCAAATCTTCGTCAAGTTCCTGAGAAACATTCAGGACTTCAACCTTGTGGCTAAAAAAAAGTATTTGTGGTAGGTAACAGGTAGTTTTCCAAACAGATACAAGACCTTCTGCTTTCAAACCCTTCTCTTAAGGGAGCTGAGAGGCACTGCAATGCAAATAGAAGGAAACTGGACTTTAGAAAACATCTTTTATTCTGAAAAGGGGCTTATAGATCCCAGAACTCTGTATACAACTGTATACACCAAATTAAACAGTGAGCAAGCCACTCCATCAATTGAGCGTAATAATAATTAAACACCCAGAAAGTACAACTCATGCCATGAATTTTGCCCTTCTTCAGTCATCCCGGATTTCATAAAATGGTATTCTAAATACTACCGTAATAAATATATTTTAAGAAAAATTGTACTTCTGTTTTAACTCAGTTCCATTTAATGATCCATACTGGATTACTGGAAGCTCAAGTGTGATGTACTAATCAAAATACCTCATGACTTTCTCATTCAGTAGAGAGTCTTTCCCATATATATACAGCCTAAGTATGGCTATCATCAGCAGAGGCCCTTGAACTAAATGCACTCTGCTGAAGAGGGCCTACAGTGAGCTTCTCCACTAAAGGCTTCCAGTCTTAATCCCAACACCTCAAGTCTGATGGTCAACACAATATCAGGTATTCTGAAATCAGGTGCTACATGAGGTGAAGGAGCATTTTAAGTGTCTGGCAGCTAGCTTTCAGAAGGGGATAAAAAGTCACATATAGTTTTATATTTTGCCACCAATAACCTCTACTCAAGGTGCTTAAAGCTAAAAGATGGCAGGATTTGATCACCTATTTCATCTAGAGACCGTATTCTGTCAGGTTCAACAGCTGTTAGGAGATTGTATAGTGTATAAATCACGGAATACAAGAATGCACAGTGGAAAACCATAATAATTTAAATCACATTCATAACTGAATGGAGAAGAAAAAAGTTTTCAGAATTCTGTTCATTCCCTGTAGGGTAATGAAATACTCATTTCAGCTCACCAAAAGACTCTGTTAATGTTATTTCTTCAGGACTTATTAACAGAGTATGTTCATTCTGCTGAACAGCTTGGCTTGCCTCATAGTGCAGATTTATGTGAACATATATAAAATGCAAAAAAGGAAAAGAGAAAAGATGAAAGTTGACAAAAAACACATAGGCAAGTCTGCAGATCAAAGGATATGTTATGCACTTATTGACTCGAGCAAAAATGTACCAGCACAGGGGTCAGATTTAGAGGTATCCAGAATGCAATGAACACCTTGCACAGGACATTTGCCACACTATCAGAGAAACCTATCAAAAAACCAAAGCCAGGATAGGTGAACCAATCATGTCATTCACAGTTTGTGGCAAATAGCTTTTAACAATTAAGTGTTATACATAACTAATGTGTATCACGTTCAAGAATATGAACTGATAAGGAACCACAATATTGCCAGTTGGCAAATACTCCCAGGTTCGTATTTTTCTTGGTCGAGACTTTAAGAAAGCACTTAGTGTTTCACTAAATAGGTGCTTTATAAACATCAGCTGCGAAAGTAGTACTGGTAAAGCTTTAGAGATATTTATGCAAGGGTAAATTTGATTTTCTCTAGACTTGGATCATACAATATTGTGTTTTAGTAGGGTAACAGTGAGATTTCCAGAAGTATTGCACTCAGTAGGCTAGAGAAATTTCCAACATCCATTGCAAACATAAATCTAAAGCCTGATTACAACAAATCAGTATATGCTTATTTTACAGGTTTAGTACAGTATTTCACATTTTGCCTTCTAAAGGAAATCAAATTAAAAACTCAAGTCAAAAACAAGTCCTTGAGTACCACTTTCAAAGACATATGCTCTTCCCATATGCTTTAGAAATATTCCATCTGATCTCCTAAACCAACTTTATAAATAGAGTTCTGAAAATACAAGGCAATCCCTACATATTCATGATATTAACATCCTGGCAGCTGAGTCTGCCTTTTTTCTTCAGAATATTTTTTTTTTAAATGAAAAGCTTTACCTATTTAGAACAACTGCTGTGTATCTTCTTTCCACAAAAATAATTCCACATAAAATATTAGTAAAGGGAGATGGGAAATTAGTCTCTGGCTTCTCTTTCTCCTCAATTTCTTCATCCTCATCATCATCTTCAGAATCACTCCAAGATACGTAATTATCCTGATTCCTATTGTTATACCATTCAACACTTTCAAATTGCTGCCGTTCATATGGTTTGTATTTGCGCAAGATTTCAAGCAGCTTTATTACTTTTGGGGTCACAAATTTCAGGTCAAGTGAGGCAGGCGAGAAGTGCTCTTCACAGAGTGCATGTATTTTCCTTAGGAAAGTGTCTGTAAACAATAAAAATTTCCTGTGCAGCTCCTCTTGTTCATGTTTGATATACTTCTGCAGCTCTCTCACCATCATCCCAGCTACCTTATCTGCACACCACGGTCCCAGAACAACCAACACAGCTCGACAGTCTGACAATATCTACAACAAATGAATTCAAGTATCAGTTCAAAGAGTACATTCATGAACTATTCATTTAAGACTAAGGGGCTTTTTTGTCTTACAGCACAGTCTTTGTAAGGATTATGACAACTTTTCTATTTGAAAAAAAAAAGCAGAAGTCTGCTCTTCTTATTTAGATGATCTCGGGAAATTTGGTGTTTCTAATGGAGCAAGTCCCCCCTCCCCCCTAAATTACTACCAATCAACTTCAAACTGTACATTTCTGAATCTCCAAAAAACCCCAAGCTTAATCAAAATTTTGCCATTCTGTAGAACTGTAATTTCAAATTTATACTAAAAAGGAGAATACTTTTTGAAGCAGCTAGATAAACAAAGCAAAAATTCTTATGTTTATTATATAACAGAACTAACAGAGTAAACACTTTACTTTGCTGGGCATTTTTACTTTATTTACAACTGACAGCTCACAAGGTTTCAAAAGTATATAACCAGAAAGTTGCACGGTGGCCTTAAGGTAGCGTTAGGAAGTCTATCCATGCAAAGGAAAAAGAGAACACAGTGGCTTGTATGTGTGGGTGGAACAGTAAAAAGAGAGAACTATATCCTATTCAGAGAAAACTGAA
Source organism: Cnemophilus loriae (assembly GCA_013397755.1). Lineage (NCBI taxonomy): Eukaryota > Metazoa > Chordata > Aves > Passeriformes > Corvidae > Cnemophilus > Cnemophilus loriae. The sequence goes on along the minus strand of VZTF01003704.1, from coordinate 132,835 downwards.
TAGGCATTAGAGTACCATCATAATCTTATCTTGATGAGATGTTGTTTCCTCCTGAGGAGTGAAGCTGTCAGACAATAAACTACGAATTCAGAAACAGGGTACATTGATAACACTATTAAAAGGACTTATAATTTGGATGCCCTATATTGTATCAGAAGAACTACAACTGAACTATAACAGCCAGGATGCTGGTTTTCAGCTGCTGCTTTAATTTCTCTTCCTTCTTTCCTTCTGTGAGGAAATAAAGAACAGGCTATCATCCACCTGATGCTATCCTCTATGAAGTTTATTACCTCTATGACTTAAGGGCAAAATCATCTAGACTAATTGTAACTGCATACAGAGGCTTGATACTCTCCATTGCCAAGACATAAAGCACCTCAGTCTGAAACTCATTTATTTTCTTAGTATCAGTGCTTCCATCTTCTTGGAGAGCTACTGGTTTAAAACAAGCACAGAGGGTTACAAGCTTTAGATGTACAGCAGTTAATCTACACTTCTGGACTCTGCAAGTCATGAAGATTGCCTCCAGCCAGCATTCCTTATGTATTTTAGCCTATTGCAGTTTAAGTTTAGCACAAAAGTAACCAGGACTTCCAATTTCCATGCACTGTGACAGGCTGCCTTATGTACCATCTTTCCCTCTGGCACAAATAATATTTTATGGATAGTGTCAGAGTCCTCAGTTTCCAAGAATGCTAAAGGAAACTGGAATATTTTGGGCTGAAGAAAGAAATACATTCTCCAGATTTCTCATGGACTATTACAGGAATAGCCACAGTAGTGACTCACTACTGACTTCTTGTTCAAAGACTTACATACCTACATAGTTAGGAGGCAATTCCAAACCAGCAAGCCCAAGAGGGGTTAAAAAAGGTGCCTGGACCCCTTGTGTGAGAGGTCCCTCCTAAACACTCCACACCTTCTGGACCATCCTCTGCCAAAGGTCAGGACAACACAAGGGCAAACACAGAGAAAGTTAGGGGCAAGCCTGAGACTCAAATTACGTTCCAGCAAGGTGTGGCACTAGTCCAATACTGTTCTAAGCTAAACTGCGGACACTGTACATCTCTGGCTGGAATTTTTGCCTAAATTCTTCCTTTATCAACTTCTAATACAGTCCAAATTCTTCCTGAAGCATTATTTCCTCTTCTGTACTGAATTATTCAAAGGTCATAGGAGACTGTGAAAACATCAAACTCCTGACTTCAAAAATAAGGACCCGCAACATCAGGGTGCAGAATTCTTTTAGTGCTTTAAGCAAATCTGAATCTCAAACTAAATGAAATTCTAATCAATGCCTGACATTGAAGCCCCACTCATTTATGAAAACAACTGCATGTTAATGAACACAAAAATCAGAAGGCTCTTTGCTTCAGATAATCAGGGATGGGTAGCTTAGGAGGTTTCAGTTACATACCATACTCGGCAAAGAAAAATAGTAGTAAGATTTCTACTCCCCAGGTTTCTCACATTTCTTGATATCCTTACCTGTTTAGAAATTAAGGTAGAATCTCTTTCTTTTGAATGTACAGATATGTTGCAGTCATTTAGAAAAGCAAGTGCTTCATCCAATTCCTTTAATAATCTTCCATACAAGCCACTTTTGTCAGTATATGGTCCACAGTCTACAACAATCTCACATGGCTGAGAAGTATATCTTAATGAGGGCAAAGATCAAGTTAAACACAGCTTCTGAAAGCCAGAGCTATTTCAGTTCTTAAAGTCATACAGGAAACACAACAACAACATGATGTGTATTCAAGAACATTTTTTTCCCCCACCATGAATTAATAATTATTAAAAGTTATACAGTGAAACACTTCAGAAAAACCTCCACCACCCGAACTACTGAACTATTTCATTCTAGATAACGTTCTAATACACTCCTATAATGAAGGTTAATATTGCTATCTTCATTTCAAATATATGAAAATTTAAGCAAATTCTATTTACTTCACCACCATCTTCACTTGTTTTTCCATAGTGCACTCTCTTGACATACAAAAGAAAACCAATCCACATAATTTGAGTTTATGTCTATATATACATATACGCAAGAGAAATAATTACTATTCTTGAACAGCAGCAAGAAATTCTTAAAAGCCAATGGCTCAGACAAGTTCAAAAAAATGCATTTAAAACACTTACACACAGACGAAACACCTGTTCCATAACATGAAAAAAACACCTTTAACTTCGTCTGAAACTCAACAATACAGTATAGGTGGTAGAAGAAAACATGCTACATGGCAATCATTTCACCCTAATTTTCGCCTACAACAATTCACTGCATTATCACCACCTTTAGTTTAAACAACATTCACAGGATTCTAGATTCTGTAACTCACTTGCTCTGGTATTTAAATATTTAATACCTCCTCTCATCTCCCTCTATCTTTCATTAGCCTTTAAAACCCAGGCTATGCATTTGGGGGGGGGGAAAAAAAAAGCAACTTCTCTGGCATTAAGAACACATTGTACTGTGGATGTTGCAACATTTTCCTAAATAGTGGAATTATGGCATACACTGGACATGAAACAGTTACACTCCAAACAAAAGAGTGCATTTTAAAAGTTCAGAAATATTTTGTGAAATGTCAGTATTTTAGCTGAGTGGTGTGCTGAGGGTTTTTTTTGGTTGTCTTGGGTTGGGTTTTTTTGTTTGAGGATCTGTTTTGTTGTGTCTTTTTTGTTTTGTTTTTTAACTACAGAAAATCTCTCCATACCAAGGCAAATCAGCCTTTGTACTCTAAAGCCATTTAACATTCCATCTCCACCCTGAATGGAATAACAGCATCATATACATACAAACTTTACTAAAATTTAGATGACGAAATATTGCTACTGGTTTCTTCCTCTATCCAAAACAGAAATGCAGGCATCATTTTACCAACAATCATTATAAAACACACCTGTCTAAGACCACCAAATCAGTTGCAGTTTCAGCATTGCTCTTTAAAATTTTCTCCAGTTTCTGGATTTTCTCCTCTAACTCAGCAGGATCACATTTCCCATTTAAAATGGAAGCTGTTAATCCCAAAATTCGAGGACATGATGGATAATCCTCACAGATCTGTGAAATAAAATCAGATTAAATTCTTTACAGGAGGCATCCTGTTAATCTACCCGCAAACTTCTGATGCTTAGGCTGGAAACTTTTATTTCAATAGCAGGTGTTGCAAAAGGAACCAAACACTGAATTAATATTTTCTGTTCTACTGACTGTAATTTAAACAGCTGTCATATTTAAAGGTAAGTATTTACAACATGGAAACACAGAAACAGTTAGCATTAAACAGAATATTCTTGTCACAGTTACAATACATATAATACTTCCACGCCATATAAAAAGGCACATGCACTTGAAAAGAGACTTGGAAAGGTACTTATTACGCAGGTATCTCTCCCCTATAAGCCAATTACAGCATGGAGCCAATAATATTCTGGAAAGAGCCCTAGAAACATCTTTAGAGATTCGAATTTTTTAGATTAAAAACTCTGACTGGTATATCCTATTCCCAAACTCAAATATTTTATTAACTAATTAAAAATTCCCCTAATTCAATAAATTTATCTTCTCTGTTAATGACAGATTTTTCTTAAATCCCCACTGTAAAATACAGTAAATACATTATTCTTCTACCTCATAGTATCACTGAAGTCTTAACTCAATATAGTAATTTCACAGTCCCAGGAACATGCTAACATTGGTTCCACTAGTATTTTTTTTGGTAGCAAAAGTTGCCTTAAATGGTTCCCAATTCTCCAGCCCTCCCACTGACTTCTCCTCCTCAACCAAGTATATTAAACATTCACACAATAAACGCACCTTCATAATTTCACGGTACGGATGATCCTGGATTGCAAGATGGCACTCATCAAACACCAGCAGATTAATATTTGACAGGGATAAATACTCATTTCTCAAAACAGTCAAAGCAACATGACATGTCATAACCAGAACCTAGATTGAAAAGAAAAAACCAAATGTCAGTACAAGAAAAGCACAAGCTGTCTGAGGTCAAGGTGAAGGACAAAAGGCTTTCTTGCAGGTCTTGTGAGACAGCACTGGCAAATATCAACCCCTATTCATCTACCTACACCAGGTAAAGACAAAAGAGAATAAAACATTCTCTACTGGAGAAAACCATCTGTCTGAATGGGGGTGTCTATACATATATATCTGTATATCTTCAGTCACATGCCTAGTTAAAAAATGAATACAACAAACAATCTCAACAATAATCAGACCACACAGAACAAGGATCATTAAATCCTAATAAGTTAGTGTCCTTATGTATCCCATCATCATGTCTCTGGCAAGAAAGGTAGTTCTTCATAAGCTCTTAACTATTTGCAGCTATAACATAAGCAAGACGTTATCAGAATCCTTTTTAAAGAAAAACTTTTTTCTTGTACACTGACACACAAAAATTGATTTTGTTGATAAAATTATGTACTATTTTTACACTCACTTTGAAGTTCACTAAGTATAGTAACACTTTCTCCTGTCAGAGTTCCTCAGACATATTCATAGACCATTACTAATCACCAGAAAGAAAAACCCAAACCCCTAACATTTAATAAAATTTTAATAGCATTTATAGAATAGTATGCACACTCAAAATTTCTTCTGCAACCAACATTATGAACAACAAACCTGGGAGACTGAAAACAAAGGACTTAGAGGATGGCTTTTTAAAAACAACCTGAAAACGCCTATATTTTTTGCCTCAAAATTAACACACAAATATTACAAATATGCTGGATTTCTTTTTAAAAAAACACTGAATGTACAATTGGAAGAAATCACTTCTGATCCAACCTAACTCTCTGTATGCTTTGCTTATAGTTTTTACTTAATACATTACCTGATGCTTAGAGAATTCCTGACTCCACTTCTCTTTTGTCCATGATTCAGTTATCTCTAAACTTGAATACTCTCCCACTTTAAGATCTGAATGTGTCCTGACAGCTGACACTTGTTGAGCAACTTGATTTGCTTAAGAAAAAAAAAAAATCATCTCATTACACAAAGGTCTTCTCATACTTTAATTTATAAGATGTGTATCATATGACCTAGCACCACATTTTATAATGTGGTCTTTAGCTTTGACTAATGTTAAACCAGGTGTACAGGGCAACGGCCTCTATGCAAAACCACATCAAGGAAACAGATTGGTAACTAAATTGCACTTCAGATTCAATGTCTTAACTTTAAACTAGAAAACAGAACATGTTATGTATATAAACAGGTTATATTAAACAGATGATGAAACAAAAGATGAAAGGCTTCGCATCCTTGCTGTTGAAGACTTTATGCAAAAGTTTCTCCCAGCTTTGCTTTCGTGGAATTTCTGTTACAGAATATTCCATGGAAATATTAGCAGTGTGTTTAGGAACGTTTCCTCTTACCCGAGTTGACCAAGAACACAGTTCTTTTTCCATTTTTGTTGAAATCTCCCCTGATCTGATAGGACAGCTCTTTAGTGAGTAGTACTGCAATAAAAGTCTTCCCTGAGCCAGTGTTTAAGCAGACTATTGTATTATGATCCAAAGCTGCTTCAAGCAGTTCAACCTAGGTTTAAAAAATAATAATGTCCTTACTTGCAGCAATGCAGTGAAAAAGCTGACAAAAAATAACAGAAGTGATGAATAAACAAGTCAATAGTATCACTCGAGATCTTTCCAATGCTATATAATTAACACACCTCTTTCATAACAATGTACTCTCACAATCTTTCAAAATATTAACACCCTACATACAGTCCAGCTCTTAAATCTGAAATCCTTCAGTATCACAATTTGCTCTCAGGTAGCTTTCTAAATGTATCTTTTTAATAGATGATTCTATTGCTAGATACATTGTGTGAAGAAAGAAGCTACAGTTTATAAATCTAATGCACACATCAATTCAGCCAAATAAGCAATCAGACTAGCTCAAGGTGATACAAGTTTCTCAGTAATACTAACAAAATGCTTCTGGGAACCTCTGCAGTGCAAAGAGACCTGGTATTCTAGAATTCAGTTTTCCTTAAAGTGAAAAATCAGAGTACCCTGATGGGGTTTCTGACTTTAGACAGCTGCTTTGACCAATATGAGAACCAAAAATCAAAATTGGTATACCATGTGGAAGACAAAGTGAGAGGTGGAAGGAGACATGATGTACGCATACAATTGAGAGGCACAGTTATTTGTCCCTAGCAGCATTCTGCAGAGAGTGGCAGGAGAACACTCAGCTTAAAAGCTGTTCTGCTCATTAGAGCAAACTGAGAAAAGGGAATGGGGGATATAACAAAAGTAAAACAAAGCCAAACTAAAGAATTAGCTCCCAACAAGTGGAGCTGAGACACGTCCTGACAGTGTGCATCACAGCACATTCTCCACCTGCTCTTGTTCTTTTTCTATTAATTTATGGATTTAATTGTACTTTTTTTGATGTTACTGTATTAGTACTATCACTAGTACCTGATATTTTCTTGGCGTGTAAATGTTATCATGAATTGCTTCTTGTTGCCATGGTAGTCCAAAAAATGGACCCATTGGGGAGGAAGCAGGGGTCATGAGCTGCAGTCCCGCCATGCTGAGGGATTGCAAAGCAGGGCTTTTCATTCATTCATCCAGTGTTTCTTTCATTGCATTTTTGTTCCAGCACAGCCTACTATGAGAAGAAAATGAAATAGTATTAGACATAGTTTGCAATCTCAAGCAAGAAGAGAAAATTTATATTAAGAAAAGGACATTACCTGATTTTACTTACAGAAATGTTTCTTCTCATGCTATTTTCAGCAGAAAATGTTAATTTTAAATTTACAAGCACTTCTCCACTTCAGGATGTGTGCTTATCAAAGTACCCCAGAAAGTCAAAAGGAGCTGTACTTTACTGTGCTCATTCTAGGCATTTAGATTTACACACATACATTGTAATATGAAGTTCCATATATGGCCTGACAGAATCTCATTTTAAATTTAAACTTTAAAAAGTAAAGCTGTCTTAGCTTTACTTCAGGAAAGAAAAACACTGAATTTTATAGCATAGGCACAAGTATCAGATTTTCCATTTTTCGTTCCAACCAAAAAGGCCTTTGACCAATTAAAGTTTGAAATACAAGCAAACAGGAATTTTATCCTAATCGCTAGGAAAGTAACAGAAACTACATAAGAACTTCAGTATTTTCAGATCATCAGATTCTGATACGATTATCTCTTTAAGAACTGGCAGAAGCATTATAGATAATTGCTGATGACTCTGCTAAGGACTAATTAGAGAATGGGATCCCTACCAGGTTAACCACCAATTTCCATGACACTGTAATTCATACATAAACAAAGCATTCAGAACTTCATGACAATTATGCACTGGAGAACACTTTCCTACTGAGACTATGAAGTGCTCAGGATGGGTGTGGGGGGGTGGGTGGGGGTGTGTGTGTGTGGGGGTGCGTGTGTGTGTTAAAAACATTTGCTATTTGTCAGGAATGATCAAGGTTAAAACAAACAAAAACTAAACAAAAAAACTTACCAACTAAAACAAACCCCACAACAAAAAAACCTTTAGCCTGGGAGAGTGATTATGGCCTGATGATACAGAAAAATATTGCTGAAGTATACAGAAACATACTACATGAAATCTAAGAAATTTTCAATACTCCCTTCTTTAAACTGGATACATACGCTATTCAAAAAACAGTATTTTCAAAAGTTAGTATTCCTCAAAATTCCTACAAGCTCTGTATTAAGTTTAGCATCAATATGAGTTGAGAAATGCATACCACTGACAATGCATTCATATTTAATTATTAATTAAAAAGACATGAGGAAAAGCTAATTATCATTGTATTGCATCGAAATGTTCTCACTTTTCTATACAACAGGAAAGTTGCTTAATTTTTGCAAATGTGCAGTGAGGAATTAAAAAAAATGAGAGAAGTATAATATGCTATCTAAGAGAAAACCAGTAATGGTTATCAGAAATAACTAAAGAAAGAGATTAAAAATAAAGTAGTACAATTAAATCATCAAAAATGGGGCACTGACTAGATTTCCAGAGGTCCCTTCCAACCCTAGTAATTATGTGATTCTGTAATTTAAAAAAGTATTCGTTTAGGTTTGTTCCATAGCCTGCAACTAATAACACTGTTGCTCTCTGTTATATATTAGTATTTTTAGATTAAATATTATAATCTGGACCATGTCTAGACACTGATATTAAACTAGTATTAAATAATTATAAGAAGCTCTGAAAAAAGAGATGAAACCAATTATCTCACTTTCCATCTCAGGTATCTATTGTAAAATAAAGAGAAGGCAATACATTGAACTACATGATCACTCCTCTTGCAGAGTCAGAAGTAATTTCACTTTACAGTAAGTGGTCAGATAAAGCTTTGTCTCAATTTGTTTCAAAGTGCCAGGGGAAGCCCGGAAGGGCAGTGTGGTTAAGCAGAAGTAGCATTATACGTGCAATTCCATTGCACAGAATTATTTATCTTTTGTAGACAAACATTCAGTAGTAAACGCTACTTAGTGAACAAGGACAAATGTAACTTCTCGGGTTTTGGATCAGCAATAAACCTACTTTCCCTTCCATCAAAAATGTTCCTCTTTAATATAAGAACTGTGTTGATACTGCTGAAATACTGTCTGATATTTTTATTTGAGCGTCACAAAACTTGAATAGTGAGATTCCAGAAAAAAAAGATGTCTTAAAATCTTAAAAAAACTCAGAAGAAATGAATATGCATTTTCACAGGACATAGTAAAGAACACGCCTGACATTTTGTTTTCTTCCAGTTGCTTTAGGATGACCTCCAAACTCATGCCATCCTTCTCATTTACTTTTCACTCCTGTAAGTTACCATTTGAGCCCGCGTATTTCAGATCACTTAAATTGATAAAATGGATCAATATTGCTTTATTTAGCTGTAAATAAAGAAAAACATAGTCTAGACAAATCATAAAATCAGTACTATGCCATTATTCATTTCAGTTGTAATACAAAAACTCTTATAGATTCTTAAATTGTTTCTATACATTTCAAAGAACGCATACAAGCACATGCAGGTTCTAACAAATGCAACTACAGTAATCTTATAGAGTGTTCTAAACTGGCACAACTAGAGATGTTTTGGTTCATTCCCTCCTTGGAACTAGTGGCTTCATGGCTGTTCCTCCACTGGGACTCCAGAGCTTTGGGTCATAGGAGACAGCCGGCAGGAAAGATACAGTCATCACAGAATGGTTTAGGTGCTATACAGCTGCACGTAGCAATCTGATCTATTAACATTCTGATCTACTGAGCAGTCGCACATCAAATGCACCTGATGTTTATCAGTATGAGACCAACAGATTAAATCTGTCACGTGGCAAGGACAGTAGCATGACACAAATCTTCCCCAGCCACCTGCAGAAAGAATCAGAAAACTCTGGGCACTACTAACCTTAGTGAAGCTTTTGTATGAACTGACAGCTTAGGTGCAGGAGAACAGGGAAGAAGGCAGAAAAAGTAGGGAAAGGTGTCATCCTCAACACCCCCTTCTCCAAGCTTATAGATGAAGCTCTCCTTTAATAGATCTAGCTTCTCTTTCTGTATTCCAGTGAGTGGAAACACTAGTTGGTAACACATACAAAGAAATCCTTAGAATCATAGAATGGTTTGGGTTGGAACGGACCTTAAAGATCGTACAGTTCAAACCCTCTGCGGTGTTTCAAGAACACAAAGGTCTTTCATGTGACTACAGCATTTCATTGAAACGGTCTCAATCATGCTTCTCTACTTACACGGAGCAACTGGTGAAAAAACAACTAACATTTGCGTTGTTTAAAATGAGACCCCACCATCATAATAATTGCTAGAAGGGACCAGAGAAAAAACCCCCAAACATTTTCTGTAGTAAAAGCTGAAGCTGATTCCTCAATCATTCTTGTACATAAGCCCGGCCACTTCAGTTTTATAAATCACTTTAGATGAGCAGCGCCTCCTCTATGTTTCCTTTTCAAATGATAAATTCAACTTTAGAAATATATATACTAGCTATATCACATCACCAGGAGGGAATTAAGGAGAGAAAACCAACCTTATTTTAAAAGGCTGCTAATAAAAAACAAGTACAGGATCCAATATTACAAATAATTCATCTTTTTCACTATGCACCTAGTAATAGTGATACCAATTTAGCTACCCTGCTGTAAGAAGCAAGAGGATTTATGCTTACATATGGTTCCAGATTGATCTGGAAAGGCTGTGAAACAACACATACTCTAAACTACAGCTTTGGTTTCTGTGTACCTTTGTGAAAGACTAGCTCTTAAGTACAATCATGTCACTGAGACCAAAAAGCATTCTCAAAAAAACCCCTCTGAAGTGCAAAGGAAGAAGTATATGCACATTTGTCACTCGAAAAGTACACACAACCAAAACAACATTGTGTGCCACTGCAATCATATCTGGGTTGAGCTTGCATGAGACAGAACACATTTGAAAGAACATATAGGGAAAGAGAATTTAAGCTAAGTCAGGTAAAAAGAAAAAGTTATCTTCCCAAATCAATGTCACTTTCTGCTATACTAAGGTTTCCTGGTCCTGGCCTTCATTTCTATGATTCGTATTGGAAGTATATAAGATCTGACAAGATCAATGTCAACATTATTACGGGAGTAAGCCAGAATAATGCAGTAATTGTATCATTCTAGAGTCTCTATTTCAATAGCAAGGAAAAATATCAAGTTCTTCAATAAAAGAAAAGCAGTACAGGATCATCTAGAAGTAAAAAAGGAAAGAACACATCTAATTGAAGAACAGATTTAAAATTGAAAACATTTGAGATGTAAGCACATATGTTCAGAATCTGTGGACAGAAAACTGAACATGAGCTAACTGAAACTAGCTAACAGTGAAGCAAAAAAAAGCCAAACTAGTCTTGCTCAGCCAGCGGTGAGTAATAAAGATACTTGCTAAGATGTTCCATCTTTGTCCACTGCATTATTTTGAAAACTGATAGAACAAGAAACCCTGACAACTTGCTGAAGGTGAATTTGGAGCGAGAAACACCTGAAACAAATCCTGCTTCCTGTGACTTTAGACTAGTTATGGAAGCTGGATAAGGCAGCACAGTGGTCAAGCTTATTTGTTCTACTAAAATAATAGTGAAAGTTCCAGTTTCACAGCCATCAGTCTCGAGAGTTTTAAGAGCAGAATTCACAACCTAGTGTCCTTATTTTAATGCACATTTATATGAACAGATAGTGAACTGCAAAGCTAAAATTAACCCCTTATTCCATCATTTAAAGAACTGCTTTTCAGAAGAATAAACAATGTTGGAAATGAAGTCAACAACATGCAATAGCAATTTTTTCCAGTTTGCAATAATTCTGGAACTGTGGTGTAGGTTTTTCAGTCACATGACTATATCCAATTTGAAGCCATCCCTTGGCACATTAAAATTCAAGGTTTACTGCACTAAGGAATCCAAGCCAAACTGACCAGACCATTCACCTGGAAGGAGACATCCTAGATCTAGTCCTGCTTGAAGGATAGTTTAAAACATTTATAGAATGGCACTGAGGTACACAGAGAAGAGACTAGCATCCTGGGGATGCAACTTTTCAAGTTTTCACCACCATTTGTGAGCATAGTTTGTGCTATATTCACAAGTTAATGCAAAACTATAACCACCTCCTATTAACAACAAAAATTTCTTACTGCCATTTGCAATGTATCTAATTTGCTTTCTATACTGATTTGTAAATTTGTACCTCATATAATCCTTGTGATACAAACATTATTTCTAATGTTTTAGGATTTCACCTTTGTCCAGGAATGTCTAATTTATCCACTAAAAACACTCTCAGCATCAGCCAAAACAAATTAGCCTCAAGAGGTAAAAATAATCCACTTAATCTAAAGGAAATAAAACACAATCTGTAAAAAAAATATTAACAGAACCTTGCTGCTTGAATATTCTCTTACATGAACACTTAAAGACTCTGAATGCAGTTTCTTTATAGCAATTCCTATGTTCAAGTGCTACATGAAACATTAACTTGCTGAATGATCTAACACAGAAAATTCTTCTTTGGGTAAAGGAGGACCAAATAAAAAGAAAAATGTAAAATAATACAAATATGAAATACAGAGTAGAAAATTAATGTAAATGTTTATATGCAAAATGTAAAATGTCACTGAGAGTGTTCCATACCAACTTACACTGTAAGCATTCAGGGGCAAGAATTGGTTTTGCCCCAGTGAAGGTGAACTTGCAATATTTCTACGTTGTCTGGTTTCTAAACCATCTTTTAAAAGAAGTGTACTTTTTAAAAGGATTTGACTTTTTCTGTCATAGTCCAGAAGAATACACTACTTCTTCCAGAAAAAGAAGTGTATTTTGTTAATATTACTCCTGCAACTTCAGTTCTCTTAAGAGAACTTAAAAATCCCAAACCAAACACCCCCAGTTTTATCTGCAAAAAAAAAGCCCAAAACTCAAACATCAAACAACTGTCAATATTATTAAGATGAATCAGAAATCTCTTTTATATTGTGCTCTCTTTAACACAGAACAAATCTTACAAGACATTCTTTCTCTCTCATCCTTCAAAGATCTTTATCCCATGCTTTGCCTAACAGAAATTTTTATATTTGGTCTTACAATATTCTTAAATGACAAAAAAAGAACGTGTTGCAGATGTGTTCCTTTTTAAGAAGGGAACGCATAGATGCTTACAAAGCTCAAATATAAGCCTTCCTATAAGGATCATCTTCCCTGGTTCCCCTAGTGCAATCATCAATATTCCTTGTCAATGTTCATTTTGAACTACAAGAATTTTATTCATTCTATTTTTCTGATACAGAACCAGTCTAACACTGGTCTTTAACAGCCTACCAAGGCATACCAGCACAACAAAGGCTGCTTTCTGTTGTTCAAGAAAAGTTTCATTAAAGAGCTTATTAAAAAAAAAGTTGAATTGAGGCTCTACATTTGGATGAGCTGATTCTGAAACACTTCTACAAGCAGTACAACACCTAACAGGTGAAATTCCTGGCAGACTCCTCCTAAACGTCTGTTTGTAGGAGAGAAATGGAGTACAACATGACACTTAGCAGACTCAGAAAACCCCCTTCATGTAGTGTTCAGTATGACCAAACCAGGACTTGGGGCAAAAGCCTAATAAACACTTTGTGTTGCAATCAGTCCAGCTCAACCAACAGAACCAGCAAGACACCATTCACACAGGAGTTGTGCTGCTGCCCACTGGAACAGACGAATACAAAAGGATTATGCCACTATTATGCCACATGGGCTGTAGGGCATTTACAAGTAAAGCAACACGACATGAAAACAAAAATCAGTTTTGTAGCACATCTCTAGCGATACCAGTGCATGAGATGTTCAGAATAAATATTCAGAAGAGGGATGTTTCTCCTTTAAAGAATACAGACATGCAGCCAGATTCTTGAACAAACTTTCGTTTTTTAAAATGATGTGTACAAGGCCCATGCAACAACCCTAACTACGTAGTGGCTTAATCAGCAGTGTAGAACTGGTGCTATGCAGACTCCTTTCACCTCCTTAATATGGATGACAAAAGATAAAGCATGAAGTATATGGATCTAAGATGCAAGCCAAGGTGAGCAACAGCAGAACTAAAAACATTTCTGTCTTCCCTATGTTATCAAACCACATTTTTCTGCTATGTGGTTCCAATCAGATAGCCTCTTTCCCTATTTTTGCTGAACTCATATTTCAAACTGAAGCATACTATTGAAACTAAGACCTTAATTTACCTGTCATTTCTTTTCCTTACCATTTATTTTGTATCTCCTATCTGGAACAACATATGAATTCAATTCTAATTCTAATCCCTTGCGTCAACTCTCTCAATTTTTTTTTTTTAAACTGATCATATTTCACCAACACAACCACATTCGAATATAAAATCCACAAGAAAAACACACACATCCTTTTAAAAAACTGAATAGATTTCTAATCATATTCTACTTCATAAGAAGTATCAAGGCAAGTGTTTAATAATAAACATTTAAACGTCTATGAATAAAATGAAGTAGTTACTTTCACTTTTCTTTCAAAAGAAGTTCAGTCGATTTCTATAAACTCACACATGGAAGTTACTTTACTCTACGGTTCTGAAGCAGCTTTAAATATAAAACAGGAGAACACAGTGAAGTGATACATCAAAACCTGCTTCTCCCATACTGCAAAGCACAGTCTTACCGTTTTAATTTCTGCAGTCTCTGTGTTTATGCTTCCCGAACTGCATTTTGACATCATGATATCAGCTTGTAGATTAATCACATAATTTGCAAGCCTTGACTCTTAAAAAAAACAAGAACAAAAACCTATGAACTATAAAAATTATTTGAAAAGGGAACTACAAGAGCAAGATTAATTGTGGTAATTCAGTTGCTTATAAACATTTATATGTGTTGAGCCTACACCACAACTTGCTGACAGAAAAGAACTATTTAAGTTCACTCTGAACATGAATTATTTTAGTTTATTATTAGAAACTAAAATTTAAAAGAGTGATTTAAAAGATAATTTAGTTTAAATGTCCACATACTTCCCTAGTCCTATTTCCCAGGTTACTATAATTAATTACTAGCTCATGTGAGAAACACAGGAGTAGAGTGTTTGATATAATTTTACTATGGTCTGTATAATTGTACTGTTCTTTCCATGCACATGTATTTTCACTTCAAGTTCGGCATTAAAAAAAAAATCAGAATTCAAATTTCTTGAAACTATTTCAATTTGAAACTGCAAGTAATACAGTCAACTCATGAAAAAACAACAACCATTTCTCTTGAAGTACATATAAGTCTTTTTAATAAAAGAAAAAATACTGTGAAGTTAAGATGGTGATTTAACCATAGAAGAAACATTCAGAAAGACAGTAATTCATGACAGTGAATTTCTAGACATATTAGCCAAATATACATATTGCATATTTACATTGACCATATTATTTATACATATATATAAAACTACAACTTAAAGCAAAAAACACTGTATTTAAGCAGATCTAGAGTGTTCTTGAAGCTATAAAATAAAAAAATTTGCACAATATGTATACCAAAAAGTATGAGTTTTGCCAGACCTAAAAAGAGAGGTTGTGAAGTCCAAATTTTTTAAATCAATACCGAAAACTTAAAACACAAAATGAATCTTGATGAGAATTTCTCCTCCAATCAATTCCATAAAGTTAACAAAGAGGACACTCCCAAGATTAGTTCAGTATGTTCATTTTTACCTCAAACGCTGATGCTGAGCTTTTCCAGAGTCTCCAAGCCTGTAATTTTGTTTCACCCTAGGTAACCTAAAAGGCAACATAAAGAGAGAGCATTTTACCATGAACCCTCATTAAAATCAACCATGCCATGTGGTAGTCTTTTTCTTGCATTTTAATATTTAGCTCTGCAGCAAGAGCACATGGTCCTTCAAAATCTAATTATCATATGCCCCTTTTTGGCTAGGGATACAGACACTCAGTGTCTGAAAGATCAGCCTTAAGTGCTCAGGAGATATTTGCATGTTTTGTTTTATCTGCTAAAGTAATTGCTAGCTAAGGCCAACTAGATTTATGGCTTTTCTCTCCTGTGCTCCACGCATGTTTCACCTAACACCTAAGAAGGTAAGGAAATCCAGGAGAAAATTATTATTCAACACATTGAAGAGAGAGATCTGAAAGAATGTATGTTTTTGCAGAAAACAAAGTAAATAGTTACTGTTTTATTTTACAAGAATACAAAAGGAATGCAGCACAGAAAATCTGATGAATACTGCATTCATGTACAAAACAGACCGGCAAAAAATTTATTCCCTGGGCTACATTTTAAATTTGTGTTTGCAGCATACATAAATACATCTTTTATTTTCAGCACAAAATACAGCAAATTGCTTCTAAGATGTAGTAAGCAGAACTTAGATTTATTACAGCATGTTCCTGTTATGTCTAGGTTATTCATTTATTCACTGCCTCTAAACATGAACCAGAATATATATTCCATTAAACCAAAAAATAACCCAACAACAAAAAACTGTCCCATCCACAGTAAAAATACAGAAATATACTCCACTCTCTATATATTTGCAAGAAAAACTGAAGGGAACAATGCAGCATTTGGACACGCCAGCATAAATCAAACATGAACAGAAAGAAAGGTTCAACCCTTGTCAGTAAAGCTAATGCCATGTGTGGCTTAACAGAGCAAATTTACTTTACTGCCTAATCGCAGATGGCAAACACAAAGCACAGAGACCAGTAGATAAGAGCTGGAGAACCAAAAAACTACGTAATTCTAATCCTCCACCAACACAACCGCTTCCTTTGGCACACCGAAGCTAGAAGACCGCGGCTTTCATCAATCGATCGGCAGGCAGGAATTACAGTAGGCCCTTTGAATGCCAACCTAAAACCAGACAGACCACATTCCTGAGATGCAGTCAAGGTCTAGTACAAAACAGCAGCGTATATCACATTAGCATCTCAATGGCGCTGGTGCACCCACTCAGACAAAGCCTGGTGCAATCCTTCCCCCCGAGCCACCGGCACCTGCCGCTGGCCACGGCCCTCGGGACAGCCGCACCGCCCGGGCTGCCCAGCACTGAACACCCCCACGCTGCACCACAGCCGGCAAAATATTTTCTACCACATTAAAAAAAAAAAAAAAAAAAGGTTAATTTTGCTCTATAGTTTCTGAGGATCTTGTTAAAAGCAAGCAAAAGAGACAAAAAGGAAAAATTAGTGACGTTTTGGAAACCTCATTTTTAGAAATGTCAATGTCTTCTATAAAACAACAAGGCTTCCCCTTTTTTTAAGTGTCACCTTTTCTTTTAAGAGCTCAACATTCACATATTTTATCAACTGGTAGAAAGCAAGAGTTCTACGATAGTCGGGCACTTGGAGTGTCTAACTCTGAAACATACCACACACACGATAAATACTCAAAGCACTAACACGAAAAAAAAACCCCCACTTCCTATAAAGACATCAAGAGAAGCATCCAAGAAGTCATGCAGCAGGCACTTCTGCAAATCTCCAGCACCCTAGAAATCTGCAAGCAACCACAAGTAACATCTGCAAATCTCAGCCAAGATCTGCAAGTATCTTGGCTATTTGCTACTGAAACACTTCTAATGCAAAAACCAAGTACCCAAGTATATCAGAGAATACCGAATATATCAACAGGTTTTATTTTTCTTTCATGAGTTTGTAATTCAGTCCCTGAAAATAATCACATTCATATGATACCTAACTTGCTATTAAAAAATGGTCAAAAAAACGATAACTGAAATTTACAGTAAAAGACCTGCTGTCACACTATAAGCAACAGGCTGAATCTGAAAGACTATCAACGTTCTTGCTCTTCAACATCTTGAATTTTAAATTATACAACTATTCCTTCCAGCAATTAAACCATTATTCAAACTGTTAATAACTTCAAAGTGAAGTTATCTTGCAGTAAGTTCTATGCAATTGGACTCTTAAACTCACATGAGTGCTACAATGAAGTGAACCATCTTTATGCAAATACAACTGAATTCCAGCATGAACAAAGTCCTGCGTAATCTTTAGGGAGTAAGGTAAAAACTGCCATTATGACTGGGAAGAAAAGGTACATCTAGGCTGGCATCCTGCCTCTATAATTACAGCTGGTCGCAGATGCTGAGGGCAGGAGGGAAGGGGTGACTGTAAAACAGGACTTATCCTTTTCTTCCATTTGTTATTCCAGCAACTTCATATTTCAACTATTTTTCTTTGGTTTATTATGGTACAAACAATAAAGTTACATCAGAAACCACAGTACAAATCCCCTACTGCTTCAGATTATTTTGAAAGCAAAATACTCTTTGACATGCAAGGACCAAAGCCTTCTTCATGGAAGTCAAGAAAAAAATTACTCTCAGGACACACACCTCTCTAAAAAAAATCTGAGCTAGACAAACACTCTGAAACACATTTATTAGTTTTAATAGCAATTATAATTAAATTATGCCACATACTTGAGGATTTTTTGCTGCATAGAAAAATTGCAGCTCAACGTGTAGATTCTAATTTATGCGTAACTATACTATCATATCAGTATCACAAGTAGCGATAACTGACCATAGCTATTAATTTATTTATCATTTGGTCATTTACTTGGGTACCAAACTCTTTACTTGTGATGATTTAGTTAATTTAAAGGTTAGGTTCAAGCTTTTTGGGCACTTACGTCTTTCTACAGGAAGGCAATTAAGCAGACATTAGAGCAGGGATTTCTCTCTTCCCCAATTTGGGGGCAAGCTGTGAGGCAAGTACAGTTCCAAAGCATTAATTATTCTTGCTTTGGATAAGTAAAAGCAGCAGCTGGCCCCTGAATATAACCCCATGTGGAGACTTCAATCCCATTATTTGCATAAACATAAACCCTTTCTCTGCATGTCGCTAAAAGTCAAGCTCCTCAAAACATGGGTATTCAACAGTTCACTGTTACCTCTGTGCCACAACATCCAAAATTACTAAGTGCCCTACATTACAAAAGGCTTTCTCTGAAGTCGGTAATTGTACGATGCAAGGCCAGCAGACATTTGGATTGTAAATCGAGTTCTAAAACTTCTACCGACTTTAAAATGAGAGTTCAAATCTCTTGCAGCTGGTCATATCAATTTATGTACCGCCCAAGAACCAGTGTTCAAATTCTAGCCTTAGTTCCAAAAAAAACCCCAACAAAGCAAAATACAAAAGGAACAAACAAAAAGTATTCATCATTAATGGTGAATCAAACCAACTCTTCCTAGAGCAACCTTAAAATGCATGTTATATATTGGTTAGCACACCATTTACTCCACATTTTACATTTTGTTGTTTGTAATGCCGTCCTAAAAAAGGACTTCTCACCAGTTACACTACTTGTCTTCACAACGACCTTGCAGGAATACTACCAGAATTTTCTTTTATGTGAAGCTGAGATGAAGTCAGTATTAAATTCATAAAAATATGTAGTACAAAGAAACTTTTTTCTCCCAAATTCAGAAGACATTCGAAGCTCCTCAGCTGCCACAGAATTTGCCAGAGGAGAGAAAAAAACCCGCAACAAACAAAAAACATACTTGATTATTTTATTTTATTGAAGGAACAGATGTGAATAACTTCCAAGACATTTCCACTGGGCCACTGGTTGCTCTTTTTCAGTTTAGTTTCTTGTTTCCTTGTTGTTGGGTTTGTCTTTGCTTTTCTTCTGGAACATGTAAGAATACGTAAAGGTGAAGATGCTGCTCAGGTTGAGTCAACACCCCTGGAAGTATTCAACAAAATGTGTAGATATGGCACTTGGGGACATGGTTTCATGTGGACTGGGCAGTCTTACATTGAGGTCTTTTCCCTAAATCAAATGGAATTCTACAATGCTATGAAAATGCTCTGTAGCAATCCAACAGTGTTGCAAGGGCTCTCACACAAGATGATGAGCAGAATAAATGTGCATCATTGTAAAATGATCTGACTTAATTCCAAAGTGGAGAAGATACCGTTATTTCCCTCTATGTAAATACACGCGCTTAGACTAGAATACAAGCATTCCTTCACATGCTTTACAGTTAAGCTAATATAAGACTTCAGTAGCTCATATCAATTAACAACTTTTATTTTTTAATGCAGTAATCTTTATTTTTCAATATTGTCCAATAAAGCAAATATTTGCACACTGTCTGGGGTTCAAAAGTGGTGAGAAGCCATAAATATTACATTTTACCAGTATAATGCTTCAAGCCTCATGTAGCATTTTCGTATCATAGGTTATCTGTAGCACTGCTGACCTTCCAGAACAACTGACATAATACTGAAATGGAATCATAAATATTCAACAATTTACTTGGCAAAAAGGTAGTGACAGAAGAGCTGAAGTCGTGAACTGCATTTTCAGAGCAGAACACAAACACACAGGTTTGAGTAGAGATTCTAATCTAAAAACAACATAGCAGATTCTGCTTTATCTGGGACTACCAGCTCCACAAACCCTGGTCATCAAGAAATAAAAAATACAAAGCAAAAGAAAGAATTCCATCCTGTTCTTACCACATTAGTTGTAGTTTGCACCGACGGTGCCAAACCACCAGTTATTATGCCTATCTAATAGTATCATCTAATTACCAGAAGTACAGTAGCTTGATTGCAGCAACATTAAGTAGCCAACATCAAGCAACTATGAGCAAAAACTGAGGTGTTTTCTTAATTCAATAGTTCTCAATTTTCGGAAAAAAATGCAGCCAAATTCTGTGAGGCTGACTGGCAGCTGCACTGGCAGAGCCTGGACTACCTCCCCTTTCTGGTGCTGCTGTGCTCAGCTTCTACTTTGAATACATTAAGATCTACCAAAAGAAAACAGTAACAGCCTGGCAGGTACATTCCTGGTGACTGTCAAGGAATGACTCAGAAATGACAGGAGAATGAGATAAGCAGTAGAACACATCTCCAGCATTCTGAATGTGGGAAACAAAACTCAAGTTCACATACAATCTCTCGCAGTTATCACTGTATCATTCCTCCAGTCTGGACAGCTCTGCACACACTTCAATTCTTTCACTTAATGATGAGTACTGGATTAAGAGTACTTTCTTACCCTCATTTATTCTCACAGTACCCTGCAGATGACCAATTCCAGCAGGTCAGACTATGTTTGTCCAGAGGTCAATCAAACCCAGACTCTCTGAAGACATCCATGAAGCAGCACAGAAGTGAAGGGCAGCTGTAATGAACACACAGCCAGACAGGCTGGATCAGAAGAAGCACTGGGAGCATGTAAGTGACAAAGAACTCGACCTAGTTATGAAGGAATTAAAGGAAAGGAGCAAGTTTCTAGAAGCAAACCAAAAAAGACATGAATGCAATCAAAGATTTGGAAACGCACAGATATTTCAGATTAAAAAAAAAAAGAAAAAAATAAACCAAAAACCCCTAAACCTTACTAAAAGTCTTTAGATACCAAATAATTTCTTTTATCAACAAGGAATAATCAAGCATTTTAAAGTAAATTATTCCATCATTAACATGGCAATACAGCAAGTCCAATTAAATCAGAGGCATTAACATCCTTAATTTTGATTTGTACTGGTAAACACCCCATATTTATACTGGGAAAGCCTACATCTAAGGTTATTACAAAACTACCCTATTAGTTAGGAACTGACATTGTTTTTGTAGTTTGCCTTAGAAACAAGTGCATCCATATTGATATCATTTAGGTTGATCCACAACATAGGCATCTGACTAACTACGAGAATAGCATCACAGCCATTAACATCCAAGTAATCACACCATTTACCTTATTAATTGTTATACTGAATTATGTAGAACAACTTTCCCCCTGCATACTACGGTGTATTTGGAAAGAATTTATAACTCAATTAATGCAAACATATATTACATTTATAATAATAAATAAAACTTTGAATTATCCAGAATAAATATTTAAATATAACTGACTTTCAATTTCATTGACTAATCACTTGCTTTCATCAGCTAATGAGCAGCTTATTTGAGTAGGCATACACAGATGCATTAAGATGCCTAAAGAGGCAGATAATTGATGACTTCCAGAATGACTTAAACAGATTACATGCCTAACTTTCAATGGAGATTTCCCTCTTCTTCCTCAGCACTGCTTCCTCAACCCTGAACAGCTAATCTCTCACTTCTCTTCAGCTAGTGATTTTAAGAAATTACCATTTTCATAACTTCCTAATTTGCAATTCAAGCTACTTCAAATACATACTAAAACCAGTGTACAAAAAACCAAACCACTAAACCAAAAAAAAACCCCTCTAGGCCTCTAAGACTTGGAATAGAAAAGTAGTTTTTAAATGAGATTTTAAAGGTATATAATTTTTAAGTTAATAATTTTTAAGTTTGACCTTGACATGCACAGACAAGATGTTAGAGAAACTGAGACTAATCAACTAAAGCAATGAAGTACATTGAAAAGGAAAAGTGCCTTAAACCCTTATGAGCAAGCTGTCACTGAGAAGAGTGACCTTATTACTCCTCTTTTAGTAGGATTACACACGTGGCATATGCAGATGTTTTACATCCCATCATTTTACCAGATCGGTATTTCACTTCAGCTTTCTCAAATATGCTTATAAAAATCTGTAACTGGTTGTACAGTCAAATTTTTCTAAAACAACCAGAGAAGAAATACATTTCTGATGTAAACAAAACACAGGAAAGATTCTTTTCATTTTATCACTTTTCTTCCATTTTCACTCAGCAGCAAGTAATAAAGGCTTCCTGATCACAGCTTACCACGCTTTTAATAGGGCACAGTTGTACACCCAAGAGTACCACTCTTACTCACTCTTCAATCTACCTGCTGCCTCCACAACTGCTTCCAGGTAATCTGTGACCACATCTAGTCAGACCGTAACAGAATGAAAGAAATCACACAGAATAAATTGTTTCTTAGATTAGTCTTGTTAATTCACTTTACCATAAAACTTCAGAAATGCTTGGTCCAGTGAAGCTTAACAACAAATACCAGGACCTGGAGGGAAAAAGTAATTTTTTTTCTCTAGGCAGAATTGCCATCTAAAATGCATGTCAAACTACAGCCCAAGATACAGCCTATGCTCCTCAGGTGCCTAACAGGAAAAAAATTTCACCGTTTTGAGTAGCATCTCTGTGATCATGCACCCTCTAATTAGAACACAAGATTTTAAATAATCTAAAGTTTTCTGATTTTGTCTTTTTAACTAACCCTCTTGACAGTATCATAATATTAATTGAAAATACTCCTGGCCTTAAGCGTTAGCTACTACTTCATATGAAAACTATGCATACACTCAAACAGTATTCCTGAAGTATGTGTGTAAACTGAAATTTGTAAACATTGTTTACCCTTTAAATCCAACAGAATACAAGAGTTTAGCCCACACTCCAGCTGCTCAACTCACAACATTGAAAACCACATTGTTTACATTTTGGATATTCTTGCTTAAAGATCCAATAGATCCATCTATGATATGTCTACCATAGTTGCATGGCATCACCATTCAATTACATATTTTAAGAAAAACTGCAGTCAATTTTTACCATAAAACTGAGTTTAGCCTATGGAGAAAAACAAAAAACCACTAAAACCATTGTTTGGAAAATTTCTATAGCCTAAGCCTACCCCTAGTTCTACTCTGAATGCAAATTTATGTGGGGAGAAACATCCTACTCAAGGCGGCGGTGGGGGGGCGGGAGGGGGTGTGTGGATCAAACAAGAAAGTTTTCCCGATTTGCAAAGCTTACCTACCTCTCTCAACTACTCCAACTTGTTACTTTTGAACTTCCCACATAATTATAAAGCAAATTCTGCTCTGGACAGTGTGGAGTCCTAAAGCTCTGATTTCAAGTGAGTGATTACAAATCTCTACCAGGTTCATGGTAAACAAACTAGAGAGTTGTTTGGTTTTGTTTGGGGGCAATGGTGGTTGGTTTTAGGGGGTTTGTTTGTTTTTTTAAATCAGGACGATTATTTCCCCTTCCCTCACTAAAAAGGAAACACTGAGCTTTGAAGAGCTTTTAAAACTAATCAAATTATACCCGAGATCTTGAACATATCATTACAAAAAAACCCCACCCCACCACTTTCATAAGAATGGAAAACTGGATAGAGGAAAACATTCATTTTTAATAAAATTTAGTAACTTAATGTTATTAAGTCACTGATTTGTATCTAATTGTATTAGTGTCTTGGAACATATAATCACTACATATGAGGCAAAATGGAAAATAATTCCTAGAATTTTAAGCAGTTTCTTGTACAGATTCCTAATTATGGAGTCACAACTACAAATTACCACTAGGTAAAAATGAGAGGTTTTAAACTAGACATAACCTCAGATGCAAATTTTCCAAGCTAATAGTTAGTCTAAGTGTTCCATCTTGATTACTGCACTGATTGTAGTTACTTTTATTAAAAAGTTGTTCATATCTCCGAAGAGTACTCGCTAATGAAGTGGTGGTAAATCCAATTGGTTTTTTAATTAATTTTATTTTAATTTAGCATCGTTTTCCTCTCACTTTGGTTCCTGTCCTGGATTTACTACAGCTGATTTTTATACATAAACCACAAAACTACTGTCATAACATACCTGTTTATAACAGCAGCTATTAACAGTAAGTGAGAAAGTACAAAGTTGAGAAAAACATGATAAATTATTTCAATTAATTGGTGAGAAGTAGTAGTTTGGGATTAGTTTTCATGAGACTGTAGATCCAATCTGATGACAACCTAGCGCTCAATGAAGCAATCCCACTCCCACTGCTCCTTCCCTTCTCTAACAGCTTTGACACTTGTCTGACTCTTTGGGAGAAAAATAGTTCCGGACAATATAACCAAGTTTGTTTTTTTTTTTTCCTTAACCTAGGCAAGTTTTCTACTGATTCAGCAGGCTGAATTGGGTAGCTGATATGCATCAGACGAGTATTGGAGCTGGCATGAGGAGATGGTTGTCATCCACTTTGACAGCCCCTTAAATGCCTTCATTTCAGAAAACAAGGAGATTGGATTCAACAGGGTTTTGACTGTGACATTTAAAATCAGACACCAGCTTCTCTTATCTGTTGCCAACTGCTGCTGAACTGTGTTACACTAAGATCAATAAAAATTCCAAACCCAAAACTTCTTGCTGTGTAGGCCAAAATTGTTTGAATGGTGCCAGAGGAAACACCTAGAGGCAGCAGACAGCAGTAACTGGATGAACCGATAAAAGGTTTTAACAACTCTTAATAGCCAGCAATATATACATTAGTAACATTATTGGCATACTACTCAAAATGCCTGCCAGAAATCAGCACCTGCTTCATCATTATGCCAGTCACTACATGCCCTAAAATCATCCAATAATTCCTTGCAGACCCTCATCACCTGAGGTAACAACTGGTCAGTAGACAGTTTAAACAAATCATGAATTTTGTCACTAAAAACTCGTCCTGTATTCAGTTTAGGTAACATATAGTCTTTAGAAGACCATTTTCTAGACAATTTACTATTAATCAAGGCAAGTTTAACTTCTCAACTTCAACATAGCAAAGCATTAACTATGCAAGGATTACAATAGGGAAAAGTGCTCCTCTCCTGGAAGTTGATCATATGTCTCTCAAAGACCCAGGGAGCTCATAAATGTCTTTGGCATTCTTCCAATCCCTTTTTCAATGAAATACTTGAAGATAAAAATGCATTACTTTCCTAAAACTTACACACTTTCTCCTCCAGAGCTTCATCACTCATCATGCCTCAAACTCATAGCTCTCAAATCACTCAGTAGGTGGTACAGCCACACTCCTGTAGTGGAAGATTTCATTAACTCATAGCCTTTGTGATTACACAGTAAACAAACCAACTGATCTATTCAGCATATAAACCTACGGATATACTGCGCATACATTTCTGGAAATACCTGGATATACATTTCTTTATTTTTTGATTTATGATCTTTGAAAGCATACAGTTTCTTCTTGCCCTATCACTTAAGAGTTTGCTATCTTTCTTTAGTGTCTGTGAACTCATTAGGCCAATGCTGATAGAGTTCAATATTCTTTAGAAATAATGAAGGAAGGAAAAACTCTCCCCACACGCATTTTCTACAAGTTGTAAAGAATTGTAAGGCAGTCCATGAGACCTTGCTGACAGTAACTGTAGAAATAATGAAAAAGATACAAGGATAATCTCCTGGCTCTCAGTAACATGCTTCTGTCACTTCCCCCTTACAGTCCGCCATTCATGCTGACTCTGCTCATTACACTAGTAGAAAATATTCATATTCCAATTTTCCTCTTGTTTTGTCTCACGGAAATAGGAAAGCATGAGTAGCAAGAAGAATAAATGACAAAAACACACACATCTTCTAGGGGACTCAAAAAACATGCAGCAGAAACAGAGGTTTAAATGAGTGTTTGGGTTTTTTTTGTTTTAAGAAGTAGTGTACTTTTTTATGCCCATTATCTATCTTCAATAGTCATTTGGTTTCTACATTCTTGGAGGTCATTGAAATAGCACCATGTTAGATAGCAAGAACCACGAAAAATTATCTTCAGTAGCTGGGAGGCGAAGGGAGGAGCACTGATTTTTTTTTCCCTCCCAAACAAATTTTAACAGAGCTCATATCCCTTCTTAACAACTTCACATAGTGAGTTGACAATATAGGCATTTAACTTTAGTTGAGAGATGGCCAAAGTTTGTGAGTCACTAAAAAAATTGACTGACCAGAGCTTTTGCTTCTATTGTAAGCACACTCATTTTATGTTTTCTTCCAAAGACAAAAGCCTACATTGATCATGAAGGTATAGCAAAGCACAGGATTACCTTCTCAGAAATACACAGCTTCAGTGAGGAATTAAAAGTCTTGCTTGAGATTGATCCCAGACACTAATATCCTGAATAAAGAAGAAATACTATCTATTAATATTATGAATTCATAAAACCCCAATTAATAAGTCATATTAAATACATTTAAATGTTTTAGATATGCATAATACAAACATCTGACAAACGTCTTTTATTTATGCACTTGAAAGTTAAACTCAAAAGAGTGGGTCAACATGAAAATACCCGAACTAACTTGCCAAAACTCAGTGAGAGAAGTTAGGTCTTCCATGGCCTGAATGTTGTCTAGAATTCAGATCACCTCTAGAAGTTTTTACTACAAAGCAACCTCACCTTTAGACAGCTAAGCCTTTTTAATTTCTGCTTGAAAAAAAAAATATACAGGAAAAATATCATAAAAGGCCAGTAACAGTTCAAAGAAAGCTGTAAGAAACTTGATGTAGATCAGAAAAAAAGCAGACTTTGCAAACAAAGGAGAAACATGAATTGCAAAGGTAGCCAGCCCAGACATGCTTGCACAGCCAAATCACCTCAATGGAGTCAAACAAATTAACTTTAAAAAGCAAAATGTATTTACTTCACTTCCTAAGGAAAGGAGACTTATGCAATCAGTAAGTAGGCAGGACTAAAACTCCAGTTCAGTTTTCAAAAATATAAGATTAAAAAAAAAATTCCTAAATTCCTATGTTTAAGACCAATGTCTTTACTACTACTCAGCTGCTTACTAGCGCCTCAGCTAAGCA
Organism: Cnemophilus loriae; assembly: GCA_013397755.1. Taxonomy (NCBI): domain Eukaryota; kingdom Metazoa; phylum Chordata; class Aves; order Passeriformes; family Corvidae; genus Cnemophilus; species Cnemophilus loriae. The sequence goes on along the minus strand of VZTF01003704.1, from coordinate 105,718 downwards.
AAAGGCTGCTGCACGGCTTGACAAATCGTCAAGAATCAGAACCCAAAAGAGGAAGCACCAGAAATCAGGTTTTAATAACTAACAATAAGAGGCTGGTTCAAACATGGGTTTGGGGTAGGGGGTTTTTTGTGTGTTTGTGCATGCATTTGCACAAGTGAAAAAACACAAGGATACTGATAGTTAAAACAAACAAAAAAAATCCCAAGGCCAGCTAAAACAGTCCCAAACCAACCACCTCTGTTTCCAGCAACCAATTCTTCAAGTCAGTAGCCACCCTGCTGCTTCTCAGATCTCTCACACTCATTCAATGAACCCAAAGGAATTGATCCTTTATGAAGAATAACAGAATATTTAACACATGGGCAGAAACTGATCATGCCAGCTTACATCAGAGAAGTACTGAGCCACTGAGTGACATAAAGAGAAGAAAGCACAGCAAACCAAGATTTTCTACTATCATTAGCAAAGATCAAGAGAGAACACTTTTGATTTTTTGCCTTGGTAAGAAGGGACTCAGTAGTAACACCCATACCAACTAAAACACAGATTACAGATCGACAAGTGTATTGCACTTAAAGGAAGGGCCACAACAAGCAGAACTGAAGTCTCTTAGATCCAAGAGTATTTACGACAGAAGGAAGTGGACAATATTGCTCTTTCTTCTCTTTCCCACCAGAGAAAGAGAAGCCTTTCAACACCTGCAGCTGTGCATCAATGCAAGCGAATTCCCTGACATGAGTTTCAGTTCTCTCCTTCTTGACTGTACGATTTTGAAGGCAACAAATACAATGGAAAACTGATTTAACTAATGCAGTCTGCAATACAGAGCGGAAATAACAAGGGAATTCCAGATATATTGCTCAGCATGCAAACTGGAAAAATTATGATGTTACTAGATAAGCATGCAAGAACTATCAAGAGTTGGTAAACAAAGAGTTTACCTAATATAATATCATGACATACATTAAAGAGGGTACTGCTTTGTTCTCTAGATTAAGTCTTCTAGACTGTTTATTTTAATAACAGTCTTAAAGCCACCATACCCCCAATCAACACAGTTTGAACACCAAAACTTGAAATGCCAACAAAGACTGTAACTTCAGCTAAAAAATTAACTTTTACTTTTTATTATATATCAAGTTTCTTCTCTTCTGGTCTATCACAATACATATGGTAGTCACAAAAGGCTAAAGGATGAAAAAAAGATGCCTGGAAGGTGTAAAGCAAAATCATGCTTTCTGATCTACTCCAACTATTTCCAGCCTTCAGGATACAGCATTCTAAAAGCACACTGCACACATTTTATAGAAGCTCCTGCTCTACACAACACTCTAATTATAATTTTACTTTCTTTAAAAGTAGCACTTCCTAAAAATATATATATAAATAAATTCCAACTTCTGCTATCAGTCTGAATAAATTACTTGAACACACGAAGGTGATGGGATACAAGATGGCCAGCAGTCAGTTACACAGTCAGGCATTAGGACATAGGAGCCACCTCGCTGTTCTGCCAACAACCTATCATGCTCAGTATACTTCTTAGTTTGTATCACCTACGTGAGAGAGAAAAAACATCAGAGAGAACTATGTAACAACAGAACAACGTATCCCAGAATGTTCTGAAGTTCTCCTGCTGCCTGATAGTGATGCCTTTTCACTGGCCCTAAAATCATGAGCCAGACACAGTTAGGTGATAAAAAGGAGTTACCTTTACAAGGATCCTTATGGTGCACAACATGCTGGATGAAAAGTGCTGAAGATGCACATGTAACATAAAGCAGATACAATTTTTACAAGTTTAGCAAGTTAGCATAACTGACAAGAATCCCCAGTTAGAGACATAGGTGATGAGGTAATTCCCCCCTGGTTTTACCCTTTTCTGAAACCCCCTCCTTAGATAGCAACTAAACTTTATGAAAACGTGTCTCAAGAAGTCATTCTGACCTCAGTTCCCGGAGAACTTAACCTTGGACCCCCAGGGCTTGGAGCTGCCAGGGAATTTATTTTGTCTTTCTGTCTAATAGAGTAGGTAAAATGCTAGCTACGAATACAATAGTAGGCTACAGAGCTACAAATATATGTGTAAAGAATATAGAGAATATATAAAAGCAAAAAAGGCAAAAACCAATTCGGTATCAACAGACTAACCTATGCCCCAAAATAAAAATCCTGTCTGTAGTCTTAGCACTTACTATAACACTCATCATCCCTAAAGCCCTAGAATCCTTTTCAAAATCTTCCTGAACTCTTGCTCTCACTTATATTCTACAGCTTATCTAAAGAGAAAACAGACTATTTCAGCTCCTTTATCCATATTACTAAATAAATTTCTTGCTCTTTTAAGAATGCATGTGTTTTCATTTGGTTTTGCCAGTAAATTGCATTCAGTAAAGACCAGTGCACATTTAGTCAGTTCAGACTGAAAGCCAACATAGGTCAAGCAGTGACACTCAGACTCTGAGCACCTGTGCTGAAGCAAATCCATACACTTTAATGAAAAGGCAACGAAGTCCTTTACACATTTTTGAAGTGGGAAAGGAGAAACATCTACGGACTATATATAAAACCCCATGAAAATACACTGGTTTTTTGAACTGCAGGTTTTAGTTTTTTTCTACTTTTATGCTACAGACGATCAAGGTATTTCTAAAAATAAAGTGAAAAAAAAAGTAACTTCTAGAAAATCATTAATGTAATATAACAGACAAAACAGCTCAGCTGGCTTCCCCCTACCAGTAACCAGTGAGGGAGGACATCTGTGAAGCTGTATAATTGCAGGGCAGGCAGAAGTACCTTCCACGGACCAGCCACCTTGATGTTTGCCAAGACTGAAAAGATACTCTTGTTTTTACAGCCTTGGATGATTTTCGCTACAAATTAATTGTTTCAACTTTCTTGTAAACTTCTGGCATTCCTAATAGGCTGATGCACCATGTCTTTCAGTTACACACAGTGCAAAGGAGCGTCGCATTTGTTTTCAGTCTGCAGGATACAGAAATCTTTCAAAAACAGGAGAAAGAATCAACACTTCCCTCTTCTACTTTCTTCACGTCTCTCTTTGTGATGTTTGTTATCCCTTCACTGGTATGGCCTTCCTCATGTGAAAAGCCCCAGTTAATTTTCAACCTATGTTTCTCTTCGCCTAATACAACCTTTCTAAAGTAGATGAGAGATAAAGGGAAAATACCCAAACTGCATTTAATATTAAACATATCGACTGAGAACGGATTTATACAATGACATATTGTCGCCACTTCCTTTTCAATTAATGGTTAATTCTTGTATTAATTACTTTGTGGCTGCCAAGTACTGACCTGCCACTTTCACAGAACTGGATCATCAGGATGCTTTGAAGAACAGCAGTAGCTAAGTTAACAATTCAATTCAGGGTTAACACTTCTGAATAAATATATACATATTTTTTAATCCTACCAATTAATAAAGTAACAATCCAATTATTAAACACGTAAAAAAAGCACCTTCCAGCTGAAAACTTCTAGTAGCATCTTCACAGCTCACAAACCAATGTGGAGACAGACAATAGGAAAGACACTCTTAAGAGAGGAACTTAGGAGAATAATTATGAAATGAATTTCAGTTAGTGTCTGTATGAACTTGCTAAAACAAGCACCATCCCACCTACGGAGTATTTCAACAGAGTATTCAGAGTGGCTTATTTGAAGAAAACGCATAATCCACAGTAAAACAGGGCAAACCGAGCATCTGCAAAAAAAACCCGGAAAATAATCTTCCAACCTACACAATTTCACCGCTTGAGCCCACCATGTAACTTGAAGACCAAAATCTTAACATCAAAAATACTCAAAGCTGATCTGAAGTGCCAAACATTCTCCGCACTGTTAGCGGTTAACTGAAATTCACTTTGAGAGCCACTTTTTTTAAAAAACTAATTTCTGGTTAAGCATAATACACACAAAAAATATCTTTTCTTTTTTTTTTGTCAGATATCAGTATCACCCCCCATCTTCTACTCATGCGGGCTTTTTCTATATTACCTAACACAGCAACAAAGTCCTGTACAAAAATATATGTCTTTTTAACCTTTCATTTTTCAACGCACATTCACACAGCACAAGGTACGCCTTAATCACACTGCCTTCATCTACCCTGGAGAAGGATGCAAAGGAAGCGATAAGGAGAGCCAGAACATTTTTTATATCGCCTTTAACATCAGCACTCCCGAGTGGATCTCCTTTTCTCCCCGCCACTGCTTTCCCCAGGCCCGTGAAGACACGGCGGGAGGGCCCCAGAGTCCCCGGGAGGCTCCGGCGCGGCTGCCCGGGGGGCGCCGCTCACAGACAAAGCCGAGCGGGGCCGCAGCGCGGCCCA
>VZTF01003704.1:19412-101028 GCA_013397755.1 Cnemophilus loriae | reverse complement strand
TGTGCTACTGAGGCAGGGGTGGTCGTGGGGAGACGGGTCTGAGGGAATGGGGTTGTTCTATCGCCCGGCAAGCTCTAGGGGGAAAAGGTGATCCCTTCTGGCAATGTCTGGACAGAGCAGCGCTGAGCTGTCTCATGACTGTGTAACAAAATCCCACCTTTCCGCACACACAGTTGGCCCTTTCCATTAGAAGCTGCCTTCCTGTCACAGGCAAAGTGCTTGTTTTCCACTGGGGAGCCTTCAGCCCTTTTTGGTGCCAGGCCCGTAAGGTGGAAGAAGAAAGGACAGCTGGAGGTGGTTGGGTTATGTGTGCTCCCAAAGCAGCATCCCCTTCTGCCTTTGCGTGAGGCAGACTTGACTGGCTGGACCACTGGGCTTGCTCTAGTATCTTGGCAACACTCCATTGATTGAGTAGATGTTATTGGTTACTACTAAATGTTTTTGAAAGTGCCCTGAAATGTCTGGGATTAAACAGCTAGTATAGGGTAAGGTTTTGCCACCACCAAAACCCTTCAGCCAGAGATGAAGAATGAGTCATGTTTGTGTTAAACCAGAGGACTAAGTGAGAGTCTCGTATGATCGCATGTGCTTGCACAAGGACTGGATGGTGATCGGCCTTGTTGCCTAATAAAGAAGATGACCATAAATACAATGCCACTTCTGGCCAGCCACTGCCCTTGTAAGATGTGCTGAAGGCTGTGTGTTTTCAATGGAAGATATGTCGCTGGAAGTCCAGCCTCCCTCGTTCCATCTGCTCTCTACCAGGGACTTGCCAACACAACTGTGCCTACAAAATCAGTATGAAAAGATAAAGCTGACTGCAGCACTCCTAAGGTTCATTTGAAACAACCTGAGTAAAATTACTTCAGATTCAAAGTGATATAGAGTCCTGGGGTATTATCAAATTAAGTATTTTCTTGGCACAAACCTCTGTTGCTGGTTAGAGCACATCTTCTGTAATGCCCGCCATGATGTTGTTAAATGTTACAGTACTAGGTATTTTTATAGGATTGAAAGGGCATTCTTCTGGTTTTTTTATGGATGGAAGAATAATTACATACCATGACAAAAGCTGAGGAAGAAGAACAGCTGTTCAGTCTTATCTAGTGGGAACTGTCAGAGCATATGGGTCTATTTTTCCAATTTCAGCTGAAGTACTGAAGGAAATTGGCATTCTTGATTCCTTTTAACATAAAATAGAGCAGAAAGAAACCCCACTTAATGCAGGCCATGGTTAAATAATGAATTTTATCCATTTCAAGTAGGTTCAAAGAGAAAGCAAGCAGAACACTTAGAAAACAAAACAGACAAAGGCCAGGAGAATTCTGGAAGTTATTTTCTTATAAAAATGAGTGTCTTTTTTCACAGCTACTTCCTCCTTGAGCCTGCCTGCTGACAGGAGTTTTTGATATAAAAGCACAGGATAAAATCTGTGCTGTTCCTTGCAATCCTATCCCCGCTACCCTCTCTCCAGTCTAAGAAACAGATATTTGATGTCATATATTTGTGTAATCAGACCTAACCTTCAGAGTTTAAGGCCAAATTAAAAATTTACTTTTATGCTGATTTCACAAATTCCTTACAAAGATTTTTAAAGTGAGGTGAACTCATCAATGTGAGATGCAACTCTGAAAAATTTCTTATATTTCAAACTGGTTTGCATTCAGAGTTTGGTAAAAAACCATACAACCAACCATAAAAACAAAGCAGACAGGCTATGGGATGAAAAGGATACACTGCCCAACTATTAAAATCTGGAAAAGAATAAGTAACAATGTACCAAGTAATAGTCTTCCTTGTATCTTTAGTACTAGAAATACTGATATTTACTCTATGGGGTAACCGTTGTTAGACAACAAGAAAATAGAGAAATTTATCTCCCTTTTTAAAAAATCAGTAACGGATGGGGGGTGGAGACTTTTCTGGTTTTTTCTGTTGACTAAGATTAAAAAAAGATTATGTTTGGGTTAGCAAAGAGGAAAACTGACATTAAAAATCACTTTGTCACAATGAATTGTCTTTGTTCATGCTACAGAGCTCTCTCGTCACACCAGTGGAAACCAGGCGTTTTGGCTCCACTCGTCACATCAGGTTCTAAGATGGACTCTGAAGAGATTCCTTCCTGTGAGACAATGGTGACCTCTGTTGTTCCCTGCTGTTGGTACCAGCCGTGATGCCTTCCGGCCTCGTGTCACACACTGGTTCAGTAACACACTTCGAAACAAGCTGGCAGTTACCGAGGAAATATGTACCCAAGTGTTGCATTCTAGTTTCTGGCCAGGAAACGATGTGTCTATTCTGCACTCCACTTGGGAAATTTTTCCTTGAGGCTTTCCTCTCAAGAAGTCCCTAGTCTGGCTACCAGGTTTTCCAGCTCATAGCTGTGAATCACTGCAGGAAGGAGCAGTTGCAAACATTTTAAACCACAGTGCTAACAATAACACCTGCAATGTATTATGAGAAAAAGCTGCAGGTATGATTATAGAGAAGGAAGTTGGAAGAAAGAAAGAACCCTTTTTGAACAGATGCCATTTCTAAAACTGAAGCTTAGATTTTAACAAGGTGTTAGGTTGCATGAATCTTTGTCTCACCCTAAAATGGATTTTAAAAAATAAAATTTGGCATGCTTTCCCACTTCAGTGACCCAGACTTCATAATTCCAAGGATATTTTCCCTAGTGCAAGAGAAATTTCAGTAATTTTTGGGGTTTTTTTTACCTCTTTAAATTGCTGACATGAGGATATGAGCTGACGTAGTTTGGAAACTGACTCCTCTCTCTCCTGGCAACATTTCCCAGGCAAAATTCCCTGCTTTTTCCTTGGATTTCTCCAGACTGATGATCTCCTCCATTATCTTCTTGCAGTCTCTAGAGTGTCTCTATCACAATGACACATCACTAAAGAAACTAAACAAATTCAAATCACTGGTAAAGAAGAAGGATAGAGAAAAATAAATGTTCCGTTAGGAAAGAAACCCCTTTTTGACCCCCTATAGCTACTAGTGGATGAAAAAAAATGGGGAACAAAATTCAGGTCAACCACAAGATTTGTATTCAACTCTGAGCTTGTAAATGTGTTGGCTGTTCTGAAATGTCTCACAGAGAGAGAACAATTTTAAACCAAAATTGGCTTCCAACTCCTCTAGAAATCATTTTTGGCTTATTTTGATGCCATCAAATATACAATGGTTTTGGATGCCTGTAGTGGCATTTAATTTTCCTATAAATTTAGAAATACATCAAAAGTAGAAAAAGGAGAGAGTCACAGAGGTCTTTGGTGTGACTAAAAACATCTCCTGAACATGGGCAGCAAGAAGGAAAAGTTTTGCCCAGGTTTACTGATGATGTCAGCCCTTGAAGAACTGAGCACTGCACTGTTTCCTTTCAGGTTTGTGCCAGCAGGGAACCAGAAGAGTAAGTGGGAAAGGCTCTTCTTTTCTACCTTTTCTAAAAATGGATGCAAGCTTTCCCTTTTTCCAGTCACCTGGGACTTCACCTCACAGGGTTTTTTTTACTGAAAGAAGGGAGCAATTTCACAAGCAGCTGCAATGGCACAGTGCAAAAGATCTGTCATACAACAGTTGACAGAAGTTCCTAATGTCCTTGAGATATACCCTCGTTAATGTTCATTTTTGCCTGAGAACCAAGAAATACCACTTTACAATGTATAAATCTATATTTATGTAGATTCTTGATAACATGCAGAAAATACGTACGGGCAGAGTGATGAATCAGTTCCCCAGCATACAGAGCAGCCATAAAAAAGAAATGTAAAAATAATCAATTCAAAGTATTTACAGCAGATGGAGCTATACATTTTGCTTTGATCATATGTTACATGATATTCCAAGATCAAGTGTAGTTTGCCAGGGACTGTGGTAAGCCAGTGGTAGTGTCTCACCAAGGAATGGAGTTAGTCACAGAAGGCATCTCATAAATTGCTACAATTAGCTCTCCTGGGAATAATCGTAGTAACATCAGTAGAAATAGCAACTCAAGAAAAGATTGCCGCTGTATATTGGTGTCTTAATAGAGATCACAGCTCAAGTCAAAGGCTTGGCTATATCCACTCACCAATTTGAAGGTTCTCCTGCCCCTGCTGGCTTTTGTTTACCAACCAGGTAAAATGAGCACTGAAGAGAGGATGCAGGTTCCAGTTTACACTACCAACAAGAATATGTATGATGGCCACAGGTTATCCTTAGGGTGTCTGGGCTTCTGCGCAACTCAAGTGCATACTCAGTGTACATACACGTGTAGGGCTCCTTGTCTGAAATGAACCCTGTGCTTGTCTTTGTTGCTGCCAAGACCCAGATGGATCCAGTGTGTTTCCAACGCTGCATGTGCATCATCTTCAAGCTACAAAAATTGTGATTACACCACAAAGATAAGGGAGATTATTTTTTAGTTTCTATCAGAATTACTTTTATCCCAGAGTAGTCAAAAGAAAACCAGTCCAATGGTTCCTGTCTTACTATGTTTGAATTTGACCTAAGGTTTGGATCTTACACCATTGTAAAAGTTTACTCTGCTTCCTCACACTGAGACGACTCATCTTGCCTACTTGAACTTCATACCCTCCCCTCCCCAGTGCACTTGCAAATTCCTAACCACAGTGTCAGCAGCAAAATAAAATGAACCCAATTTTTAAAAAAACAAAACTGAAGTATATTTAGAGATTTTAAAGTTTTGGTAATGAAAAGTGGTAGATGCCCCATCCCTGGAAACATTTGATCAGACGGGAAAGGGCTCCAAGCAACCTGATTTAGTGGAGGTGCCAACGGCAGAGCAGTTAGACTGGATAACATTTAAAGGTCTCTTCCAGCCCAAACCGTTCTGTGATTCTGGAAATCTGCATTGCTAACAGGACTGGACCCAAATATCCCAAATTGTCAACAGCACCATGAGTATTCTCTTGCTATGTACGCTTAGGTGTGGGGGAGGGTGGTCCAATAGGCAGGTACAGCTACTCCAGGAGTGGTTAGAAACACTTTGAAAGCATGTGGGATGATTTGATTTTATAGAAGGATTAGAGGAATATTTACATGTCCTAAAGCATGATACCCATGAAACTTTTGCAGAAGAAGCACTCCTATACCTTTCCCATATGCCATTTCCTTTCTCTGTGTTTATCCAATTTATATATATTTTTCAGGACACACATCATGGAGCTGATTCTGAACCGTATTGCAACTCTATTGTACTTTATTTTCTTTTTCTCATATACTGCAAAGGGAATTAAGGTGTAGGGGGAAGTACATACTAAGTATGAAATGGTACTGCAGCTAGTAATTTACTAATCCACAAGTCTAAACATGTATCTAGAAACAGCCCAGATAAACTAATTGTAAGAACAGTAAATAATTAATCACAACGTTTTTGCAAGCTTTCCCATGGCTTCCATTTATAATGCCAATTTCTATGTGTTAATAAATTAGTAATTCTTCACCTTTATAAAAATTTAAAATCCATTTGTTTGTTGACCGGAAAAAAGTTTAGATTCTTCCTCCAAAAAGAAAAGTCACTTTTTGGGTAAGTGGGAAAAAATGCACTTTATGAATTTGCAGTCTTTACTGAAGTCTTCTCTCCTAAAAAGTGTATTTAGTTTCTGGGCATGGAAATGTGTAAATAGATAAAAATTATATATATAATAGATAAAATATATAATAATAACAATAAATTAAACAATTAGAATCCACAAGGACAAACCCACAGATAACAGATTAGATGCAGGAAGCCTGTCCATTTATTTCAAAATTGGAGATTCTGTAAAATAAATTGGAGCTATTCACTAGTAAATACTATTCTTATTACAGCATAACAGTTTCTAAAAACATTTTCTTCTAGTGTACCAGCTATACAGAAGTATATAGTTCTTTCTCACAAAAATTAGCTTTGAGCAACTAGTGCAAACATCCAATAAAAGCCCTTTACTGAAAGTGTTCAGAAGAAATGTATTTGAAAGTACATGAAAATGCATTTCCTTCAGTATATCTGGACACCACTCAAATCCTCCCAGCATTTGTTCTCATTTAAAAAAATCATCTTTCCTCACCACTTGCCAAAGAGAAACATGTATTTTAAATATTACATTCCTTACTTACAAATGATTTATTTAGGATCAAGTCCCTCATTAACTCTAGCCATCTAGCACTTTACATTTTAAACTAGAGAACTTTAACAAGAAAGGTAAAACAGTTTATTCAGCTTTTTACACAGTGGTATACAATAGCACAAAGTGGTATGCCTACTAAAATGTTTTGTTCAAGACAAAAGTACAAGTTGATTTTTTTATTACAATAAAAATACTTATTTGACTTGTCTAACTTATTTGGCATTAAAATGTGACTGCATTGTTTCTCTCAAGAACTGAGCAGCATATATGTTGAAAGTTACTTGATTCACATCAGACCAGTCATTTTGAAATAAACAAGAGTGAATTTCTGTTACAATCTTAATAATGGCCATGGACCAGGGACACCCCTGTACAAACTGGTCCTTGGACACAGCAAATCTATTCTGTGAATCAAAGAGATTCCAGGAAGGCCCAGTGAAAGTAATGAAACTATTTTGGGAATAAGATGTTACCTGGCCTGAACATAGCAGTGACGACCAGGAACTAGCCTTTCTTGGAATGGTAGGTTTTAGTATTTCTCACTAAGGTAAAATCATTTTTATTGGTCCTTCTAACCTTTTCATGGAGAAAAAAATATATTGATCACTCAGGGGCCAATTTTATGTTCCAGAGACATAAACTTAGACATTTCCCCCCACTATGGGGAGAAAATAACATGGGTCTCATTTTCCAGTATCAGCAGTAGCAGCTGCTTGGAAGGGAATAGTCAAAAGTGCCACTGAGGTGGAAGGAGGTTTTCCATGTCTTACATTTAGTGGAGGAAAGAAATACTTTGATGTTCCACAATTTCAGTTAAGATAACCCTGAAATGACTATGGCACTTGAAAAAACAAGGGTTAATTTTTCATCCCTTGTGAGCTCTGGAGTTGTGTGAAGCGATGGACAGAGCAAGTGAGCTACTCCACCGAGAACACGACTTTTCCATATCGTTTAATATGCATGTATCCCATCCTCCTGCATGAATGGCTTCATGATCTTGGGCTGGTATGGGTGAGAACAAGCCATACTGTATGTCCTGTTTATATACAAACTTGGAAGTGAACAATCGTAAGTTGGGCAGCTCTAAATTAGTGTTATCGGTGGTGTGCCAGGGAAAGTTATTTACTTGACAAAAACGTGCACAATGCAGAAATACAAAGGATATAGTGGTTTTTACCTCCGTTTAGATCTGTTACCTATTAACTCAATGGAAACAGCAGGCAGCCTATTGTCAGGGTATGAGCTTTCAGCTGTAGCAGTTTGAGAACTTCCATGGCCATATCCCAGCCTGAAACCTCACCCTTGTTTTCCAGTTATTTGTTCCCTGCTGCTGTTCTCTTAATTGAAGATGGAAGTAGGTGTTAACTTCCTCTCTTTGGAGGGTTGGTTCTGCAGAATTTGGGCAAACAAATGCTCTGTGTAAAATGGAGGCAACTGAAGTGAGTGGTGTATGGTTGGTGTACATTGAATTTGCATGGGCATTGCATAGGCTTCAGTGACTTCCTGGCCTATGTGGTTGACGTTGATTTAAGTGCCCTCAGGGCCAGATCCTGTAGTGTGTGCTTAGCACACAGATGTGTTGCACTGACTTCCACAGAAGTAGAGGAACTGAACGCATCACTGGATGCATTCATGTTCGTGCTTGGCAAGAAGGGGCTCCCAAGTATTTAAAGCTAGCATAAGTGATAATGCACTATTACAATTATTATCGTGTTAGATGGCTGAATGTGATACCACATACGCTGGCCAAATTAATCTCCTAAAGCTCGGATTCTGTGAGGATTAGTCAAGAGAACCCTAAAAACCCCCCTTGGGTATGGCATGGTACCCCTGTAAACTCGATGGAGCACTACTTGAATAAAGAAGTTACAGTCATACGGAGCCGGAGTAAACTGAGAGTGCCCAGGAAATGTAGGAGATTTAAGTGTGTTTAGACGCCAAATATCAACATGTAGAAATTTCAGCCTCAGGAAGTTTTAATGGAAGAAAGTAGCTCAATCACTCAGTATATTTTGCAACTTTAGCTGAAAGTTTAACATCACGAAATGACATATTGCTATGCAGCTTTGAGAATCACACAAAAGTATTCAATAATTTCCCCTGCTTTTCAAATGTGCTGTTCATTAAAAGCTGTTATACTGTTTGCAGTTTCCAGTTTTCAAATGGATGACACAACCGATGCATAGCTTAATGTTCATTCTCATGAGTCGTAATTAATAAATAATCGTATCACATACATAGAATTTTACAGGTACTCTTAAAATGGTTTTACAGTTCTATTAAATATATAGATAAAATAATCACTGCTATATAAAAAATCATTTTAAAACAGCTGAACTCTCAAGCTTTGCATAAAATTCTGTAGACACATTCATTACAATCTAGAAACTCAATAAAAATACATTTTAGAGCTCAATCTCTCAAAAATTTTCATGGCATTGAAAATTGATTGTCGTTTTTTACTGCAGTCTGTGCTTGCCCTGCCTTTGCACTGATAATTTCCTACAATTTGGCAAAAGCTATATTCTGATCAGTTTGTAGATTATGTGACTGTTTAACTCGTTTCCTCAACTCTAAGTCATCTGCCCCATAAATGTTTAGTGGGGTTCTGTCTTTAATAGTGTATCTTTCCTTGCACTTTCTATAAAGTCATGATGAAACACTTTGCAGTTAAGTTACATGACTACAATGACACTGAACCATCCTATTACAGTTGCCACTCAGTCTTTAATGGTGCTTCTGTGAACACCAAACATCCTTTATCCAGTGATCCTCGAGGCACTTCCTGACACTTACACTTCACAATGCTCTGCTACCCACATTTGCTGAAAACCGGTAGATTTTAGAGTCTCAACAGATCAGTACCCCTGTGTATCTGAATTCAGCCGCTACATCAATATACCTTGTGTGGTCAGTTCAAGCTTAGCATTTTTCAAAAACCCAGGCAAAAGTTCAGGAAAAACTTCTGTATTCAGACAGTGCACGTATCTGTTAGAAAATGGGTAGACAATAGATTGCCCACCAGGCTTTAAACCGCCCACTACCACCAGCCAGTCCTCTGGGCAGCAAGTTAAAATAGGCTTTGCCATAGTGAATGTTTCATAATCAGGCTTTTAGGCAGTAGCTCAGAATAGGCCACAAACCCCAAAACCAAGCTGATTTCAGAACAGGGCACTTGCATTAAGGGATTGGATCTTGCACTATGGAAGAAGAGATGCAGGCTCATGAGTCAGTTTAAGTGAGGGAAGCTGCTGCTTATGCAGATGTCACTCTTTACAGTTCCAGGTAAAGGCAAAACTCTTGAAGAGTTCAGTCTTTTTTTATAGCACAGTTGACAATACAAGTATAGTCACTCTTAGTGCTTCACCCTGGGTGTTCTCACCCATGGAATGGCTGGGTAAGGTGCACTGCTTCTGTTACAGCACACCCACAACAAAACAAATCCAAAAACTGAAAGCAATGTAATACCAAGTATCATGGAATGGCTTAGTATTTTTTTTTTTCATCTATTTTGGATGGAGCAAGCAACCTCTGTCTATCAATGGGATAGGCTGGAAAGTGTACATCACTTGAAACACTGGTTGAGATGACCAATACAATTGCTGGATGCTGTTTGACATTTAAACTGCTCATTTCAATGTTTCAGTCACTGTTCATCAGTGGGAGGGAACAAAGAAAACCTTGGGTTTTCTCCTTCTTGAACAAAAATACTATGTAATGACATTTCTGGCATGAGCACATTCCCATTCACACTTCCATTCTTCATAGATGTCAGTTGTTTAGATAAGACATCCAAAGAGCTCCTCATCCTGATTAATTTTCTTAGGAAGAAGGAAAGAAGACAGAAGGGAGCATACTTTACTTGATTGAACTTTGATAACTGTAAAGCCCTATAAAGAGACTGTAATCCAACTCCAAATAGCCTCTGCTGAAGATTAATAAACATGGAAGGACCAGAGTAAAGATACAAATGGTCAGAAAACATTATCATAAACCAAAGAAGCCTGTCAAGAGTGGAAGATAATGAAAAGCTGCCAACAATTTTGCTCCAAACTAGTGTAGTACACTGCTGCTTGCTGCTACTAAATAGATGCCATACCCCAGCCTGGTATTCCCTTGTTTTCAGGATAAGCCTAAACTGTTCCTTGTACTAAGTTTTATTCTTTCAGAGGAAAAAGCACTAAGCCTTCAACTTTCTATTTTAGCCTACTTCCTGAAAGCACCTTCAAAAATTCTAATACAGGTTTTCTTTTGGAAGAAAGTATCACTGTCTTCCATAACAAGCACAAACAGGTTCATGGTTCACAAAATCAGATGAGTCAAAATGTTGATTGTTTTCATGAACAAGATGAAAGAAATGTAATTTTTAAATTAAGCTGATTTAAACCAAATTAAGTTGGGACATTTGGATCTCTTCCTCACCAAGAGCAATGGATCTTATTTCTAGGTTCATGGGGTGAATCCAGCTCTAGCCAACAGTTACAGGACAGAATGGGAAATATTTCAGCTTTGTTGAAAGGTGTTCAGAATTTTATCTTCAATGTTTAAGATCTCCTGTCATTCCTTACTTCTAATGAATTCTAACTGCAGCTCAGGAGAAAAATCCCAGGGGAACAAAAAGCTTATGAAGAAGAATGAAGTGTGATGGATGTTTAGGATTACCCCAGCAGATATCATGACTACAGACAGGTTTTAAACACCTGCAAATAAATTGCTATATATTCTGATGTATCTTGATCCCAGGTGCTATTAGTTAATCTGAAAACTTAGCCAGGGTAGGGATACAACTTATACTACAACAAAATATGTAAAACTTATAGCCATGTGATTTAATTTTCACTCAGTGTAAAATTATAAAACCCTTCATTTTAGGAAGCACATTGCAGTCAACCTTCCAAATTTTCGGGTGGAAGCAGTAATGTGATGTAGTCTCATAAAGCATACCATGTAACTAAAATGAAATGAGAAGTAGTGCCAATGAGAAGTAGTGACTTCACTAAAGGTCACATGGAGAAAAGTTACTGCTATGAAATGGAAGACTTCTCTTTTGTCCTACAAAGCATGGGTTACATCTTCTCTGGCAAAAATCCTATATCAAATATCCTAAAGTGATCATTGATGTGGACAAAAATTACAAGAGGCAGAAGCAGCTCAACTGTGCCCATGGACAAGCCACAGGAGTCCCTTCAGTTGCACTAGGAAGTCAATACTGGTTGTCAGCATTTCCCTGTATTTAGTTTTACATCTGTCATTTCTTTCTGAATTGATTTGGACAGTTAAAAGATATTTCTAATTCTTTTACCATGCCCTAGTGCCTTAAGAATAGCCTCAGCAAAGTAGGTTACCTCTTATTTTTTGTACCTGTAAAAGAGAGAAATCTTTATGCGATCTGTAAATAAAAGCAGCAGAGAAATTGAAGCAGAAGCAGACTCAGAAGCATTGAGGTACTTTTAAAAAACTTTAGTTTCTGGCCTGAGATTTCCAATATAAACTCTCCTAAGAAGCAGCTAGCATGTATGTTCTTCACACTTCCCCATACCCAATTTATTCCTGCAAATCAAACATACCAAAAGGTGCAGGATAAAAATGACTTTAAATCCTAAAAAAATCAGACTTCCCTACCCCCAATAAACCCTCAAACTGATTTTGTTGCTCCACTGGATTTGCTACTGGAACTGTAATCAATTCCTGGTGTGTGTTTCACTGCCTGTAGCTCTGCTCTGCCTCCAACTCTTTCAAATAATTCCATGGAAAATGTGAAGAAGCATTTCTAGCCTTGCCCTTGCAGGTGGTCAGATCCAGAGGTAAGTCAACACCATCTCTCTTCCACAGCTGTCAGGCCCTACATAAGAAAATTAAGCCAGAAGAATAATTTTTGAAGACTAGAGCTCTGAATTGTTCATACTTCTACTGATAATTATTTGTTTTTATTTAGCATCTTATAAAGCAAGGCACAAATGTACAAAATTGCATCTACTAAATCAGATAATTTTTATATATATTTACACAATTACCATAATATAAAACGTGCTTTGACACTGTCATAGCACAACAGTAGCGGAATTGAGGACAACCTGATAATACACACAAATACCAGGTCCCGGATTTCTGTTTGTGCTTCACCTGAAGGAACATATTCATACGCAGATACACAAAGCAATCCAGCCACCATCTTTTATTTTCCACACCTCACACAGATCAAGCTTTGTTGCTAAGAAGCTGTGGAAGGAGTAAAAGGCAGTAGACCAGCACCCAGAAGAAAACGACGAAGTAGAATATCTCTGGCTGCTCAAAAATCGTTCTCTCATGAGTTGGTGCTGGGGTCTCCCTTGCTTCAAAGTCCTTTTTCTTCCTGAAAACAGGAGGGAATTTAGTGAGAGGCAAGGAAAAGAAGAAAAAGCCTTCAGTGTTAATAACTACTGTGAAGATCAGAGGGTGGACTAAAAGAAAGCAGTTTAATGAACCTTTTCAGTCTAGTCAGTTGGAGGGCCCCAGCTAGACTACGAGGGGCATACTGGGCATTAGCAGGGTGTTCCTTCCAGAGTCAACATATGCAAGAATCAATCTTCTGAAAACTCCAGACAAATTCTCAGGTAGTTTAAGTACGTGCCATTACAGCACAGCCCTCTGATGTAAGGAGATTTCTACCTGTCAAAAAGATGCCCTTTTATTTTCAGAACAGTAAACATAGCTCTGGGCAACACATATCACACTTCCACAATTTCACTTATACACTGGATCTGACTTGGTATACTTCCCCCTCAATCATCTACTTTCAGAGCTTCTCTTGCTAGGCACTAGAATATAAAACAGAAAAAGCCCAAGACTTCCAACCAAGAAACTAACTAGCAGTTAGGGGTTTGCAGGACAACACCAAAATTTCAACTTTCCAAATTTCCAGCTGTGGTTCATAAAGGCAAAGCCCAATAGATTCTGCCAGCACCACTGAGCTCTCACAAAAACAAGGAAAGGTCTTATTTGAAAAGGCACAAGACAGTACAACCATTTTGTAATTTTCTAGTACTGTAAGAAAAACACTCAAACTGTTTTTAATCTACTTTTGGAGAAAAACAGTGTTTTTCTGGCTTGGGGCATCCTACTGGATATATACCCGAGTATTACACAAAATTTGCTTAATATCAGCAAATTGTACAACTGATACAACTGTAACAGCTATTTGTGTATTTTTTTTTTTAACAGAAGCATAAGTGAGACCAGGCCAGTGGATTCTGATATTTTGTGTGTTTTGTACATCTAAATATAACAACCATTTTACCTAGAAGTTCTGAGAGGTACTATTCAGTGTCAGCCAAGAGGCAAAACCTAAAGCGATCCTTGGTTCTTATAGATATTTAGACCCTAATACCAAAGGGATGCACACTCTGTGTTCATGACCCATCACCCTAAGTCTAAACTAAACACACACACAAATTATTAAAACTCATAGGTGCTTCAACAGAGGCCAGGCCTCCAATGAAGTAATTGACTTTCCCTGGCACTGATCTCACTAAACATTGTTTTGACAGTCTTCCAAACCTGGAAAGAGTCATTGCTGCCAGAGGGCCTAACATTTGAAGTTCGCCCACTCTTCTCTCAGCCTGAGATATCCACCACGTGGGGAAAATGCTCAGAATCTTGCTTAGACAGCTGAATCTTTCAGGTCAAGAAAAAGTATTTTAGCCAAGGGACAGATTGAGCAATAAGGAAATTTTGTATCTTATACCTATAGGAAATGTGGACTCTGAGCCATTACAGAAGACAGTTGCTACCATTATAATTAATTTCCAGCTCCCTTTGTATCACTGCTAGTAGTACCTAGGAGTTATGGATTCCTTGCAAAAATCTCTCTGAATAACTCACCCGATGATTAATGGATTTTCACTCATATCTGTCATCTTCTGCTCGTTTATACCATAGATTTCCTTAAACAAATCAGGAATAGATTAGATAACAAAAATAAAATTCAGCATCTCACAAAGGTCATAATTGTGTATTTTATGCAAATTGTATCTAATGTTTGGTCAAATAAAATGAAAGTGTGCTTATAAACATATTCCCCATCAGCACATCCAGCACTGCAGTCTGGTGCACACACAGAAAAGGAAAAAAGTTGTGAAATAAGACGTTTTTGCTTTCAACTGCTTTCATCAGTTGACTAAAGCTCCCCTCATTCCTATGTATTTCTAGTAGCTCTGACAGCATTGCAAAATTAAAGCATCTGTGTGAAACCTCCCTTTCATTGAGCATTGGTGGCAGCACTTTTTTTTAAACTCCAAGACGGTTGGAATTTTATTTTTGTGCTGAAAAAAAGCCATATTCCTATTCTTGCTCAGCATGCCCAGATTGCTGATGCTGTCCCTTCCTTCTGACTTTAAAAATAAAAATATAGACCTCAGCTGTATAGTGTGCTCTCAAGAAGCCAGTATGAATCACATCTGTCATTAGGGAAGCAGTTTCACGTTACAACTAAAATTCTTTTAGGGTTAGCTGCTGCTACTGATAATATAATACACTGCTACTGTGAGGAAAAGGGATGGAGCCCAGTTTTTCAGAAACAGTGCTCTTCAGGAGACACCCAGCATTTTTGCAGGGTTGAGACCAGGGCACCAACATCATACAGAGAATGCGAAAACTAAAAGAAACTGGGGCAGCAAAGGCAGCTTCAAACAAGCAAAATGTTGCAGCTATACAGGTATGATGAAGTAAGATTTAAAGTTACAATAGATTTACCTGTAGTATTAGGTACTCCTTTGTGAATTTGTTCAAAGTTCAGTAAAGTTTAGTATGTATTTAGGAGAGTTCAGTAAAACTTTGCAACTCTGCCTGGTTTTAGCACTAAAATTATTAGAAGTCACAAGACTTTCATACTGTCACAGGCCTTTTTACAGAGTGTGAACTTCTGGAGTTTAAGAGAACCAGAGAAATGGTAATAAATAAATGTCCACACTTACCTCCTCAGAAGCTTTATGAGAAAACCTTTCTCGGAGATGAATGTTGGCATCACTGTCACTGCTTCTGAAATGGATGTGAAAGCAAAGTTTTTAAATTCATAAAGTTAAGTTAAAAAGAGACACTGCGAATGGACATGACAGGTTTAAGCTACACAAAACCACAAATATGAATTGTTGCATGTATTAGAATATGGACTGGAATTTATCAGTAACACGATAAAAATGGCTTTGAGAAAATCTGACCCACAATAAAAAATTCATATGCTCAAAAAAGGAATCTTTTCTGAAAAATTATATCTGACATCACTGACATTTAAGTGAGAGTATACCCAAGTTTTATGGCATTGATATAAAAAAAAAAAAAAATTGGACTGACAGGGAATAGAAAGCTTGATGGGGACAACAGGTTTTTCTAAGCAAACTCCTAAATTCATTAGAATGCTCCAGTGATAAGCATCAACAAATTACAGTTCATCTCCCACTCAAATAGATTACCTAAGAATAAATTAGAACATAAGAAAAAACAGAAATGAATAGAGCAAAATTAGCTGAGTGTCTGTACTGGGCCTGGCTGGGCTGCAGTTCAGTTTCCCTAGAGCAGCCCCTCTAGTGCTGTGCTTTGTACTTGTAGCTTGAACGGTGCTGGACCCACCCCAGTGGGCTGGGGCTGGGCAAGAGGCTGGGAGGGGACACAGCCAGGAGAGCTGACACAAACTGACCAAAGGGCAGTGACACACACACACACTTGTTCTTATATCTGTCTTCTAAAGCCACCACTACACCCTGCTTCCCAGGAAGTCGCTGGACATTGCCCTGCTGATGGGAAGTAGAGAACAAATAAATTTTTTTTTGGTCTTCTTCTAATTTGCTTCCACACATGGCCTTTGTCTTTTCATTAAAATGTCTTTACCTCGACCCATGAGTTCTCCATCTTATTTTCTCTCCAACAGCTCATTTACTTGTTCATAACCAGAAAAAACATCCAAAAAGTATCTACTGGAATCAATCAGTGTCATGCTTCCACATAGTGTCACAATGCACATGGACTGTTTCATTAGACCCTGAGATTAGCTCAGTTGGTTGGAGCACGGTGCTAATCATGCCGAGGATGTGGGTTCAATCCCTGTATGGGCCATTCACTCAGGAGTTGGACTCAATGATCCTTCTGGGTCTGTTCCAACTCAGATTATTTTGTGATTCTGATTCTGTGATCTACATTACAAAATATTCTCTCTGTTGGAAAAGCAGTTATAGCACTTCCATGTTCAAAATGCACTGGGCTTCCACATGGGTTTTGTGTGGCAAAGTTTGTAGCACAGTCAAATCAAGTCTCACTGAATCACTTGACATGTTTAACAGAAACACAGGAAGAAGCCAATGAATCCCAACACTTCTTCCTAAAACAAGACTACAAGAAACATCCAATGGACAGGCCACATTTCAAAATACCTGTTAGGTGTATTTAAGACAAAGTTAATGTGAAATACCTGTTAAATTCCTGGAATTCAGCATTTTCTTCCAGGTTATCTTGTGATAGAGTAGTAGTGGCAACTTCTGAGATTTGCAAATCTTCTTCAATCATATTTTTCCCTTCATCCTCCCTATTACTATTTTCTTCTGGTGTCTTTATGGCTATTTGTAAATCCTCTAGCTGTTCTACTACAGCCTGTTGAAATTAAGAAATGTTTTGCATTAGACAACAAGACTGAATCCCCACACTTCCAAATATCTTAGTGGTGCAGCCTACTCAGATGCTCAATTGCAGATAGTATGAGACTGAAAGTCTCACTGAAGAGAATAAAAAAGCAATGAATTTCTTGAAAATCTTTTGGGATACACTGAGCTATAAAGTATCATTAGTTCAACATACATACAAACACACATACAGTTGGAAAGTCAGATCCTTCTATTAAGAAGTCATGACATGACATGGCTCTTTGAAGCAATCCACTAGACTTTTTTAAATCTACCCCAAATTAGTCCTTCAAGTTAACAGCAAACTGACTTCATTACTGTAGTTAGTGTCAGGACCAAAACATATTCAAGCAATGTGTCTAAGCAACATGTAGAGCAGCATTAATTGGACACTCATTACTGAAAAACACTGTCAAAAATTACTGCACTGGAAAACATGTAAGGCATTTCAAAACCGGTGTCTGCAAGAAGAGATGCAGGAGCAAACTGCCTAAACCAAATACCCCCAAAGTGCCCACTTCTTTCTCCTCCTCCAGTGCAGACAAGCCTTCATTTTACCCATGTAATGTATCCTACTCAAATTGTTTTTCTAAGTTTTTGTAGGCAAAATTACTTGGATTGAGACAAAAATTATCATTGCCTGAATCCTTTCTTTAGAAGCAATACCAATTTCTGTTCATCTCATTACAGATTATTAAAAATACCCTCTCTGGTAATGCCTAAGGATTATATAGAAACCTCCAACTATTTAAAAAGCTAATAAAAATTCATATTTTTGCCATACTATTAGATAATCTTTTATGCTTAGGATTTGCAGAAGCCTCAAATTATTTTAAAACATAATATAAATTCACATTTTTGCAGTGCCATTAGTATTAGGGCCTATTTTCTCTTTTAATGTCTGATCTTCTCAGGGATCTGCAATTCCATTCATTCCAGTAGGGGGCTGTGGCAAACAGTGAAATGGAACAGGAAACCAAGTACATTTTAAATATTTCTCCCAAACATTGGGAGAAAAAAAATGAAAGCAAATGAAAACCACTGGGATCTGATGCTAAGCCCACATATATACACAAAGAAATGCTGGTAATAAAAAAAAATACCTCAGGATGTTGTGGAATAATGGAATCTTCATGGTTGGTGGCCTTATTGCCATCTTCTTCTATTTCTAACTCTTCTACTACTAAGGGCACTTCTTTTTCATCGGAAGAATTCACGTGACTGCTTGTTTTTGTAGTTTCCTCCTCGCTGTTCTCAGCATCTGTTTCTGATGGAGGGGTACCTAGCTTATTCTCCAAATCTGGCTCTGGGGTGTCTTCCTTGTAGTCCTGTTCTGGTAAGCTCTCATCATGTAAAACATCTGTTAGTGTTTCAGAAGAAGCTTTTTCGTTTCCTGTATCATAACCTTTGATACAAGGCTCAAGGTAAGCATTCAGAACTGCTGATATGGGAACATTATAATGTGGATAATAAAAGAGATCATGGGGTATCACGGATATTTTCGAAGAGCTGGGTAGCACTTCAGCTGCAGGCTCAACTTCATCACAGCTGTCCAGGTCCTCTGGAGTTTTATTTACATCTCTGAGAGAGTCATCAGATGTTTCATGCTGTGTAGATAGTTCTTGGCTTTCGGGATTAGAACCATTCAGTGAACAAGGGTTTGTTTCTATTGTCGCAAGGACAGGTGATTCCTTTGTATGTTGATCTTGTGGAACTGTCTGTATTTCCTCATTTAGAAGGTGGAGAACATAGTTCTGCGTATCTTCTTGTTTTGACGTATCTTCTGGTAAAAGAATTGAAGAGTGGGGTTTGCTCTCTTCTACTTTATTGATAGAATCATCTGTAAGTATACCCGAAGTCCAGGATAATGGACTCAAAGAAGAAGTATTGGCTGAAAGGCTCTTGGTTTCGTTGTCATATTCAGTAGGGGTTTCCTTAGTTAATTCTTCAGAGTACTCTTCAAAAGAGTCAACAGAATTTTTCTGATCTGTCAGAACTGCTGGAGAAAGGTCATCGTTCTGTTTCAGTGGATCATCAGAGATTCTCCCTTCACCTGGCGTGAATTTATCATTTAGAACCTCCCAAGAGGAATTGGATTCAAAACTGACAGATCCTGTAATTTTTAGTGAGGTAGGCCTTTGAGGCTCCTCTTCAGACGTTCCCTGTAAATTGCCCAACGCTTGACTCAGTTTCCCATTACAATTTTCAGAAGTGTTTTCTGATGGGATTCTCTCAGGGATATCATGAATATGGACCTTTGGAGGAGCTGGATGACTCCTCTCATGATTAACAGTATACATGTTTTCTTCATTTTCACTTAAAATCAAGATTTTGCCTTCCTTTTCTGACGGTGTGTCTTTGATGTGGACATATGTGGACTCAATTGGAAGCTCCTTGTCAGGATCTGTAAAGTCTTCCTGTAAGTGATGATATACCATTAGAAGACAAATCCTAGCTCAGATACCATTTTGCATTTCCCAAACACTATGGAAAGAATAAATACCTAGTCTTTCAGTCCATCACCTTGTGAATGGCCAGTTAATGACTCACTTATTTTGAAAGTAGGAAAACTAATTTGGCAAGTCAAGTGCCTTGAACAAAGCTCAACATCAAGAAGGCATTTGTATAGGAAGATCAGAATGCAGACAAGCCTACTCCTCAGTTGTTAATGTATTCATCTCCCCCTGCTGCACCTGTGGAGACAACTGACTTGGCTTTTTGACACAATCCTAAATCCTGGGAATAACATAAATCTAGCAACTCCAATAAATCCATTGTGAAATACATTGATATACCAGCTTATTTCCTTCCAACAGACTCTATTAAAAGAAAGGTAGTTTTTTACTTTGTCCACTAAAATGTCAACAAGTCTTAATGTCAACCAATCTTATTGCTCATTTTTTCTAATAATAATAGATTGTTATAATAATTTTAATTCCAATTACTTTAGTAATGCCCACCAATTTGATCAGCTACAAAATATATCCCAACTGTAACCTTCAGTCAAGAAATGAGAGAAAATTCCTGTTTATCCAAAAGGCCTTTGCCAATTCTTGACACTGTCAGCCCTTGCTTAATCCTCAGTTCTTTATTTTTGCATTAAAGTCCTGGTCATTTAAGCTGCAGTTTATTTCATGCTTATAATGAGTGCTTTTTACTGTTGTATTGACAAGATTTAGCTTTTGGTATCTTGTGTCTCATACCTGCTAAATTCAGACTGATCATGGCCCTCAAACTTGAGAAGATAGAAGTAAAAATTAAATTCAAAGTCCAATGAATCATTATAGATAAAAGAATAAATTTCAGCCTTATTTAAAACCAATATAGCAAAGCAGTAGAGTCCTATGAAACCAGTTCTAACCTCTGAAAGTTACAATTGGATGTAAATGTATAAAAGAACAATTCTACCTAAAGCATTTTATCAATCACCAATAAAAGCCCATTTCACTGGATTTAACAAAAATGTGAAAAACTAAATCCAGGTTTGTTGTTTATTTTAAATAGCTTAGAAAGAAACCTAGAACATAAATCTGACTTTATTACATACACCAAAGCAAATTAAAGAAATGACATGACATAGGAGTAAACACATACCCCTTCCAGCTCTGGGAAGTGCTCCAGAAATTGTGCCACATATGTCACAATTGACTGTTCATCGGGTGACTCCACCATGATATCTGTGGAGACAGACGCGAGGGGCTTGAGCACACACAGCTCTGAAACGCTCTTGCAGAGGAACAGATTGTCAGACATTTATCCTGCCGTTATGGTCACAGAAATAACAGCTACAAACACTTATTTTTTTTCTGACAGATAAGAGAGATGCTTTTCACTGCTGATGGCACTTGACAGAGTTCTCAACATCCTATTCACATTCATTTTTTCCTATTTTCAAACACATACTGAACCCCGATCAGGGTCGCTTTTCATCCATTTTTATACTGCCATTTATGCTGTTGTCAGTAGACAGTTGACTGTTGTTGAGCGACAGTACAGAGATTAATTTTTAGCAGGATGGCCCAGTCTTCTAACAGGTGATGAAAGTGCAATTGTGCTTTCAATCATGACATCAAGGCCTACCACTGGTCTAGTAGAGTTCAGTAAAAAGAACTACAAGAAAGCCATGTATGCATATTTCATATACACATACACACTTAGGTTTACATGTATAAATACTTGAGTGTATATATGCACTGTAAAGGGAAAACTGGGAGATGCAGATGCATGTGAAGGTGCATCTCTCTGTTTGCCTGGTATGCCAGCCTCGCACACTTCATCCTGGAGTGACATTTAGTCTCTGCAGTCTAGGTGTTACAGAACGGCGCTAATGCACTGAGACACCCCTCAGCACAACAATTAATGCCCTCTAAAAATGCAGATGTCATGAAGCATCTGTGCATGAACCAGGACCAGTGTACATAGCTAAAACCACAATAAGATCTCCTACCTCAAGGAGCTTACAAGTGTGACTGGAAGCATACAGCTACAAGGCACTGACCATTTTTATTTTTCTTATCAACAAGCTCAACCCACTAATCACATCAGCAGCCTAATCACTGGGAGGTTTTTGGTAGGTATCACAATGCAATATTCATTAATTCATTGTAGTCTGAGTGTTACCCAACAAAGCTGATGTGTTTACCTTCTGGTTCGAGGAGCCGAGGAACACCCAGTTTATTCTGTGCTATGCTGAAAGCATCCTCCAGGTTTTCTCGTGCTGATTTCTCCAGTGCATGCTTCATGTCTACCAAAGTACAATCTATGGCTTTTATGATGGCTAAGAAAGCAAGGCCACTCCTCCAACTACCTGTAAAGTCCTGGACTGCAACGCCATACCTAAACAGAATTACATACATTTTACAGGGGTGGTTTGTTACAAAATCCAAAGTAAAGGTGTCACTCCTGAAAGTTAAAACGTAAGGTTGCTGAGTAGCACTTGTCACATTTGAGATCTTTTTGGCTTTCAAAATCTAGAAATACATTCAGAAAACACATGGGTTCACAAACTGAATTGGTGTGGCTAACAGCTGACACCAACCTGCTTGTAGGAAGTAGTTAGTAAAAACAAAGCCCTTAAGAATTCAGCAACCACATTTAACATTCACAAAACCAAATGTCTCTGTGATTCCTGTTTCTGTTGCTCTCCAGCATTTTAATGCCATAGCTTGGGAAAACTTCCAAGATTTAAATATTTAAACACATAAGCATAAATGATTCACATTCCTGTGTACTTGGCCTTCTATAGCAGAAAATCTGCCAAATGCAAATGGTGTCAGCGTATGCTTAAACCACAGGAGTGTTAGATGCTCAAAGTTTTGGAGGAAAAAACAGCCATCAAAATTGCAATGGAATACAGTCCCAGAATAGAAAATTCTGCACAGATCATGGGATAACAGGATTACAGTGATGCTATTATGTTTTAAATACTGCAGTTGCAAGAACAATTTTCTCTTATTAGATCTTTTCAGTTTTTACTCTTTGACTGGGCTGAAGAGCCTGTGGTCTTTACTTCTCAGGTCCTCACTTTCCTTGTACCACCTGTTAATGATGACATTAGCATTATTTTGGACTAAAACTGTGCTTCCTCTATGGTCTGCGCTGGCAGCAGTGAACTACAGATCTCAGTGGGACAAGTTTATCTCCTCAACAAGCACTCTTAGATTTACTGGAGATAACCAAGGGATGATGTGGTCCACAGGACCAAGTATTTGAGACATAAATTTTTGTCTTCAACACTAGACACAGAAAATTTGTGTTCAAAGGCAGATTTGGACATATAAGTCACCAGACAGAAATGCCAAATATTCAGCTAACTTTGACATATGCTGTCTTTAAAACTCTCTGCCAGTCACTACTTCAGATAACAATATCTGTAAAATACACTCCAAGCATTTGCATGTGCATGACACATCTTACACCACAGTTTTTAAACCTGAGAGTAACTCTGCCAGGATAAAGCATTACTACACAAAATGCTCTGGTGAAAGAACCATTTTTCTATTAAAGAGGAGAGGGATGTCTTGTGCAGTAGAAATGCACTTAAATGTTACAAGTTCTAGAGAAGTGAGTTAAGTTTCACCCCCTTACCCTCTTTAATTCTGAGGAAGGAGGGACTCTAGTAGGGGCTCTGTCCTTCAAGGCACTCTGCAGCACACAGAGAAGCTTCCTCAGGGCTACTGCTAAATTTAAAAGGCTGCTGATAAAGTCTTTCAGTACATTTATTTTTTCAGTTCATCCCCTGGTTATACCTAACCTTTAATTAGCAAAGGATGTCAAATAGACTACATTAAAGCTGGGGTCTGGGGAGTAGAGAATGATCCTGTTTTAAACAGCACCAAGCAGGTTAGTGCAAGTTAACATTTAACACTCAAACCATGGAGCCAGCAGCGGCCTTCAAGGTCAGATGGCTGCTGTAAACACATGGCCATAGTGAAACACCCCCCTGCAGAGACCCTGTGCTCCCAAACTTCAAAAGCAGAAGCAGCCACAGCACATGGTAACACACCCATGGGGCGGGACAGAGAAAAGAGACTCGGCTTCAAAAGGGCAGGTGGCAAGACACTGTTTTGTTCAAGGGTTTGTTAGCTTACTTTCTGGTTTTCCTCTGAACCCAGATTAGAAGGGCCCTGATGGCTTTCCGCTGATCCTTCACTGTAATGGACATGTTTCTCTCCACGCTGGGAGTGCTGGGGGATGTGTCTGATTCTGGACCACTGGGCCCAGAGGACAGGCTGGAGGAGGAGGAGTTCCTGTTGAGGTTGCCTGTAAGCTCCTTAATCTGTAACAAAAGGGGAAATACACAGTGTTCTGCTTTATCAGTGGCTGCATCGTGTCCTTGTTTTCATGCAAACTTTAAAGAGATCAGTGCCATAACTGAATTTTAAGTGATAATTATAAACCTGTTCATTATTTTACAAGCATGACAGCCAGCAATAGCCCAGGCAACAGAAGGAGCAAGCTACCAGTTCAGGCCAAATTGCGCAAATTAAACAAAAAACCAAAGAAACATGTCCTTGAAAGAAAAGTTAGTTTAACTGAAATAGTTCTCTTCACAGGAGCTGTTTGAGTGAAATATATTTAGTCAAGAAACAGTGACCGCAGCAGCACTCCTGTCCTTGATCAGCACTGACATTTGAAACTCCTGCTTTTGGGCCCCCCGTGCCCTCTGCTGCCAGGGTAACAGGTCCTGGTCATACCATCTTTGCCTGGCCAAACTGGTTCTGTGCAGCCCTGTTCAGCCTGAGGAGCTCAGCCAGGGAGAGAAGCCCCAGTGCAACTTTGAGATCGTTTTTTTAACCTTATAGCCATTTTTTAAATCAGACCAAGAGAATGAAAGGGCCTCACAGTCTTATGAGAGTTGAAGAACCCTCCCTCCATCTCTCTCTGTCCATTAGAATTTGGGATTGTCTAGAAGGTAATTTTCAAACTATGTGTAGGTTAGGGAGCAGTTTTAATCTAAGTCTAGGGATAAATCAATTTTCAGGCTCAAATACATTTTATCAGTTCCAGGTCCTTTGAGATCTTTCATATGACCATGTGTATCAGTTGTAAATTTTTGCCATGTTGAGTAAGTCTCCAGAGAACAGTGATTCTAAATGGAATTTCCCACCACATTGGACCAAACCCAGAAAAGGTTATTGAAAATAAACTGTGACCTGGAACCAAACCCAGGACATTGGTTCAGATCCAGGGAATTTGGAACAGAACCCTGAGAAGGCAGAGGAAAGAAGGGAAAGTAGTAACCTGAAGCTCTAATTCAGGTCCAAGTTAAATGAGGGCTTAAATTGTCTCCAATTTACATCAAAACAGGTCCAATGAAGTAAAATGAAAGCAGCTGCAAGTATAAAATTAGTGTATATTAGGAGGGAAAAGCTCAGGTTTAGCATGATTAATTGTGTTTTTTAGGATTAAAAATCAATTTAAAAATCAGTATTCAGCTGGAATAGATGGATACTATGAAGACTGATTACTTATGGTTAAAGTATTCAAATTTTATTACCTGAAAAAACAAGATTATATTCCATATTAGTCCAAGTACCAGAGAGGAATTTCCATCTGCTATTTCTGCTGCATCGATGCTAACAAGCTTTACCTGTAGAAGAGATCATAAATTCGGACCCAAATTCAAAGCAGCAAGGTATATGCAAAAAATGCCCTGGGACTACTGGATATATCCATACCACTTCTGCCACTGACAGGCCAGTAAAAAAGCAATACTGAAATCTTGTATTAATGCAAATTTGCCCTGATCACAGTCACCCTTCTCCTGGAACTCCTATCTGAAATCCCCAGCATAGTCTGCAGAACAGAATTGAACTCAGTTCTGGATTTTTGGGACTACAAATGAGTTTCCTCCATACAAAACTGGAAGAAGATGGGCCCCCTCCAGTGGACCCCACTCATAAAATGTAGAGAATCATTTCTCATCGAAAAATCTAAAACCGTAGTAAGATCTGCTTACTTCTTTTTTCCTATGCATCTCCTTTCTCCTTCCTTATCCCACCTTACATAACTTGTCACAGAGTTCTGATTAAATCAGTTAGCAACGGATAGGGTTGCCTAATCCAAGCAAACTCTAGACTTTCCCACACTGAGGTTTTTTCCAGCTGATAACACCAGGATGTTATTCTCTTAGAAAACACAGACTTGGTTTTGGTAAAGGTCACGGAGGAGGGAGGAAACAAGGAAGCTGTCAGTACTGCACATGGCACCCAGACCGAGTTAAAGCTCAGCAGCCCATTTATCACTGAGCAGTCCTGGACACGGTGAATCACTTACAAGGCTCTACCCTGCTGCACCAGTTCCACGGGAGCTGGCGCTGTCGGGTTCCACCCACTGTGGTTTAATATCTAACCCTGAAGCTCTTGGCAGCCGAGGCATTTTGCCAACACTTTCATCACCACCCTTCACTAACCGGTTTGGTTAAGCTGAAAAAAGGAAAGCAAAATAACTTTTTATCTAGTGGTTTGCACAACATTTTCAGTCTTAGCAAGAAGACACCTCTAGTTGTCATATTTCAAGGACCAGATTTCTTGCTAGCTCCAAGGTATTTGGCATGGGAAAACCCTTAAGACTTAGTGCATTTGAATAGCAGTTTCTCCAAAATGGGGAGCAAGTCACATTTATCATTACACTGCTCAGTGTGAGCTCTGTCCTCTTAGCGCTGCTTCTGTTTGTCACCCAGCCCAGCAGAGACACTCGGCTAGAAGATACTGGCTGCTTACTCTTATGGGAACAGGAAATCCATAGGAAAGTAGTTTTTAGCACTACTATTTTAAAAGCATTCAAGGTTCCTCCTGCCTGGCCTTGCTGATTGAGGACCTAGTGAGGTCCTGGCAACCAGATATGCTTCAGCTGCAGCTCTGCCAAGTGCTGGTACCAACAGAGAGAAACAATCTTATCTGCCAGTGGGCCTTAGCTGGATTTGGGTAAAAAGCATCAACTGGGAAACTGTTAAGAAATATGTGAATATGTAAAATATTTCTTAGCAGTTCTACAGCAGGATGTGTAGACGTACACATTTAGGGCCAGATCAGCCCCTACTGATGGAGTTTCCATAGGGAGGCTGGAACACCTGGAAGTTACTGGACAACTTCTTGACCTTTCACATCCTCTCCTGGGAAAAAAGGCAAAGGATGTTAAACCTCCCACATCTACAAAGTCATAAGAGATGTGCTAAGACCTCACATCATGCTCATTCCTGCACTGGGGTTTGCAGCAGCTCTCCTGCATGACAAGCACTGCTGCTGGAGCAGGAGCTAAGCTCAGTGCAGGGAAGCAGCAAAGTGACACCGGTTGCTGTTGGAGCATCCCATACAAGGCAGGGTTTTGCACACACTGATCCCTCCTCACCCATAAAGTTTAACCTCACTGAAGTCCTTTACAGGACATAGCCCAATACTTGTTTTCTCTTTCTGGAAGTTCTAGGTATACCATGTATATGAATTGTTACAAAGCTGGGGCTTCTCTTGACCCCATTTCTCACAACCTTTTTTAAAATCAGGGAGTTTTCAATACATATGCCACTTCCACAGGGCTTTGGAGTAAACCCATCATAGGAGAAATAAAAAAAGGAATGAATCATTTCCAGCTACAGGGTCTGATCACACTTGGTCACTTACAACTGTAGGAAGTGATACTGCAGTAGTACAACACTGACTATGAGGGAAGTTATATCCCTGTAAGGCCTTGATTCCTGGAATTATGCATTTATATCATGTTCCCAGATTTCACTTTCTCTTGCTATGGACTCATGATCAGCTGCTGCAGCAATTAGTTTACCAGATAAATACACGATTTCTAATAGTGAAAGTATTTCTGAGAAAAGAAAGTCATCTACCATCAGTGTAACTGAAGTAATGCCACTAAGACTCAGATCATAAAAATTACTTGCATTTCTTTTTATTTTCTTTTAATATTGGGTTCCTGATCCTTTAATCCCATTGAACTTTAACATATAAAACGAGCAAATAATCCTTGCTTTAGACTCCGTAGGTGTGCTTGTGCATTTTTATGTGGCTTTTCAGCCTTGCTGCTAAGGTAAATCACAGCCTCTTTAAGCAGTACACTCCTCTTACATACATGCAGCACATCAGATTAACAACAATTACAACTTGCAGCATACATCAAGGGAAAATATTAAGACCAGTCTTTGAAAATACTCACATTACTGTCCTCCAAGAACTTAAGTGCTTTGGCTATGTTGTTCAAACGAAAAATGCGATGGGTTGAAGATTTGTATTCGTGCATCTAGATAAAAGAAGTGCCACACTGTTTTTAAAAAAGGTGGAATCATTCACCACATCATACAAAGCTTAAAACACTACAAGCACTGAGGCGCAATAAAGCTAAGGAAATCTATCTATGAAAAATTATTGCCATCTTTTGTGAGCAGTAAAATGCATCAACTACACGATTGTAGCAAAACAGGGTTAGCAACCAGCTTTCCTGTTCTCCAGATGTTGTCACTGTCCTGGACCTGCCACACTGATTATTTATGTAATCACTCCCCAACCATGTTCAGTCATAGGATCAGATTTGCCTGAAAATTCATAATAATAGATTTTCTTTTGTCTTGAATTAAATGAAATTATCCTAATTAGGAAGCATGAGCAATTTTAATAGCAGGCACAGGCAGGCGAGAGGCAAAAACCTTCACTTTGGCAGAAATGAAAGATTTTGCATGCCTGTGTCCCTGCAATTCCACTTTGGCACACTGTTTTTATCCCCTGTCTGCAGAAACAGCTAACAAGAAATTCGGCCAGCTGACCTTTTCCCCTTCCCTCACCTCCTCCCTGACGTCCTGGGGCATAGCCTAGGGTTTACCATGGTGTACCTCCCCCCTCAATTCCTTTCAAGCCTGGCCCTCAACGCAATCTGCGTGAGTGCACATAAAGACACTGCTGCTTCTGCTGCAGCTTGGCCAAACTTCAAGAATATTAAAAAATATTCTTGACTCTGAATGTGTGAGCACACCTTCAGGGGCCATTCCTGCTGCAGGGTATGTAGGTGGTCAGTCACTACAGAGCATCACCAGGTGCATCTGCAGTGGTGAGACAGCTGCTCCTCTTACCCATGTGTGATAGCCACACACAGGAGAGTTCTTGATGACAAGATTAATGGAGAAAGAAAACATTAAAAAGTCAACCGTAACTGGGCATTTATATTTGCACTGGGTGTTCCATTTCTGGTAGGTGGAACTTTACACAGCTCTTACAAAGAAAGGAGGAGAGAAGTTTCTGATTAGTAAACCTTTGCCCTGCTGATTTAGACCATATTAGGAAGACTAATGAAACCTGAGCCAGGATACCAGAATTAAACTCAGACCTACAGCAGGCATCAGAAGACCTACTGAGTGTCATAATGATCTTAGACAAAATAGAAACAGAACTTATGGATTAAAAAAATGATACATCAAATATGTGTTTTCTTGGTAATGTGACTTGGGTAATCTCCAAATGGAATGTGCGAGCATTAAAGTATTAAAGCCTTAAAAACCCTGAGGGGTAGGAACATTAACACTGATCACACACCATTTACACCTCATTGTTATATATTTCCTTCAAATCTACATTACAGCTAAGGACACCCGCCTGTAACATAAGGAAATTACAACGAAGTTGCTGAAATTCTTACTACTTTATGCAAGACATGGGCCCAAATTCACCCTTATTCCTTGGATGTCCAGGCACTGTTGCTTGTAACATACAGAGCTCCTATGTATGGAGGTTTCTCCCTCTCTGTACATACCAGCTTTTGTCCTGACAGGACTTCCAGGAGCGCCATCAAGATTTTGCCATCTTGTATATCAATAAACAAGTCTTTCACTTTCAAAGGAGGCTTGCACTGTGAAGAAAAGAAACCAGGTAGTTTTTAAAGCAGTACTGTTTGATGAATCACCATGATTTCAGAGAGATGGAAGGAGAATTTTACAAGACAGAGATACAAGAAGTAAAACATAGCCTGCAGTAAGAAAGAGCTGACTGTTCTTCACATCTGTGGCAATTCTGTCCTATGAATGCTGGAGCTAAAACTGAAATCAGACAAGGACTAATCCCAGATTTCCCATAACAGAATCTAACCCTAAATACTCTGCCTAAGAAATAACCAGCCAAGGGCTGGGTGCTGATCCCTCAGACTAAGACATGTCCAGCAGAAGCAAATACCACTTTACACAGGAATAAGCCCATGATCCAGCCAGCCACAATGTCCCTTCTCATGTGAAAGGCTTCTGGTGGTGCCATTCTGTCTCCCAGTATTTTCTAAGTACTTTAAAAAGGAACTTCTTGTATTGTGTCTCTCTTTTCTCAGCAAACTCCTCCAAAGGGAACCATCTCCTCACTTCACTGTGGTGTTGGTAGATGTGTGCACTTTGATGTGCATAGCCAAGTCAGCTCAGCCCTTAGGAGTAGTCCCAGCTGCAGCAATTACACTCTTCTCAGGTGTCACTCACTCACGTGTCCTTAAAGAGCCCAATCTTTTCATCTTTGGTTGGGCAATGCACTTCTTTTCAATTCAGCACTGCTCCTGGGAAACTGGGGCCATACATTTTCATTACTGATCTTTAATCTAGCCGAGAGTACTAAACAATGCTTCATGAAAGAAAGCAAAGTATCTTTCATTTCAAAATTAAATAACTTAGCTGAAAGAGTAAAACCCAAACACTTTCTATTCTTCCAGTACTTAAAGCAAGAACAAACAGAACTCAGAAATTCAGACTACTCCCAATTATCCCATGACCAGCAGAGCCAGATCCTCTCCAAAGATGACCCAAGTGGGATCACACCAAAAGTTTCCTGAAGAAGTACAAGAAGACTTCATTGCTGCCTCTGAAAACAAGAAGCCACTCTGCAAGAAGTGCTTCTTTGAGGATAAAGGCAGAAGCCACCTTTCTCAGCGAGTGTCCTCAGGGAATCACCTGTAGTTAGAGACAGCTTTTGTTTACATGGTTATGTTTATTATGCCACTTCCAGGAAGAACACTAATATAGCAAAAGGCTTTTGCCCTTTCTCTAGAAAAGCATTTTTATTTGTTGAATCAGAGAGGAAAAACATACAAGCACTCCAGAGAAAGCTGACCTACCTAAAAAGGTTCTAAGACTTCATGTGCCTGGCACAGCAGAATTAACAGCACCCTACAGCCTTTTTCATTATATAATTCCTTCTGTAAACCAAAGACCTTCTTTACAGTCATATATTTGACAACCCTTTCTGACAAGTTCCAAAACTGCAGTTAGGTTAAAGCCCTAGAGCCTGATTCACAAAGGCGTCACGTAACACTGTCTTCGTTCTGAGCGGCCTTTGGGAGCAATTGCTAGTCAAAACATTTCCAAGTAGCCTTATTCTGATTTTCCAGTGAGATTTAAGAGGATCCCTTTATGCGTTCAAAAGCACTTACTGCAGAGTAGTGGACTTAAGCAACTATATATGTGATGCCTTTCTTGCCTTTCTTCCAAAACCCCTTTACTTTATTGAGTCTGAAATGCAATCACTTCTCAAGAACTACAGGAGCTAAACTGAGAGTCAGCCCAAACCTAGTCCCAATCTGTACTTTTTGAAATTTAGCTACACATACTAAAGCCTTGTAAAGATCAAACACCAGTCCAAGTTAGGGCTTCATCTAGATCAGGAAGCTCATCTCATTCCTTGATCCTGCACTAAGCATTGCTGCTGTCTCAGTAATATTAGAATTTTTTTTTTTCTCTTTTCAACCTCAGTAGCAAGAAAAATATTCTCTGCATGACAGACTACTCAGGAGAGGTTTACTATCAATAAGAGCAGTAAATTAGGTTTAAGAGCCATATTATGGTGTCATTAAGAAACAATTACAATTCAAAGGTATGATGTCCAAACATTAGTTCTCTGATGTAAGTGGATATGTGAAGATCCCATCATATCAGCCCCTACAACATGACTGACAAAGAATTACTGTTTTCCATCTTCAGATCTGGAATGAAGACAGGTTCTGAAGAACAGCTGTCTTTGGCCATGATTACTCAGATGTTCAAAATTCCGGTCCAGGCAAGAACACAGACATCATCACCTCAGAGCTTCAACCATATTTGAATGTAGATGGGTGCATTCTATGGGAAAATTGTACCCTCATGGTAACAGTCAGTGACGTTAAAGATTTAAATGCATCTGAGATGATAAATGCCAGTCAAGCATTCATTGTGCCTGAAAACGCATTTTAATTAATCCAGAAACAGGATTGATTTGAGCTTCCCCTCATTCTCCTCCAAAGGTCCCCATATGCACAGAAGTCAACTTTGTTTCCAAATTTTAACTTCTTTAAAGGAACTGCAATCTGTATGTGGCTATGTCCTTGTATCTCAGTATCAAGATTGTTTGTCAGTCTCACCTTTCCCAAATGCAGGTTTATCCATCTGGTAAAGGTCCTCTTCTGTACATTTTCACGTTCGACTAGAAATACCAGAAACAAAAAACAGCAGTTAAGTTTCCAGAAGAGGGAAAACTGGTAGGAAATTTCAGAAACTGATGCACAAAATAGTTAGAATTCATGAGAACCTGGTGAATAAAACAAATACATTCTAAATCAGGAGATACAAGGTTGAGTTTCAGCGTTTTATTCCATTTCTTTGCCCAGACATGAGCTATACATTTGTAGATACATTTTAAAGGGAGGAAGAAGGAATTTCTCTTAGTTTTGCCATCTTCAGTGTTCAGCTTCTGAGAGGTGAACATTTATGTGCTCTGCACAGCTCTCCAGTGTTGTCACCCTTGGAGCAGGCAGCCTGACCCTTTATGTCAATTTATAGGATTATTGCTCTGATACCCTCATGCAAATTGGGCTGGCATGGATTCCAATGCATTTACTTGCATGCACAAGGAAACAGGACCAACATAACAATTTTGTCTTCATTCTTATGAATGAAAAAGCCTCATGAAATCCCATCTTCCCAGTCTCCTAACTAGTGCATTTAAAATCAGAATTCTAAGTCCCTAGACTGAAGAATCATTTTATTTATATTGCAATAAGGCTAGGAGTGCTTGTTCCTTGCCAGAAGTGCTGTGCACTGGGTGCTGTACAAACAGCTCTTGGGCCAGCTGAAGAGTTTTTAATCACATCTGCCATTTCCTGAATCCATTTCCATAGTGAACTACGGCAAGAGTGTAAGGGGAATCATATTACTGACCAGCTTTCATTTACCTTCTAATATAGAAAAGTAAACCATATATTTAATATAAATGAAGTAGACTGTCAAAGTAATATTTCACTTTAAAGACAATTATTCTCAAGTGGTTCTCAAGTTTCACTTGAATTAAGGAAATCTGGCAATTTATGAACAAAACCCATTAAAACTAGTTATACGCTGTATTTCAATTTACTCATAGAGCGTATCAAATATATTTTAAAACCATTTTGTGTTTCTTCAGCCCTACAAAAATAGCTAACCTATCT
Source organism: Cnemophilus loriae (assembly GCA_013397755.1). Taxonomy (NCBI): domain Eukaryota; kingdom Metazoa; phylum Chordata; class Aves; order Passeriformes; family Corvidae; genus Cnemophilus; species Cnemophilus loriae. Next base: position 68,348 of record VZTF01003704.1, on the reverse strand, counting down.
ACTGGGAAATCACATTCTGTAAAAATCTGGGTTGTTTTTATTGGTCAGACTGATTATAGGCCAAGCAGTAGCTTCCGTAAATCAAATTTTAATATTGTTCTTTTTGATCATTTTAACCAAAGGGTCAGCAGCCTCTAATTATATGTATAATTGTTTTCCTTATTTTGATGCATTGGAATAGAGCTTTTCAGAATGAAGTACATCTGTCACTGACAGCCATTTAGGCCTTTTATGTCGTCTTATTCCATAAAACCTGATTTTCTCCAAGATTGGTTAAAAAAAGTCATTACCCTTTAAGTGCTTTAGAAAACATAGAAAATGCCAAACTAATTATTGCTGTTGGCTTTTCTTTTAAAATGTCTTAGAAGAATGTGCGAAGATTTGAAACAGCTCTCTGCAAATGAAACTGTAAATTGTATTAGGATTCCAGAGCATCTGTAAAACACCCACAGCATTTACCACCTACAAATCCCAAAGTACAATAAACTGAGAGATGTGTCACATATTTCTTGGGCTTCGATTCCTTCAGCACCTCAGCCCCAGAACTGGCTTTCCATGCACTCAGTCCCATAGCCATGGCTGAGCAGCAGAAGTGCTCTGTGGCACCCAGGGTGTAACTTCGACAATCAAGCCATTAAAATTAACCTTTGACAGTGGGTGGAGGTTAAGCCAGAATTGTTCCCAGATATACTTCTTTCCATTCAAATACAGGTGTTGGTGCAAAGGGGAAGGCAGACCAGGCAGAGGAGCTAGCAGCAGGTGACAGGGCCACCTATTAAACTTGTCTGAAATGCTCAGGAATGCTTGGATGGGCACCAGTGCCAGGCTTCAGAAAAGAAAAAGGAGACCTTATCAAGTGGGCTGGATATACAGATTTCCAGTGTCAACCAAAATCAAAAAGGAAACACAGAAAGGTTCACAGAAGCAAATATAATGTTTTCTGGTATCATCAGAGGCTTGGTTTCTTGTCGTATTTTTCACCAGTCACTTTAGCAACCTTCACTTTCAACGTGTTTAATACAAGTGTAAATAAAGATGCAAAAGAGAGCTGTGCTTATTTACAGATCACCCATAAAACTGAGCACACAGGGGCTCCTAATTTTGCTGCAGAAATTCTGCCATGATGTAAATTAGGAGCTGCACATATGCCTCAAAGAATGGGTGAGCCAAGCTGGTATTACTGCTTCAGGAAGCTCATACACCAAACATTAAAAAATAGGCACATTCAGGAAAGCACTTTCATACGTAGACAGGTTTCTGAGACTAATGTCTCTATGGCAAACAGCTTCTTTCCAGGAAGAGGGATGACCCCAGAATGGGCACTATTTGATTCTGTAAAATTCTAAAGCAACAGTAACTGGAAGGTGAAGAGGAAAGGAGAGGAAATGTGTTCATAAAATCCCTAAGGCAGACAAACCCCTAAATGCAGTCCATATGCTTGATGGCAGAGTTAATGGGAAAAGTTCAGCACAGGTATTTACTGATGTGTGCCTTTAACTGCTATTCTGTTCTGGCTTTGTGGACCTCCCAGTTTCAGTATAGCCCCTCTTCTCCACAGTCTTTTCATTTAAGATAATTGTAGAGACTCTATAAATTTTATGCAGTTTCTATAAATTAAATCAAATCTTTTTTTCTCCTTCACACTTACTATTATATAAAAGTAAAGAAAATCATTCAAGTCCAAAGTTCCTATGCTTACATATATAGTTTACTAAAACTGCACTGTATTTACTGGGCAGCTAGAGAGCAATAACACTATTATAAAATAATAATTACACCCACCATATGGCTGGCCTGCACACAAATCCTACACTGGAAAAGAAGGATGCCTGCTGTGAGGGTTGAATTGAAAGATGTAATGCTGGAAGGTAGTAAAAAAATCAGGAATTGCCTTTTTGACTCAGCTCAGCTCAGACCTTGACATGAGAAAAATTATAGAGACAAATTCTGACCACACACAGAAGCTGGGTCTTCCACACTCTTCCAGTAAGCCCAACTACTACATGCTTTCACAGAAGGGTGTAAGAGGCACAGTATTTGTACCAAAGTGCACGGGTAGGTCACTGACAGGCATTAACTGCAATAGTTTAGAGGGAAAGAAGCCAGTGGAGAAGGAGAAGGTGTACTGTTAGGATGAGGAACCTATTGTCTAACCCACACAGTTCTCTGCCCCACAACTGTGTCCTAGAGGACAGCAGAATTTGGCAGAATTTGGCTCAGCCCCAGTAACTGCACCCTAGTCAGTACTCAATATTCACAAAGATATACTGCTTTGTGAAATCTTATGGCAAAGGCAACTAATTCCTCAAAAAGTAAAACTAAGCTAGTTCAAAAACCACTTGGGCAAAATTCACGGTTAAGCTGCTAATGCACAAGGGAGTTTGGCTGCTTTCCTGTGTGGCGCTATTTCCTTCCCCATCAGTCTAGAAACTCCTCAGGCATTTACCAATGCCATTTCTCCCCCTCTCAAATCTCCTCAAAGGTCACTACTGTTTGCATCACCTGCAGGAAGCCGATCCCTAAGAGCCTCTACGTTCAACAGCAAATTTGAGATAGCAAATATTGGTTTGCTTTTAAATACTATTTATTCTGTTTTTGTAGAACCAGTTATGAATAATCCTCTCAGGCACACCACTATGGGGCTGGGCACTTCAAGGAACTATGAAACATGGAAACTGATTTGAGTAGAACACTTGTCAGTGTGTAATTACATAGCTTCAGGAAACTGCTTGATTTGCATGTATGGATATTACTCCCAAAGCAAAGCAAAAGGTCACTGAAATTTGCTTCCAAACCTATTAGCATTTCACCTAGGATATCATCAAATGACATTAAAACCTTCACAACAGGCCAAGCTGGCTTGTAGATCCACTTACAACTTACCTTCTGGACATCTTGCCAAGTTCCAGTTTTATAATAAGCACAAAATCCAGCTTCCTTGTTTCTACCACAAGCTCAGCCTCTATAGATACACTTGCTATTAACGAGAAGGAAGTCTTCAAGATGGAAATGCTGGTGCTGGCTATCTAACTGTGACAGAGGATGCTTTAACCATCCTTGGCTTCAGAGGCAATAATTGCCCCCATAACTGCCAGGATAATCTCCCCATATTCACTTCGTAACTACCCAGTGGCTACCACAGAACCAGTTCATAATGTGCATGGCTCTGGATGTATCCCAGCATTTGCCAAAGTCTTTGATCTGGAGAAAATGACACTTCTTATTACACAACAAAAATATAGGGGAACATGTATGATAATTAAATACTACAGCCTACCTCCGAAGTGGAACGTGGTTCAGACACCCTAAGTCTTGGGAAATGCAAATTCCTCTCCTTCTGCCTTTCTCACCTCCAAGCCCCCGTTCATAGAGTTAAGCAATCAGTCAGTCTCTAATGAACACACATTGAACAATCCACTTTTGAACTACAGACCACTAAATAAAATGAGAACTGGATTTTGAACTGGGCTTCTTGGTGCTCCTGCACTGTGATTCAGCCTAGGTACTTCTGATTACTAGGCATCATACTAACAAATCTGAATACTCCTTTCTCTGCGAACAGTGCTCACAAAGGAAGCCAGACTGACATCTTAGAAAATGCATTTTACCTAAAATTGCTCATTTGAGATGACGATAGATGCAAGTAATTGCCTACAGGCAAATAAAGACCATGCCATCAGTTACAGTATGTGGTCAGGCACTAGATACAGGATGTTGATGATAGATACCAGGTACTGACAACCCTAAGGAAGCACGGATCCTTGTCCGGGAGACCTTCTACTGTTCAAACACGATATGTGGGACAAAGTTCAGGTGCACAGCCCAAGGACAGAGCACATGCAGGCAACACATCTGACATGGGAAGGATGATTAAAGGTGTACTGTAACAAAAGTAAAAGGGGGGTGAGGAATGGAGACTGCGTGTGGGGGTAGCAACTGACAGCAAAAGAAATGGAAAGTTTAAGATGAAATGTGTAAAGTAGGGCAGGGGAAAGTGCAATTAAACTTTGTACTTTTGTCTCGTCTCAACACAGAGTTACATTAAACACACTGAACTATGAATGCTCAGAGACATAATCTCTATTATATGTTTTCACAAGAGGATGAAAAAATAGCTCACAACATTCCTCTCATGTATATGGTGCAGTCCAGCAACACTGTTCTGTGAGCGCTCAGTACTTGCACATAAAAATCTCCATATTTGTAGGAGTGTGAATTTTAAAGGCATAATCAAAATATAAGGAATAATTTTAGCCAAATTGCCCACAAAATTAATTTTATAAGCTTATGAATTCCTGCGAATTCTGTATTTTCCTTGTGCTTAAGAAACCCCCAAAGAGCTGAGAAGATTAATATAAATTTTCTGTTTGATCTATACAGGGGTTGAAGGCTTTGTTGTGTACCATATGCCAATTTGATGTAATCTGGAGCACATGAAATATTAAATCTTAAAAACTCTGGTTTTCTAAAGGAAACATTAACTACACTATATAACATGAGTCTGCTCTCAAGTTACCTCTTATGAACAGGGCCTCTAAGCCCTCCAGATGAAGTTGTTAAGTTAATTGTTTGTTGAAACTGACCCATTTATTAGGGTCCTTATTAAATTTCTATGGCAGGTGTTGAAAGCTTGAGGCTTTTTCATTCCATCAAAATTGCAGAGTCCAAGTCTTATTGGTTCAAAATTCTTTAAAACTCAGGTTGGTGCTGCAGAACACAAACATTGTAAGATCCCAAGCATTACATTTTCATTAGCTGCAGCTAAACAGGTTTCTTTTGGACTTCAGTGTCTGGTTATAGCAAAATATTTACTGCTGCAATTGGTATATGAAGATTACATGCACCAGACAAATATTACAGGATGAATATGAGATTTCTAAAAAACTCTTAGTGCTTCAATCCTCATAATGTCTGAGACAGATGTTTCTCTTACCAAAGAATTAGATGAATTTACTTATAAATTCTGTTGGGCTTTGGAAGAGAAATCCTGCATAAAATATTACTATTAGAGCTGATCAAAATAACTTCCAATAAGAAGGATTTATATTTTCCCTTGAAAACTAATTTAGTAGTGGCAGATGGTAAAGATTCTCCTCCATGTACCCTTCAATCACAAAGGAAACATGTTTGCTCACATGACTCTTCCTAAACATGGGAAATGTTATTGAACAGATTAACAAAATTTCTCATTTACATACCACGAATGTTATGAAACAAAATCCGACAAGGTTAAAAAAGAGAAATACAATTCTGTTCTGAACACTGAATGAAATAGACATCAGTGTTTACTGTGACAATTGCTGGACCCAAATAAAGTATTAATTAGGTTAAATTCAATGGGTTTGAAATTGATCTAACAAGTGACTTAAGTGTTGATCCAGCAAGGGGTTTTCAGGCTGTGCAGAGCACCTCTTGTGGTTTATTACACACTGTTCAAGGATCATAATACCTTCTTCTGTATATGAAAAGAAACAGGATTTGCTGTTACCAGCAATTGCCATTAGGAGAAATGCAACAACAACCAATAAAGTCGTGGTTCAAGAGTTGTTCCTCGCCCAGAGTTCATGATGTTCCAGTGCTGTTTGCTGCACTAGTACTGGTTTCTCCAAATGGTTCACCTTCTGTGACTGCTGAAGTTTCTTGAAGGAACTGAGGTCTCCAGCTATGCAGTGGGCAAAATATCCCACCCCCGTCATTGCTGGCATACTGAACTCTGCTTTAAAGCACAGTGCTTAACTTCAATTTCAACCTCTTGCACCTTTTCTACCTACTTGAGTATATCCAGTCCGATTCTCCGCACTTGCTCAAAAATAAAATCAGGAGCGCCCTTCTGAAACTAACAAAATCGTAGTGGCCACGTCCAGCCCGGTAGCAGTTAGCCCTATCTTCTTCTCAGTTAGAGAAATGGCTCTTGAATCAAGTTCACATTGACATGGTTTTACTAGCACAGACCTTTTCCTCCCACATAGAGAAGTAGGTCCCACAGCCATATCAGTATCTGCACCAGTATCTATGTATCACTTCTAAGTGATCCCTGAGATTTCCATTCTCATCCTGTGGCATCTAAAATGAAAAATACATCATCCTCCAGAAACCATCCTACATCCAGCAAGTAAGACTTAGTCACAGAGTCCAGGCCATTCCATCTCTACTTTGCATTTACCTTTACTTGTTATGGCAAACCTAGAAATCTTAAACTGTGAAGTATTCCTTATTCTTCACATTTTTTCATTTCCAGAGAGCAAAAAAAAAAATCCTTTTGGCTGGTTAACTTTGTTGAGACATCAAAATCTGAAATGCAGTTAAGATATTCTGCTATACATCAGATCTGACAAAAGTGCTAAAGCCTGAATAATTTGAGATGAGCAAAGAAGCCAAACAAAACCCTCATTATGTGTCAGGGTTATTTCTCGACATTCGGAATCAGATGAGAGCTAGCATGTGCCCAGAGTACCACTGTTTCCTATATTTGTCAGTTAATGTTAACAGGTTGGTGGTTAATTGTATTTTTATGCATTTGAAACCATTGTAATTGAATTTGCAAGTAGAATGAAGAAAATGCAGGTGCAGGGGACTGGCAACACGTCCACTTTCCACAGAAAAGTCCCAGGCAGTTTCCTGAGCTTCTTTAGACAAATCAGTCTTTAACACAAAATTTGAACTCTCGCTATTGTTAACCAGGATCTTTAAATCACCACAGGATGGTACAGAAAGGCTGAGAAGACACCTGCCAGAGGCGTATAATCTTCTTTGGAATTTGCCTTTACCTGTGGGAAACTTGGTATTTTCATTTGCTAAAATCAGGTAAGGAAAGGCAACCACAAATGTGTCACAGAACTACCTTGCAAAAACCCTGAAATCACAAAGAATTGCTTGTTGGGGTGCTGGTGGCTTCTGGATTTCTCTTTTCTGCTTCCTCCACTGTCCCCAAACAACTTGAGATTACCCAGCCAATACATTATCCAATCCAAGGAATGCTTACAAAGGCTTCTGGACACCACAGCACGAGAAGAGGTTCAGAAGTAAAACTTAATTATACGTGTGCAGTACTGCAAGAGCAGTAATAAAAGCCAGAAAGAATAACCCAATGCAGGGACCTCCAAAACCTACTGGTGTGCTCAAGAAATGGAGCAGCCTCAGATGGGTGTCCCTAGTGAGGAATATGCAGAATCCAGAGTCACGCTGCTTTCTGCCTCTCTCCCACTTATTCATCCTTTTAATGTCTCGTATCAAAGCCAATAAGCAGCACAAAAGAAACAGAGTGAGGAGCATGGTAATCAGGTGAGTATCAGAAACATGCAGAAATGCATGCAACTCTAAGAGCAAAAGATTGAAGAGATTTATGGAGATTAATATTAACTAGAGAAAAATCCTCTGGCTTTGGAGGAATAAGCAGATGCTTTGTTCATTGTGGGCTAGACGCGTGATCTGAAGTAGAGGGTACAAGACTCTTTTGGAGGGACAGAGAAGAAAACAAAACCAAAAACAAGGTAAGAGGCGGGAGCTACACTATATAAGGTGCTATACTGCAGCGCAAGGCAACTACCATTCAAAAATGGATGAAGGCAGACTGTAGGCTGCCAAAGTTAGATTAAAATGGATGAAAAGCTGGACCACAGTAGAAATCTTTTTTAAGACGCATTTTATAAAATACAAGAGCCTAGCAGTGACCAGTACGTACTCCTGAGGAGCTGCCATTTGACTTAAATGACCTGCTGGGAGATATTCTTCAAGAGAGTTACTCCCGCTTTTCTAGGAAAGGGTGGCTGCTGCAGAAGAAGTTATGGGCAGACCAAGGATGGCAAAATTCCAAGTGTTCAGCGAAGTCAGTTATGAAGTCTCCCCCACAAGACCTCAAGCCTGGCCCCTCTAGCACTAACACAAGCTTTATGGGCAGCATAGCAGAAAGCCTGGTCCTCTCTGCACCCTGGTGAGCCCCGCTTTAGGTAGCACAGGGAACTATGAGCTGCAAGTCCTGGGCATTATTCTGGGTGATGCTATCCAGCTACAAAAAGTGAGCAGAGAAATTATTTTTCTGAAATCAGTAACAGTCTTTCTTTTGCTCCAGTAGGCTTTAAGACCAGGTTATAATGTATGAAGATAGTTCAGAAATAGTATTGGCACAGCTTACCAATTGATCAAAACTAGAAGGTATCAAACAAAATCTTGGACTGGGTCTAGATTAAGGCCGTCAGTAACACTCAGAATCCCAGTTTTTCCTGAGTCTTCCAGAATATGGAAACTAAACCCTCAAGTGACTGACTGATGCTCTTTATGGAGCTCCACATTTTTAGCTATATGCCTGAAGGCATGTTTCAACAAATCTGCCAGGATGACAACTCAAGGAAGAGCAATGTGTATATGAGCTCTCTTGTCCTGAGGATCTAACGGTAAAATAGTACCATTTTATGGCATTAAAGCAATGTCATCAAAAACTACAGCACAGTGAGCTGTAGACACTTCATGCATCTTCAACACTGACACTGACATGCCTCCTCATTTTGTTATTAAATAGTTCACCTGTAGCTTCCAGGACAACCGCCACCTCTCTACCTTGCTATTTTTTGCAACTCTTTTCCAAATTTCAAAAGAGAACATGGCAGGAACCATGAAAATTCACATTCTGTGCTTCAGAGCCAACATGGAACATCCACTCAGAAGGAAAGGCTAATGTAAAAGGATTTGGATTTAAGTGCCAAGCAGATATTTATGTTGTTTATGGACATTTCCAGAAACAAAATCTACCAGAGAGACATTCCTCATGTACAGTATTACCCATAGCAAGAAAATCTTTCAAACAAAAACCCTGTTACTATGTAACTATACTCTGTGTTTGCACTGTACCTTCAACCTAATCAACTCTGTCATCCTCCTTATCAGACTTTTCCATCTTTGGAGACAAGACACAGCAGCGTCTTCTGTTACAAAGAAGCAAATGGGAGCAGCAAGAACTTCAGGGCCCAAATACTACACAAGCAACAAGCCCTTCCTTTAATACACTCTGCAGTGCTCATGTGGCATCATCATATCTTTCCAAAAGGTAAGTTTAATATAGAGAAAAAAAAAAAAGTTTATGGAAAGAATACTTATTTTGTTGCTTTGAACTGTGCCCAGCATGCGTAACGATCCCTCCTGAGATGTGTTTAAGAGATACACTTCAAAACAGGATGTAAGCCATTTATTTGCTATATTAGCTTGTACTCAGAAGAAGTTAATCTGATATTCCAGAGAAAGGCGGACCTTCCAATATATGTCATAGTCCCTAGCAAGAGGAATAAAGGCATTTTGGCAAGAGAGGGAGGACCAGCACAAGGAAGGGTGTCAAGCCACATTTTGGCAGCAGAGCTGGCCTACTGTGTACAGCAGCCCTTGGCCCAAGAGCACTTACATCCACAAACACTACAACAAGAGCTCACTCTTGTTCCCCACGTTGCACTGCCTTGCATCTCTCACCCCAAGCCCTAACAACAGGATTCTGGTTAGTGCATGTTCCTCCTGGTTTTTTATCCGTTTGCCATACCAAATCAGGAACGTTGTGCAATGGGAATAACACAGAGCATGAGGGCTGACAGCATTCCAGCTGTTGCAGGAGTCAGAAGACCTCTAATCAGTCAGCTTCTGTTCTGCCTCTTTTTCCTCTCTCTGACAGGCACACCTGCCAATTTCAGCCCAGAGGAATGCTGGTATGTGCTGGATATGGTTAATAGGTGATACCTCCACCTTCTTTAGGCCTCCAGTTACCTTTAGAGCTGGAACGTGCATGCTCTCCAACAGGAAAAAATCAGTACCTTAGCCTCCATTTTTCTTCATCCATAGGAAGTGAGATGGATGGATGAACAACAGAAGAGGACAGTGAGGACACCGCTGCTGTCAGGACTATGCACTCCAGTTCCTCATGGCAACTGAGCTGGACAATCCAGTAAAATAGGAAAAGACACCAAAAGCATAAGGAAGGCTTCACTGCACACAGACCCTGATGTCTGAACACCTTGTCACCCACACTGAGATCAGGTGAGCTCGTACAAGCACAGGCACTGCACTGTGGCTGCCGGGATGACAAGATCTCCTCACTCAGGCCCTGTCTATGCTCAGACCTAGAGACTAAAACATAATATTAAGACTGTTTATGTCTTATAAAGACTATATATGACTTGTACAATATTCTTTTATAAGAAGCCCAGGTGTCTCACAGAGCTGTGTTAGAGCCAGGACAGAGCCATTCTGCCTTTGCATGGTGCTTTCAGCTGAGAAGCTTTTGCAGATGGTCGTGGTCCTGTGCAGCAGTCAGTGCCTTGCCTTGCTCATGCCATCCAGCAACTGCTTAGTTTTGAGAACTTGGTTTTAAGCTGAGAAGCTTAACTCCTGTGAGGAGTTTCTGCTCTTTACAGCTGTATGAAATGACTTAAGGCAAATGAAACATTTCAGAAATACAAGACATGACTCATGGCTTTTGAGAGCCAGAGTTCACATATCCCCAGTGTGTGTCATTTTGAGATCATGGAAAGACATTATTAAGTATTCCAAGGACTCTGGCAGGCTTGAAGTGTGCATGGCAATGAGCACCATCAAAGCACTTGCAGCACCCATAGTACAAGCAAAGTCAGACCAGAGAATTGAGTAACCATGACTAAAACATGATCATACAGTCACTTCCCCTCAGGATTAGAAACACAATGAAATCTTCATAGAGAAAAAAAAAAAATCAGGAATACTACAGCCTGATTGCAGCCTCTGGCATGGCAACAGGGAAACACCAAGTCTTTAAGCAAAAGATGCTACTTTGAAACTGAAGTATCATTAAAAACATAAAATTACTCCCAATGCAAAACAGCATTTAGACCCTGCTACAAAATATTGCTAGGAAGGTCATGAATACCAGAGTATGACCTCTATCAAAAAATCCTATGTAAAGTATGTCAAGGAGAAGGCTCAGAATCTTAAATGCTTGAGGGAATTCCTTTCAGGCCTTGGGCAAATTTTCATGCTCTGTGCTTCTCATCTGTAACAGTGGAATCATCAACACTTGAAGCCAACTTGAATCTGAACCCACAAACACCAACTGCAAAGTGAGGCCCTAGTGTTTAGAAAATAAGGAATTCATAAGATGACTTGCATGATGCATCTATCCAAAAATACCACAACTGCTGATCAATAACATCATTTGCACAGCCAAGGAAAGCATGCCAAAAGGACTTGATACAACAGTGCGCCTCTCTTGTGCTAGTTTTATTTGCACCGGTATAAAGATTGACCCCAGTGCAGTAAAGTTGTAAGGACAGAAACACCTTTTACCTACTAACCCTGGAAGTTACTGATACTAGAAGTAACAGAGGAGAAGATCTTACAACTGAACTTCATCAGCAGGCCATTCCTCCCTTGCTCACCAACATGACATTCGTAAGAAAGTCACCAGAAAAGTCAGGATGGGAATTTTGTTTTAGTGTAACTTCACAGAGACTTTTCATGGTTACCCTTTAGTTTATTTTTTCCATTAATAATTATGACTGCAATTTAGCTGTAAGAATGGCTTTGAAAATATACCTTCTCTATTTCAATTTATTTCTACAGCTGCAGAATTACATTGTTTAACTTTTCTTTCTTAAGTGGATTTCCTTTGGCTTTGGCTCCCATTTAATAAAGTGACGAGTTTACTGAAAACAGCCTTTGCAGTTTCAGTGGATTAGTACAGTAAAGCCTAACTTGATTGAAAAATAACTTCGCTCCATGTTGCTTTACTGCCAGTCAGCTCACACTACTGCCTACAGCTGTGTCTGGCCAACAGACCAGTAATTTCACTTTTTGTTTGTTTTCAAATCGTCAGCAACAGCAACACCAATAACATGCACACTCTTCGTTTTCACGTTCTGTGGCGTGTGCAGAGTAGATGGGAATCCTCTAAGTGGAGACACATTGTCAGAAGAGGGCTTTGCTGCTCCACTGGAGATCAGCAGTTGATAAAAGCAAAGAAAGCGAGCACGGACCAAAGACAGCAATAGAATTACTTACAATTCCATGCCAGATGAAACACGTGGGTGGCAATTAAGTACAAAAAAGCTTGTCAGAAATCCCTAAGCACATAATTTAATCAGGATTTGATGCTATGACACCACAACATGCTGCAGACCTCTTTAAGGTTTGCAGAGCCTTCATTCCTAACTCATCTCACATTATGCAGCATTCCGGGCACAGCAGTGTCCCACAGAGGCTCTCCCTTGACAGCACCCACAGCTCAAGATAGGCATCAGGATTTAGCCTTTATTTGTCTGCTAAAACAAACAGATTTAATCTGTAAATTACCTCATTATAAATAAAATAATAAATAATAGTTGCTCTGTTCTTTCAACACTGAAAAGGTTTAATTTTATAGCTTTCTTTTGTAGGATGGTTGCATTAAACCTCACATGTGTAAGCAAACAAAGACTCTTTAACATTAACAGATGAGAAGAAAGGACCATTGGAATTCGAAGGTCATTCGAATTCCCAAGACAAATCCTGTCTGCCTGTCCTACCTTGGCCAGAAAATTAAAAATGGAGATAACTGTTGACTTTTACAAATGCCAGTATTGGCTGATATGTCTCTGCTGGAAAAACAATAACCAATTGATTTACTTCTGTGACCACTAAACATAGGATTTTAAAGCTTAATTATAAAAATCCTTCCACTTAGACACTTTCAGACAACTCTCTCCATTAAAAAAAATAAAAAGATACAATCAGGTATAGAAGTAAAATTATACAGCAAAAGACATATTTTCATCACTGACAACATGCAGAGAAATAAAAACTTAGAGTTTACGAACAGATTAAAATTTACAAAATAATGACAAAAAGTACTTAGACAAGTTCATAGTATTTACAGTTTCAACAGAGATCTCCCTGTATAGAGAACATAAACTTTGCTCACTAAGTGAGATACAGCAGTCTTCTAGAGAAGTTCCCTGGTAAGGAAGCTGCCAAGGGGTTAAGAGATGAAGCCATCTGGTGTCAGAAGGAATTGCCAGCCAGTGGAAAAACTTTCTGCTGGTATAAATTGACCCTTTTCCTCTGGATTTTTAGACTTATAAAATTGATCCATGCAATTTCAGGGTCAAACATAAGAAATTATCACTATACTGATTTTACAAACAAGTTACATTTGATTGATTTGTCTGATGTCATACAAGAAGCCAAGTTACATCTCAAGCCTTGCTCTTTTAAATCACACTTCACATGGTATGCCAGGATATGCTTAGAAAGTGCTGATTTGATTTGAGTTGCTATGCAAGAGATGGATCTTTAAAATGCAGGGCCCTTGTGTGGGCCCTTTTCTTAATGAAAGCCACTGAGATCCTGAACTCCACAGTTAAAATAGGTTTTACCATATAGGTTTGAAACGAATTAATTTGGAGCAGAATGTACTTGCTATAAAAAGTAAGGGGAAAAAAAAGTCTTCAAACTTAACATTTGTCCCAAGAGTCACATAAAATTTCATGTCTCAGGGTTGTCTTCCAGGGAAACTAATGTTTCCCTGGAAACATGTTTCTAAATACAGTTGCTCCACTCACATCTTGTACTAACAGTTTGTTCTTCAAGTACAGAGATGGGCTAATCAATGCTGAGTTAGTATCCCTGAAACTTGCCCACTCTAGTCAAATCCCACAATTTCTCAGGATCCATCTATTTTTAATAACTTAGTGTAACAACATTATGTAACAAACCTAACCTGTGGTTCAAGTTTTTTCCAAAAGCCAATGCATGCAAGTCCTCATCTCATATTTTAGCAGTAGCCCTAATGCATTTTTAACCTCTGGCATGAAAATAGAGATGCACTAGTGCTAATTACTCTTCAAGTCTGAGACAGCCGATGCTCAGCCAGGTACCGGAGGCATTCCAGGAAAGGGACTGTATCCCGACTTCATATCATGCCTGGCACACTGGAGCACCAATCGCTTCTAGAAGAAAGATCCAGAGCTGTTCCAGCTAAGCTATGATGAATTACACATTTCTGAGGAACTCCTAGGAACCAGTGGATGAAGTCTGTGAAGTCACCACGTGTGGTTTCAGGAGGAGGAAATCTGTGAAGTCACCATGGTGTGCGGTTTCCCTCCTTACCCAGGCACTAATGTAAGCATTAGTCCCAGTTTCCTCATGGATAAAGCATAAATGCTGGTGAATACTTCACTTCTAGAGTGCAAGAAGAAGGAGCTGCATATTTCCAGCATTCCTTCTGGTTACCCTGCACTGAACTTCTTGCCAATATCCACCTACAACTAGGAGGCAGAGCTGGTCTTGGCATGTTTCCTAACAAGATCTCCAAGTTGCAGTGGGTTTGGCAGTGTGTAATTGCTGTCTTGTGTCTCTGCCTAGGAAAAGCTGGATCTGAAAAAAGGTGGACGGGTGATACCAGCCTTTGCCCTGTCATATTTATGCTTTACCAGAACACAGGTGCTAGAACACATCATGCTAATCTCTTGTGACTACTTGCCTGGCAGATGGATATTTTTGGTGACAAACAATTCTTTTATCTTTTGATACAAGAGTGGTGGCAAGAGTAAGATTATTTGATGTGAAGAAACGAAGACTTAGGATTTGACAGAATAATTTTTTCTCTTTGTGTGAGGTGTCTCATGAGTGGCACTGAGAGACTAATTTGCTGTTTTTCCCAGAAAAAGAACTAAGGAACATCAAATGAAAACACCAGGGCACAGGTTTAAAAACAAAACTAAGGGAATTGCCTCTTCACATAGTTGCACTGTTGAAGTCCTCACAGCCAGACACTGAGGATTCAACACGTTTAGTGAGAGCTTAAGGGGAGGCACAGTCATGGAGGGAAAATTCACCCATGTTGTTCACCAACAAATTCCCTCCTGGCTCTGGAAGTCCCTGTTTTGCAAATGGTTGCAGACTAGATGAGGAAATTGTGACAACTCCTGCCCTTTTCTTAGACTAACTAGATACCCCTTTGGCATTGTCAGAGAGAGACACTTGGCTGGGCAGACCTTTGTGTGAGTACATGCCTGCAGCACATTCTCCTATCAGGTACTGCAGTGGACGAGTCTCAGCTGTGGGACAGGTCAGAGAGAACCCGGGCTGCAGGCCCACTGACATATTCTAGGCTGAAATGAAAGACCACTTTGGATAAAAGGCCCTGGGAGGTAGAGAAAAAGTGAGAAACTTTTGCATTTTCATGCTTGTATAGCAATGGGAAGGCAAGAGGCTTGGGTTTGGTTTTCCTTTTCACTATTGCCTGCTCTGTCCAGTCTACAGTAGGACTTCCACCACTGCAGATAAGTAGATGATTGTTACCATACTTAACATCAATTTACAGTCTTCTTTGCATGACCTTGTATGGTCCCACCCTTAGATGGACTGAAATATTTAAAAAAAAAAAAAAATCAGGGAGAAGGAAGGACCTGGATAAAACAACCCTTTTGGCTTCCTGCTCCAAGAGGCTTTCACTCAATTTTACTGGTAAAAAGTAACACAACTTGTTAAAGTCAACTGTTTTAACAAATTATTTTATTAATATAAAATGTACTAACCTATTTATAAAACAGCTGGCCTTATTAAACCAGCTGTCTGTTAATAAAACAGCCCTGAAAAATTTCTGCAGTGTGTGTCTTAGAGGGTGTAGCTATCACAGAGCCCATGGGTGGGAGAAAAGTGTTGTCATCCCAAGCTGGACACACAGAAAAACCCCTACAGTAAGTATAAGAACCAAAGCAAATAAATAGGTCTCCTGTCACACCCTGAAGGTTGCTACCACCCAGTGCTTGCCAAGGAAAGCACATTCCAGATACGGGGCCCTTCCTGACTGCCACAATTACTCCCAGAAACAGGTCTAATCCATCGGACTCCAGATCTCTATGGGAAATCAAAAGCCAGAAATAAAGTCAGGAAAGTAACACAAAATTATTCTCAGACAGGTCACCACAGAGAATATTTTTAAACAGAAACAGTCTGCTCAATGTGGACTGGAAGCAAAGAGCACTTACTTTCTCTTACCCTCACAGTGAGCACTATTTCACTGATGCCAACATCCTCTGGAGATTATTTCTCCATCCCCTTGCAGACCTGTTTATCTTAGCCTGACCCCTTAATTGTTTCCTGGAGATCAGAAAATGCCACTTCTGGCTGCTTTGCCTGGCGCTGTCCCTGCTTTCCCTTGGGCTGTATGAACACCCCTCTTCTTTCCCTGCCTTCATCAGGAGAGCTTTTTGTAGTGAAGTGTAGGTTTGCTGAGCAGCTAGCGATATGGAAAATGCTGCTATTAAAGGTTTTCCTAACAATTTAATTGCTTGACAGACAAGATCACTTGCTTTACACATCAACTGAGTTTCAAAAGAAACCTGCTGCTTCCTGGGTTGTCAGCACCTACTGTCCAATGCCAAATGCCTTTGGCCTGTGAAAGCATCCTGGGACTTTTGGAATAAGCTCTGGGCAGAGAAGTTATCAGTCAAAGACAAGTAGAAAGAATTTAAAGCAAAGAATTTGACTCTGATAAATTCTGTGGGTGTGGTGATATATGAGAATGTTCTTTCAATTCAAAGCATCTCATTGCTGCCTCTGTTCTTTTCTGAGAGGGGAAAAAAAGGTGTTTCTTAACTGGTATTTTTTTCAGGAATTGCACCTGGATCAAAAGAGAATACCGTAGTTCTCAAAAAAGACTCTGTGTTCTTACTGAGGAAGCAGCTCAGTCCCCAAGCACTGTGACTACTCATGACCTACACACAAGGTGCATATCCAAGCACTTTTTCCACAAAGCCGCCTGTGCTGCACCCTCAAGGACACATTCCCTTCAGTCTATCTGCCACCCCTTGCAGTTCCTGGGCAGGAAGTTCTCACAGTGTAGTCCTTAAACCTCAAATGATCTGCACAGGTCTGGACACACTCATCAGCAGTTTCTTGTGGCTTGGAGACTTTGTATTCACTTCAGACATAGAGGTGAGAAGGTAGAATTGTTTTGCACTAAGGAATGTTGTCAGCAATCCAATTTTGGAGAAGACCTGTCTTTAAAAAGGTTAGTTTCTCAAGTTGTAACATGGATCAATGAGAAGCTGATGGCCAATTATGGCACACCTGAACTTTTGCCTTCAGTTTGGAAGCACCAACTCATGCTTTACCTTTAAAAGCTCTTCTGGTTCTTGCTTGAAATTGTACAAAAATGTCCCTGAAACCAAGTTATACTGTCTGCAATTGTCTGTACTGAAGAGGTTCACAGGTGTTCTAGCTAGCTCTGCACACCAGTATGCTCATTCTGGGTGAATGCTCATTCCAGTGAAACCCTCTGCCCTGAATGGAGTTGGTAGTAGGAGTAGCATCAGATATATCGGTCCTTGGAAAAGGATCATTTTGATCCTCTACTCTGCTGCTTTAGAGAAAAAAGGAAGTTCCTTCCTCATTACAAAGTTACAGGCCCAGTGAGGCCTAATTCAAACCCACACGTCCTCTGGGTGCCCGTTTGCAGATGCACGTCCTTGTGCTCCACATGGCTTCTGTCAGCGTCCCACATCACCGTCCCAGATTTGTACCCTCCTGCCAATTCTTCTCAAAGCTGCAGAGATGCTCACAGCTAACCCAGTTCTGTCGAAATGATCCCCATTTGCTGAATCACCGGTGCAGCCACAGTGGCCGAGCCCTGGCAGGAGGTCCCGGGGCACAGCAGCAAAGCGGCTCCCGGGGCGGCAATGCCATGGCTGGAGCACCAGCCTTACCCAAGCCCAGCACCCCAGAGCCTGCAGGCACCAGGGCTGCCCCACGGGACTTCTGCCAGCCTGGGGCATGGGAGGAACTGCCCTCCCTTCTTCCCCCTTTGCCCCAGCCTGCAAGGAGGAGTCGATACTTCGCGTGCCACTGTCTAACATATGCACAATGGATAAGATGCTACTTTTCTGTCTTTGTTAATCTCTTCGAGCTCCTTTAATTGCAGCCTGGGAGCTTTTTCCAGACTAGTGGCTGGCATTATTTTATCCTTTCCCTGAAGAGTTCAGTGCCTTTGCAATTTACAGGCATTTCTCTAGGGCTGAATCTCAATTTTTCCTGGGATACGGAGTCACATGTTCCACAGATTATCCCACCATCCATCCTCCTTCTGCTTCTTGAGTCAAGTCAGAAAAGAAAAAATAATATGCATACTTCTCTCTCCCCAAAAAGCACACTCTATCCCATTAAAAATTGATGCATGTACTTCGAACAGCAGAAATAAATCCTGCAGATTCACCAGCTTGTAATTTGCTCCCCCATTCCACCACTAGGCAATAATACTAAGTGAGTTTTTGTAATTTTTTTTTTCCTATGGGCCTCTCTGCACTCAGGCTCCGTACTTTTTCCACATGCAAGCAAGCATTATTTGCCAAGGAGCCCCTTTTCCAGGCAGCTTCTGCTGGATGCACAGCCCTTCTAGTTATTGCTACTTTGCTTTCCTATTCTATTCTTTACTTGTTAAATTGATTATTTGATTCTGTCACACATACCAAGTACCAGAAAATATGTTTCAGAAAAGCTCAGAAAAAGCTGGTTTCAGAAACACCTCGGCTAATCCCCAAGCTTGTCTTGCGTCTCACTAGGTGCACACAGACTCTTGTGGGGCTCTCCAAATTCCTCCTCTCTGTAACCTGAGTTTCTTCCTCAAAGCTGAATGCAAATTGCTCCATGTTGCTTTTGAGCAGTTCTTGTGCTTCCTCATAAACACGCTACATCTCTGTCTCTTTTCCAAGTTTGATAACTTGCCCTTCAGTAGGAACGTAACTTTACACTATTATGTCAAAAATTCACCTTATATTTGAGGGGCAAACTAAAAAACGTGGGTGCAAATCACAGGCACTTTCATTTTTTTCTTCATGTGTACAAAAGGCAGATGGAAAAGCAAGCACAGCAGACCAATATTGTAAATTATTCAGGGACATGAAAGGTTCCTCTACAGAAGCGTCATTATGTTTTAAACTGCTTCCAGTTTAAATGTTTTCAACAATTAGGAAACAGCTGTGCAGGCCACTTCCTTTTAAAAGCATCACTCTCATCAATAGATACAGTATTCCTCAGCTGACTAAATGGCATTTGTTAGGAATTCCAAAAGGACCACTGACTCCTGTTGTATAATTTGAGTACAACTCCTTAATAAGATTAATCAGCAGCTCAGAGCTTGTGGAAGTGTGCAAGTGTGATACATCAAAAAGAACCATGCAACTGCAGTGTGATGGAAAATAACACTTTCCATGCCAAAAGGATTCTGGGTGAAAGGAAGGAAGAAAGAAAGGGAAGGATTTAGGCACATTATTAAGTAAATATCAGTCTGTAGATTTTATCTTTGGTGTAATGTCAGCATCTCAGATATTTTTGTATCTCCAAAGATGACTATCCAATTCAATTCACTGATGCGTTAAGCTTCTGTAAGTTTTGGTTAAAGTTACATTGAGCTGTCAATTGTTTTTTGAAAATGTAAAGTGTACTCAGTTTTACTGAATCATAATCCATTAGATCTGTTGACTTTTTAAAGTAGTTTATTCTCTCTACCTATCAGAAAGAACTTTTTTATTACAAACCCCCAAATCTAATACTGTTACATGCAAAATATCCTCAAACTGTGACTAGGATATAAGACCTGCAGCCACCTCTGCAGAGAGACACCTGAGACTCCTCTCCTGGCACAGAAGCAGGAAAAGGATAAGGAGGTGCCACAGGGAGACTGGTGGTGTTCACAGGAAAGAACAGATATGCTGGTGCACCTCTGGAGCCCAAAGCATTATTTGAAGATTTCAGGTCACCTACATGTTAGAAGCCCAAGCAATATACCTGTTGCCTAACAAACCATTGAAATTACTCACTGGGTATTTCTTTCGTAAGCTGCCAGTGTTTTCCGGATGCGTTTATTTAATTTTTTAAAATAAGATTACTTTCATCATCTTCTATTCCTTTGTCAGGAAAAAATTTAGTTTTTATGCTGCATTCTGAAACAGCTGAAGTACTTGCTTAAAGCTTTCAGAAAAACACACTCCTATCCTTTCAAAAAATGTAATTTTTAAACACTTATTGATGTTTCAAGACACATGATAATAATCGTAATTAGAGACACTGTGATTTTCCCCATATGCATTCAATTTCTGTACTCCCCACTGTAACTTGGATCCCAACTGTAGGTTATGTAATTTTCCCAGAAAATCTTTCAAAAAGATACTCATAATGCTGGGTTGAGGCTATTTTCTCTAGCCAAGAGTTTGCCTCCTAAGACCTTTGCAAAGCAAAGTCAATTTTTAGTTAATTATCTTCAGAGATAAACACAAAAACTTAATAACATAAGCAGCAAAGAACAACACTGTAGTTCAACAGGACAGTAAATCCATCCTAAAGCTTGTTAGAACCAATATTTTTTTTTTAAACTCACATCATACAAAATGCCAATATAATCTTAACCTAGCAGCTTTATTATGTAAAAGAAGTTGGAAGTTAACTTCATATCTCCAAGTTTTGGATCACATCAGTTATTGTCTGGTGTTCTCCAGCCATCTGGTCAGTGCAGAGCTGTCAAAACTCTTCATTGCATGTTCTGGCAAATGCAGCAGCGAAGTAAATGTGAGCCCACGTGTGATCTCGATTACCTCCGCATTGTTTCATCGTACAGTAACAACATATAATCAATATTAACAGCAATGGGCTAGGTAGTGTTAAAATAACTCCTGGTTTTAATGAGCTGGGGCAGTAGGATACACTGCCCTCCGTGAGTTAGGCTGTCACCTATCAGCCTGTGCATCACATCCTTGCCCCCACCAAAAGGAGGGAAACACTTAATGACAAGTCTGCTCTTGGCTCATCTTGTATTTTAGCACAGCCAGTTGCAATCCAACCCAGGAGAGCCTCAGACTTCCTTTTACACCCACTGAGGAGACCTGAATGCACAGCAAGAAGAGCAGATTCTGCCTGTCCCATTTTGCCCTCAATTCTTTCTCCATGAGGGTCTGGAAACAAACTAAAGCCCTTATGCCTGTAAATAGGGTGGCTGTGGAATGCCTGGATCAGAGCTTATTTGCAAGGGAAGGTACATTCTCCCAGTCTTCAAAAGCACAAAATATTTTGTTTGCTACTTTTAATGTGAATATCGTATTTGAATATGTTTATAACTCAATCATCTAATTTATAGCCTATTCTTGGAAACAGATGTTGTAACTAAAATATTACTACTCCTTTAACTTAGAAGCATTCATGTAGCTGGATTCAAATCTCCATCCTAGGAAGAAATCAAAAGCAGAAATGCAGAAATGGAGAAATGCCTGCCTACAGCAGGCTTCATCAGCCACACAACATGACAGAGCTGCAAGTCTGCAATACCCCATCAGGTAGGAAAGACCTAGACAATTTGTTTTCTTCTTCATCCTTTAGTGCTACATGACTAAACGTGACGTGTAGTGCCATATCTGTTTTTCCCTACCTTTATCAAGGATTCACAGTTTACATATCCAATGAGAGCATGCAGATAGCTCTTGTGCAAAGATTTGCTTAATGTTCTCCAACAGCTCACAGACTCAAATAGCTGGGAGGGGAGCAGAAGAGCTGTCTAAATCCTTCTGTAATTCTATGGAAACCAGATGCAGGATTTGAAGCCAGCTAAAGTTAACCTGATGGACAAAAGGGTTTATTTTAACTTGGTCACTTGATCCAATTCACTGCACAGTCACATAAACACTCGGGCCTGTACGAGCCAAGGGGGAAAAGGGTGTGTTATAGCTCTCTGCCTGTCTTGGCAGCAGCACTGGCTTATTTCTATTTAAACTGTATGTTAAAGTATGTCTTAACAGCCCTTGAGCCATTTTATTTAGTCTCTTGAGTCACACATACATCACACAGATTTTTGCTGCTGTGCAGACTGGAGACACTTCATAAACAAAGCATGAGTCCTCATACAGGAGGGAAAATTATGGCATGTCTAACAAAATACTCAGTAATCCAATGGCTGCATACAATGGTTGTATTTTCAGAAATAGTTGCAGTTTGGTAGTTAAGGCAAAGGATTGCTGAGGTATGCCACCAACATGAGAGAAGCAAACAAATAAATTTGTTTTTATGCCCTGGTCTCCCTACCTTCCATAAGCACTTTGTAAGGTCCCAGGATGAGAACTAACATTTTGACTGTGTGTCTATGAAAAAAACAGCTGACAAAACCTTTAGATTCTCAAGATTCTTTAAAGTATTTAAAAATGTAGCAGAGCTGTGATTAAAACCAGGTATGTGAAATGTCTGTCAACAGATTAACTGTCCATTCTCTCCTGTGTATTTGCAGGGCCTGCACTACAAGAAAAGTCCTTATCGTAAGAGTTTGTTCATTTTCTCTCTCCCTAATACTTACCTTTACCTATCCAGTGATAAGCCACAGAAAAAAGTACACATACTGTTGATTTATAACATTTAAATTAGACATTTTGTTAGCTGCTCGTCCCAATCCTACTCCCAACGATGTAAATGGAGGAATTTGTTTTGCATAAATGGCTGGAGACATAAGGATCAATAACCATCTTCCTCCTTGCCTGCTTTGCATTTATCATTCCTACCTCTGTTTTGCTGGTGCTGATTTCCTCATTCAGTCTTTGATCTTGGTTGCAATCTTGGCACACAGTTATCTCTTCCTCTTCCCTTCCCAGTTCATTCTTTCCATCTCACAGCTGATAAAGTGGTGCAGCTCTATAGAGGTAGTTCCCTTCCTTACCAGACAACAATTTGGAAAACCAGAGCAATCATAACCCATTTCTGATGCTGTTCTGAGATAGCTGTGGTTAGGGGAGCATTATACATACCTAGTCACTCCAGCTATAACATTTCAGGCCAGCACAAGATGAACACAACGCCCCTCAGGCATCTCTGCATTATGCTGCCCAAAGGCAGCAGCTGATGCACCATCTCAGGAGGCCTGAGAGCATTCAGTCCTCACTCATGCATTAAACAGCAGAATCACAAGGGGCTGCTGCCTTTTAAATCCAGCTCACCATATTAGGATCCTCTCTGTCGGTTATTTCATAGCTGAAGGAATGAATAATTAAAAGGCAGCAGGTATTCTTTGCCAGAACTAAATCTTTAGTTAGGAGCAGAACAACATCCAGCAGATCCAGACTTTCATATATAAGAAAGAGCTTAGACAAGTCAAAGGTCCCTTGGACATATGCAGAGCAGGCTGGCAGCAGAGGTCTGACGCGCAGAGCACACACCCACTGATCCTGAGACACTCTTGCTCTCAGCTGGGGAATGTGTTTGTCACACAGGCATCCCTGCCTTTTGCAGGACTCGCACAACTGTCCTGTTTTCACCATGCTGATGGCACATTACAGGCAGATGAAGATTCCCCCCTTTTCAGTTTAATTTTACAAGCTGTTCCAGGATGAAATGTGCCACACAGTTAAACAAGAGCTGGGCTCAGGGTGTAGGATTTGACTGGCATTAGCTGCAAGATGCCATATCAGTGGAAACAAAACAAACTCATCTTGTTCCAGTGACTTAATGCTGCACAAACAGAAGCTAGTTAAATATAGACCATGGCTGAAAAATCATTTTCAATAGGTGAAGCCCACTAAAATCCCTGCTCTCAGCAAAGCTGCAAAGCTTGCTGCTAGCTGACATCCCTGGCAGCTTCTCCAAGGGAGCTTGGTGCTGCCAGCTATGCTGGGGCACACTGGGATGGACTGGGTACACACAGCATGATCCACACCTACCCAGGTAGGATGAGAGGTGCAACAAATGCTTCCCCAGTCAAGAAATCTCTCTGTTACAGCTCCACGATGGAGGCTGGCTCTGCTGCCCACAGACACGTGAGGTCGGTAGTTGAGCTGGCAGCTGCACTTTCTTTCTTAACAGCCTGACAGCTCTGAAGTGCCAGTGGCACAGTCAGAAGTCCTCTTACTCTTATAAGTGCAGGAAAAGTACTATGGATATACCTCAGGCTAAGAGGTGGATCTATCATTTGAGGTTAGGATGTAAAAACAAGAAAAACAAGAGAATAGCTTTCGATGACAAGGTCCCTTTGAATACTCAGCTTGCTAAACACCTGAAGGCTGATCATGGAAGAGACCTGTCTGCCTCCACTTGAGAGTCCTCACTGCTGTAGGATGAAGTGTTTCAGCATCAGCCACAACCAATATTCTCCAAGGAGCGACCACACTGCAGTTGGCATTTGCTGGCTGTGGACAGGCAGCCCAAAGGGCAGTGGGCACAGGGCTCAGCTGCAGGTCTTGGCCTCTGGAATGAAATTCCTGAGCACCTGCAATACTGCATATCTTCCAAACAGGGCAGGCAGTTCTGCAACACTAAGAATAGGTGGCATAAAAATCACTTTTATTTCCTCCTTCAGTTCTTTTTAAAAGCTGGGCTATTTTAGACAAAGAAAAGCCATTGTTTTAACAATTGCTCAATAACCAATCACATTTTTCCTGCCTTAGCATATTCATCTTTTTTCAGGTCTCCTATGGAACTGCAAACAGGCACACTTCAAGTAAAACTTCAGGGTAAAAACACAGACAAATGCAAGTGCTCAGACAAATGCAAGTGTTCAGGAGTGCACCATCTCTCAGGAACGTGCCCTTCCACAGCTAGTAAATGTCAACTGCAGTATGACTGCTCCTTGGAGAAGACTGGCCACAACTAACACTGAAATGCAGAAGGCAATGACCTTCCCAATGTAACCTAGAAGAAGGTTTCACTTATTCGCACTCAAGGTGCATTGCTGGGTTGTTTTCAACTTTCAGATCTACTGGCATCTTTTGGCATTCACGGTAATACCCATGTCCATATCAGCTGGGCTACAAGTCACACAGACTCTTCCCAGCCTCTACCGCTGCAAGGGGTTGGTCTGGCCAAGGTGCAGACCATTTTGCTTCCTGAACTCCTCAAGCTTCATGTTGGCCTAGTCACCAAGTTTATCCCTGTGCATTTAGGTTCTCTCATTTGCTGTTGCTACCCCTAATTTAGTGTCGTTCACACATTTGAGGAAGGCACACTCTGGGCTGATCAAAATGTCGAGCGACGTGGACTCCAGCAGAGTACACTGCTCACTACTTGGTGCCAGCTGGATGTCAGCCCTTTGATCTCCTGGAGTCCAGCCGAAGGCGGTCCCAGCAGATTTCAACCCACCTAGCAATCTGTTCCACCAGGTTGTGACTGCAGTACCAGAAAGGCCATTTCCCACTGGCAGAATTTGGCAGCTTTGAATCTTTCCTACACTGGCAAGGATGAAAATATGCAGTTGGAAAGAGAAGCCATCGTATCTCTGAATTAAATTTTTAAAGTCCAAAACCATCTGAGACCTGGGATTGCAAAGGTCAGCATTGAACTGTACCACAAATTTATTTAGCACAAGAACAGCCGCCTTTGTGGCCTTTAGCTTACTGAAAAAGGATGATGATGTTCACTGATGAAATTGAGATCCAGCACAAATTCAAGTGCATGTTAGGCACAACTTGCAAGAACTGATTAATTCCCAATGTCAGAGACTGTGATTTAAGCATTCTTCCAAAACCAAAAACGTCTCTTTAGTGAGGCCTCCTTAACAAGATCATGGTTTCCAGAAGATCACAGAACTTGTGTGAAGAGATTTTGTAGCTTTCAGTGAAGCCATTAAAAAGAAGGACAATCATGCAATCCAAAACTGAAGTAAAAAATGGAAGCAAAAACACACTGACTGACTCCAGTGAGAACTGGGTGTTCAGATGAAGAGATTACCATTTTGGGTGTACATACTCAAATTAGCAATTAGGGGTAATTGCTTTCAGCTGCATTTTGCTGTTTAAAAAAGTATTAATAACTTGTAATTAACATTAATTTAAGGACAGATGAAAGCCCATGTTGGTGTTGAGAGTAGACACGCCTGACAGAAAACAGCTACCTCATATGCAGTGCTGGTGGTTGTCAGCTTGAATATTTCTTGTGTGTTCCCAAACCAAAATTACAACAGCTTTAATCTCTCTGTCTTCTCAGGCACTTCCTGCTCAATAATCTCTCCCTTTAACCACGGTCAGATCTTCAGCAAAAGTACCATGGAGGAAGAAACTCATTGTGCACAGGCTACCAGGTATCAGCCAGACACTGCTCCTCGGTACTCAGACCTCACGCCGTGGCACCGGACGTTCCGTGTGAGCTGCACCACTGAACTCCCAGGGGAGGCCTGTGAGCCACACTGCCCTGCCATACGTGCTCTTCTACCACTGTGTGAAGAGATAAATGTAGCCAAGATTTAAGACTAAAATGAGTCTGCTGGAAGATTTCCTTGTAATTTGCCCTGACAGCATTTCCTGCCTGGAAATAAAATCTGTCCAGCCCCAGGCAGCCCTGGTTGTCTTCCTCTGCACATCACCATGTGAGGCAAGCCCATGCACAGGCAGCACAACGGGCAGAGCAGCCCCTCGGCTGGCCATGCCCAGGTGAACCTTCCCTTGTGCTTCCAGGGCAAACCAGCGAAGAGCCAGGGTGATGCTGGGGAAGAAGTTACTTGGCCATTACAGAGGTGTGGCTCTGTGGCTCCCCTGAGGTCAGCAAGGAGGTGTATGGCAGAAGGCACCCTGCCTGGTCAGCACTTCAGCCAAAGGCAAGTTCATCTCATGAGTGCCCATCCCATAAGTCATAACTCTAGAATACAACTTTGAAGTTATATTTTCAAAAGTTTACATATTTCCATACTTCACTCTGTAAAAGTACATGCCTGTTAAAGGCTTAAATGCATCAGGCTTGTAGACTTTTCTAAAGAATTGTGCTCCCAGCATCTGGTTACCCAAGCTATAAAACCTTTGTGCAGAGTTGTTTAGCACGCGCTTTTCTGGACAGAGTGCTGGATCACACCTAAATGTCTATTTGACACAGAATCTCATCTGGGTCAAATGGAAGTGGACCTGGTCTCCTTAACAGTAGCCAATAGCACATATTTGTCAATACACAGGACAAAGGCCAACTGGGACAGTTTCTCAACTGAGCTCCAGATTATAAAACATTAGGCAAGGCAAAAAAACTCCAAACCTCAAGACAGTGATGCACCTGCCCTACATGGCATGTCTATTTCTATTAACTATATTCCCTCCTGTTGACTACTATTGAATTTATAGGGGTTCTTCTCCCCATTCTAATCAGTATTTCTACTTGGTCAAATGGGCAGCCTTCAGCCCACAGGAGCATTTCTCAAGTTATCCAGCCCTGCTTCCCTGAGGAGAATCACAGAATATTCTGAGTTGGAAGGTACCAATGAGGATCATCGAGTCCAACTCTCGTATGCATGGCCCGTACAGGGATCAAGTCTGTGACCTTGGCATTATTAGCACCATGCGCCAACAGAATGAGCTAATTCCAGGGTCAGGTACTGACCATCCCCACTGGGGCTGGAGCTGTGACTAGAGTTCATTGCACAATTCTCTTCACCATTCCAGCACACCTCTGGGTTCACCACACATCACCTTCAGTGCTGCAGCTGAGCAGATTGAGGTCCCTGCAGTATAACTGCTTGTGTAAGGGTCATGTGACTTCTTAAAAAAAAAAAACAACACAACCTAGAAATTATTATTATCGTCATCATTATCATTATTATGAAGCTCCAGCCAGGCATCCATTCTTCCAACAGTGGAGAAGCTCAGAGATCTCATTTAATCTCAATTTCCTGTAACTCCTATTTCTATAGTCTGAGGTCTGAGGTTCCGGAACCTTTTATCAATAAAAGGCTAGTTCTTTACAGTCACTCCAAGGGACTCAAACAGACTCCAAATAGAATTCAGTCACTTCTATCACCAAAATTTAACAGCAAACAGGTTTCACTGTAAACAGGATTGGCAATATACTATTCAGACATTTTTAAGCTTTTTGGAGCACAGGAACATCCCCCCTCCACTTCTGATTGTGATTTTCAGTTTAGCTCTGGGAAAAACATTTAAACTTTCCACACTCCCTCTATTCTACTGATTTTGCAAGGAACACCCCCTTACCTGTTACAGACCATTAACAAAGTGCCCTTTTTGTGCTTCCTCGCCCTCCCCCACGGCATTTGGAGAAATGCTGCAAAGCCGTGACCCTCCTCAGCCTCCACTCCCTGTTGTCCGGGAGCTGGAGAAGGCAAAGAGGAAGGTGTCCTCTGAGTAAGGGTGCAGGAAAACAGGAATTTCCCTTTAGGGATCGGCAGCAGAGAATTACCTGGTTGCTTAGAAACATGAGATTAACTAAAGCTCGGTTTCCCTTTCCTTAATACATGCACTTAAGCAGAGGCCGTAAATCAGCTTGGTGGGAGACTCGGGATGGCTGGTCTGCGGGGTGAGATGCAGGGTCACCACACAGGGTCACCATGCAGGGTCACCGCATGGGGCAGGGGTCAGACAGGGGGGAGGACATGTTCTGCTCCCCTTCCCAGGCTGCGTGAGCTCCCTTTGGTTTGCAGTGAAAAGTTTCTCATTGCTGAGTTTCAGCCGCCAGAATGAGAGTCAATCACGGAGCTCCGCAGCCACATCGCCTGTGCCAGGATTTCAGCTTTGATGACAATCAGTTGAGGGAACGCAGTTAGGGCAAAGCATCTGACAAGAAGAAGCAGATGATATTTAGAGCAAATTATATTTTAAGCATAAACAAAAGTTACGTTAATTCCTGCACCCCTTAGTAATATTTTCTACGTGAGCTGCCAAAGCATCAGTGATTGGCAGCAATAAACACACTCGCTGCCTATTTGCATCCCTCATATCCCAAGGAATTGGACAGAAAGGGCGATTAGCAACACAGAGACCCAACTACTGCTTTGCTTACCCACTATCACGTAACCCCTAAGAAAGAAAAAACAATCTAGATAAAACGGACGTGGACTTAAACTCATACAGTTTATGGTCAAACCAGTTTAACATGAAAAAGCACCACTGCTAACACAAACATGAGAGCATAGCCCACAGTGTGTGCTCAAGAGCTTTAATAAAGTCTCTGCAAGAATACTCTTCAAGCCTGACATAACAAGTCAAAGGACAGATGAACTGCTATCTGCCTATAAAGTATTAGAATTTGGAAAAGGTGTGCCTAATTTCGACTCTTTCACATTCAGTCACATTCACAGACATCAGCTCCCAGACACAGAGTGGAAGGGATATGCTGTGCAGCACATACCCAATAACCTCGTGGACAGGAGCCAGTAGTGTGGTTATCATTATGCTGGGTAGTTACTACAAGCTGAGGGTTAATTATTAGCAGAACTTAAAATCAAAGAGAGTTTGATCCAGACTGCATCGCTACACACACACACACACACACACACACACACACACACACGCACGCACACAAAGCTTCTACCCTGAAGCATTTCCCATCTCTTTACAGACAAGCTCAGCACAGTTTAGACATGCCCAAGGTGGCACACCATGCCAAGGTAGCAGTGACAGGGAGATTGTAGCCAGGCAGCTCTTGAAGAGTCAGCACCAACAGGAATGAGTGTTGGGGGGCTTCTCGCTGGTTGTTTTTTTTTGCAATACCACTTCAATGGTTGTTTAAAAACAGTTAGCACGACTACAACAAAGTTATGTTTTGAGTATTATTTGTAAGTTCTGCACACAAAAATTCTCTCCTTGACCTTGGAAGTATTTTTTTCAGGGAGAAAGGACTAGAGTTACCTTCTGCTCCACATTTGCATCCTTTACAATGAAAAGCAATGACCTCTGCAAGGACAGGTTTGCAAATATCAGCACTCTGATTTTTAGAGATTATTTGATTAGTGATATTTATAGTGAATTCAAGCTGGTGGGATGGGGAAGGCCAAGGGAACGAAGCAACAATCAAAAACTGCAATCATCTGACAAGTTTCTTTTGCAGATTAACAGAAACTCAGATTCAGTAGAGTTTGTTCTTTTTCCACAGCAAAATGTTCTTTGGGCCTACATGAGCAATCGTACCCAAGGGTTTTTTTCACTTAATTGTCCTGTTAATTCAGCATTAACCTGATGGACTCAGTTATAACAAATAGTTTTACCTGTGCATAACCACTCGGTATTCAATCTGCATTCAGTAAGAAAACAAGAAATGTGGGTAAGCAGATCAGGTTGAGTTCAGAATACGCAACGACAGGGGGGAAACACCTCTTGCAGTCTTCACCTGGGATGGTGCAGATGTACAAACCTGGAGGTTTCTAAGGCAGACACAACGAGCAAGTATCACATGCAACTAATAGATGGAACACAGTCTTCTACCAACACCACAGCAGAAAAAGAAAAGGAGTTTACCCTACCAAGATGAAATAAAAACTACGAGCCAAGCTGGCTAAACAAGGCAGTGTTTGTGTAGGGTGGGGGGGGGAGCGCCTCAGCTGACAACACTGCTCTTTTATGTGCTCTCCTACTGTGTTCAGTGCATAAACATGGGCTGACGTGACTAAGGGCTCCCCGCGAGCGAACGAAGCAACTTCCCCCTGGCAGAGAAGGATTAGTATTTGCTGACCCTGTCAAAAGGAAATCGAGGTGACCTCTGTCTCCCCGCTGCTAGTCCTGCCACCCCAGTAGCTGCAGGGCTTACACTGCAGTCTGCAGTGTTTACATTGCTGGCCCCAAACCTTTTTCTCTGACTGCAGAGTTACAGCAGAGGCTGAAATTGAGCCTAATTCTCTCACAGCAAATGAGAGGGCTTTCCCAGCCTTAGCATTTCACATTCTCATGTACTGCAAACAACCATCAAACCCAGGGAAAAGTCATGGCTGCAGAGGAAGTCTACATGACCAGCTGAGAAGATTCAACTTCCAGTTGGTTAGGGCTTAAGAGAAATGCCACGCAGTAAGCCAAAATTGTAAAGCGAGTCCAGAGGGTCCTATGAGACAGGGCAGCTAGGTTCAGGGATCACATCCAGCCCTTGCAAAGTGCCACAGCTCAAAGTGTTTGTTGTTAAGAGTCTGAGCTGTGAGAAAGGCACAGCTTTAATGAGGGGCTATGTCAACAGGAAGGACCTTCCAGGCATGTAATACCAGCAGCTACACTGACTGCAGATAGGAGTAGACTGTACTGATCAAGGAAACATTTGCTGAAGTAGTTTTGAAGTGAGCAGTTCAAACAACCTCCCTACTGTTTACACCAATGTCCTCCCAGACATGGGGCTTTTGTTAGTACCTCAAATCTTGCTTTAGTAAATTAAAATATATATCCACTTTGCTCTGCTAGCCATTGCAAGAACAGAAAAGGTGAATTAAATCCTAACACTGTTTTTGGGAATGAATGATCCCAGGACAATGTCAACAGCCTGGCAAGGGCTGAGGAAACACTCAGGCATCTCCCAGCCTTCACTCATGCCTCCTCCCTGAAGTACTCCTCAAGGACTTTCCATGCATAAATAAGCTAAGGTAGGATGAACTTTAAATAGGCCTCGCCCTACATAGTCAAATAAACTAGGGAAAATGTATATATGATTTGTAATATTTGCATTTCAAGCAGTGAAACTTCTTGTTTCGATACATTATACATGCTGGGATTACTAGTGAGCTGCAGACTGGATAGGCATTTTATGCGTTGCTTTTCACCATGAAGCAACAGACAGTTGACTTTGTTCAGGGACCGGGCATCGCTGGGAAAACTCAGGTTATGGCAGTACAGCTAAACAGTGTTCTCCTGCTTACAGCTGTAGTTAAATTTATCCATTTACTACCTCTCAAGGCCAAATCACACATTTCACATCTGCAGTCAGGCTGGGCCTTGGCCATGCTGTTAGTTACTTGTCATTCTCAGTCAGTCACTGCTGTAATCTCACTTATTTGTAGCCAAGCTGCTGAAAGTACAATGATGTACTTTCAAGAGATTACTCTGTAGAAATGAAAGAACTTAATTTTTTTCTCAATGGTCACAAATTAGATAACAAAAGCAACATAAACAAGACAATAAATAAACTGGGTTTATACAAATTAACACTGAATTTGTTTGTTTCATAGTCTGCAGTCTGGAAACATGACCACTTGCACTATGCTAATGTCATTGATTTCTGTTGCTCAGATAAGCATGCCACCAAAAAAAGTCTGAGGTGAGGTGGGAGCTTTCATTAGGCCACAAAACAGGAGCTGGAAAAACAACAAAGTAACTTATCAGCCAGCCTTAAAAAAGACATTACCTCTGCCTACAAACCTTGCCTTGCTTATATCATGGCACTAAATTCACTACCCAAGTACTTCTCATCCTAGCAATTAGATTTTACATTTAATAGAAGTCCAACAGCAGCCTCAGCTTATAATTGATTTTGTTAACAAAACAAGATTTTCAGTGCAGAAGGACAAAGAAAGCATGAGAACACTAGTACTGGAAACAGCCTGTGTAATTTGGCCAGAACAGGCTTTGAATCTGCGAGTTCCCCCACACGCACATGCTGCAATCACAGAATCCATGGAGAATCCCCAGCAGCAAAACGATGGGCCTCGAGACCAAATTACCTCTCAGCTGACACCGCCCAGAGTTACCATCGCTAGTGTTGGTGGGTCTGTATTCCAAATAACTGATTTGAGAGACGAGCTGCCTCCCTTGCAGGCGTGCAGGATTCCTTGGGGACTCCTGAGAGGAGGCAGCAGAAAGCTCCTGAAGTGGCTGGAAGTCATCTTTCATTCCACACTCACTGCCACGGCACTGAATTAGGAGAGCATTTTCTGTGAGGCTGGAGGAATAATTGCATTCCATGGATCAGCAGATGAACAGGTAATGTATAGCCATGGGGCAGTGTAGGCATTTTCCCTGGAGCATCCTCAGAGTCTGGAGAGGCCTAATAAACTGCTTACAGGAACCATTATAGGTATATAGCCATTAAGTATATAACCCTGCTTTGTCAGCTGCAGAGTAAACATATCCACATACATGTGGTCCCTTTCCAGCATCCTCGTTATTAAGAGCAGCTCAGGCATCCCCAGTAAGCTTCTGTTGAGACAGAAAAGCAGGGAAATACTCATGAAATTAATTCCTAGCCTATTTTTGTTTAGAGTAGCCACACAACTCCTCCTCCCTGCCTCAAGGCAATGTCAAAAGCAAAAACCAGAATTACAGACAAATGAGCCTCAGTCCCACTGCTCCAGCAGGACAGGGCCTTGTGCTCAGCCTTTCCAGCTAAACCACTCCTCTGCTTGCCCCTCCCAGCACAGCCTCCAGCACCAGCCGCCGTGAATGAGCCCAGCTCCTCAAGTACTGATCCTGGTACAAAGCACATGCTTGGCCCAACTGTCAGGACTCCAGGTCCCCTCCTCTGCCACCGTCACTGCTTTCTCTGCATCCACTCCTGTTGTCAGGACTTGGCTCGACTTCAAGCACACAATGGAAGATCTGCACTGCTAACACCTTGCCTCATGTAGAACACTAGCAGAGGAAAAAAGTATCCTTAATTCAGTTTACATTTAACTATGAACAGCTGAGGCAGAGCCACTTTCATTCTTCAGAGGAACCATTACACCAGCACCCAGGCTGACTTTCAGGAAAGTTAATTCTCATTAACTTTTGAGGGTACTCATGTTGACGCAGTCTATGTTATTCCTTAGATGCACCGTACCAGAGTGGCAGTGGCCACGTTTATGGCTCCCTGGTGCTGTTAATAAACACTAAACCTGTGTTTTGATGGTGGCAGGCGGGCAGCAGCTGTTGCTGCTGAATGCCCAGCAGACTGGTATCGCTCTCAGGGCTGTCAGAAGGGAAGGCACTGAATAGCCTAAAGATATTATTGTCTGTAACAAGCATTTTCTTTCATAAACACCACCTGAAAAAAAAATCACCCAGCCAACCAACTAAAGAAGTTGTATGTAGGAAATAGATGACGAAAGGGTTTTCCTGTGCCCCTGCTCTGGGTACCAGGCTGTCAGATTTTATGTGAGGGGAAAATAGGACATTACATGATCAGAAAGAGCATGCTAGAGAAAGGAAAGGCAGGATATTGAATAAAATGCATAATTCATGTCTTGTGAAAACCTTGAGGCAAGACCTTTTGGACTTGCTAATTGCTTTGCTGAGAAATAGGCCAGAAGCCATAAGAATAACTCCTATAGCTGGGCAAATGAATGCATAAAGCATTGCAACACCCACCCAGGGGCTTGCACATCACCCCTCTCGCACAGGTGTGCTGCTGGCTCACCTGACAACATGCCAACCAAGTGCATGGGATATCAGGCTAATCTGAAGATCTAGACTTAATTCTGGTACGTAGTTCTGTGCATTCAGGCTTTCGAACTGCAGGCAGATACATTTCTATAAACTGGCTGCAGCCATACTGTAGCCCTTGGAGGACCGTCACTGTGTGCTCAGAGCCTCAGCATGCAACTCTGTGCACGTGAGACAGGCAGAGATGAGCAGTTCCTCCACTGCAGTAGCCAGATTTAGCCTCACTGAGCTCAATGGCAAAAAATTCAGTGGGTGCAAGATCAGATCTCAGTTGCAGGCAAAGAAATTCACATGACAAGTAGAAAGGACGAAGGCAAGCTTAAGAACTTACAGTTACTGAGGTTTGCGCAAGTGCATGGTTTGGTGGATTTAAGCCATGAACAAAGCATCAAAATCTTGCAGCTTCCTATGTTATAACTACCTCCTCCTCCATGTCCCCAGTGAGCAGCTTTGGATTTTCTCATTCCAGCCAGCAAAATCATAGGATTTTGTCTACCTACGTGTTCAAGTCTTTCCTATTGACATTCTCTCATTCCAGAAAACGCTACTCCAGCCAATTCTCTGATAATATCCTGCTGACCACCACCAGCCACTGCTCTCCTTTGTTAAACCTCACCAGAATTTTGCCTTAAGGACCTAAGAAAGGCTTTGCTATTGCTGTTTCGAACTTGTTACTGAATCCAGTAAGAGTCATTCACTGTGTCTGAAGACAGATGGACTTGCCCCCAAAGCACAGAGATCAGGCACTTTCCTCCTCCACCAGCTTGCCCAGCTTCCAGCGCCTTCAGTCCCCTTCCAGCCCCAGCTTCTTGCTGTCCTAACTGCCTTCCCCTGCAGTGTCCTTAGAGAAGTCTAACCTGTCAACTGATACCCTGAATCCATCAACAAAAAAAATCTCTTTTAGAGCCCTTTCCTTCGCCTTTGGTATTATTTACTGATGTATCAAAATTACCATAAAAACTCATTAATAAAACACAGACCTATACCTCCCATAAAGCAGCTTATCTCCATGAGATTGCAAAAGTAAAACTACTTTTTTACAGAAGTTAAAAAAACAGAATCTGTCCCTTAATTGTACTTTGCACAGTCATACTACATCGATTAATTTACCGAAGCAGATCAAATTTTTACTGCTAATATACTTATTTTCTTACTTAAAGATGTTCCATCTATTTCTCAGCACCAAGAATATGAAAAAGAAGGAGAACTTGACAGATAATAATAAGATGATCAAAGATCCCCGGGCTTGACGGGTTTCATGGGAAAACCATCAGTACCAGCTTGTGAGAATGAATTAAGCTTTATTTAATATGATAGTGGTATGAAGTTTCAGAGCATAAAAACATTTTTTGTAATACTTCAAATTACATAATGGTAAAAAGACAGACTGCTTTGCAACACTTTCTATATAAGAATCTTAACTATTATTCTGTAAATGTAAAAGGAGTCACAATGAAGGGAGGAGAATTTAAATAGCAGTTCAAACATCAGTGGTGAAGCACAGTGAAGCTAGGACACCTAGACTTACATCAGACTAAAACTCCATTCCTGGATCTATAGGCAAATAACCTCTATGCTACTTTATAACTGATGTGCAACATGATTCAAACCAAGCTGCAACATACCGAATGGGCAACTCTCTTCTACACCTTTTTAAATCTTCCTGTAACATTTTATCTCTTAATGTTACTGCCCCTCAGGTTTTGACATCTACCAGGGGCATACAAGGAATTCAAAGTTTCCCAAGGCCAGAGGTTCCAGCCCAAATAAGCCAATGAATGTCAAAGCGTAGAGAAGTGAAAGTGGGAACAACAGAAAAATGGCACTTAATCTTGTGAGTTCCACCTTTAATAAATGTTGGTAGCTCCCACGTTGGATGTAAGGTAAATAAGCATTAGCAGTAAGTAGTGTTTGGTGTAGATTTATTTTATTCTGTAACCTATCCATTTGGTTCAAGAGAGAAGGTAGTAAAAGCAGAATGGGTCCATTGCAATCACAACACAAAGAACAGTCTTTCACTTCATGCAAAGAATACTAGCACAGATGGTGAATCCATATTTTGCAGGAAAATCCATGTGCTTCCACATTAATGAGACATGGGTTAGAAGAACACAGTATTATACACTGTTGTCATTATGTCAGAAGTGATTTGTTGTCCAAGCTTAGGTATCCAGATGGTACCAAAATTACTCCAAACTTTCTATAAGCACAAAGCTTTCACTCTAATTAAAAAATGGTTTCAGAAAATATACCGGTTTCTCTGAGTATTTCTAGTTCACTTTTAACTGCTGAACATGCCATGTATTTTGCTTGCAGTACTTTAACAAGAAGGACATATACGCACTGGAAAACCTCAAAAGGCAGCACTGGAGAGTGATAGCACAGGAGAAGGGAGATGGGCAGAACCATCGCTTTCCAAAGTGCAGGAGAGAAGGAACCAGGAAGCCAAGAGCTATATGGTGCTTCCTTGGTGGATATACTAGCAAGGTCTTCAGAAAAGAACTGGTCTCTGGTCATGCAGGATGGCACAAAAGCAAAATTACAGAACTAAGTGTTCCACATTCAAACCATTAAAATTATCTTCAATGAGGAGCAATGGCCCCTTCTGATTCAGATCAGGTTTAACCTCCTCTGTCCACGATGGGTTTATCCATACTGGAGCCGAAGCAGCTGGATTTTATAACTAAGTGCCATTATTAGCACACTTTATTTTCTGATAGGAACCTCAAAAATCTTCATAAAAGCTTGCAGTGAAATAATTGCTTTCTTTTCACTTCACTCTAGCTGACTCCCACAGGTTAGAATGTATTTTTTCTCTTCCAAGTAAATTGTACAGCTTCTCTTAAAAAGCTCACCTTTGAAAAAACAGCCTAGAAAATACCAGGCTAAATTTGACAGTTTTTCCTTATGTTTCAAAGCCAGGGAAGGTTTTTTCTGGAAGAAAATGACACCTTTTCTACTCAAGAAGAATGAAAATCTGCTGCAGAAAAAAAATGGGTAGAAAAAAAAGAGAAAGAAATAAACTGTCAGGACAGTATGTGGGTGGCAGGATTCAGTCTTTAATCTGACAGGTGTATGTCAGCACTTCTTCGCAGACATACCTATAAGGGATCTGATTGTTTTCCTCTTGTTATTGTACTGTTTCCTAATGATATCGCTTTTTTTTTAGGTTAGCTTCCTGCCAGTCTCTTTGCCTGATGTCCAAAAAGCAAACAGGTTAACAAAACCAGAAAAGCTGTTGCCTTTCGTCATCAATGTATTTGCTCTTCTGAGTGTCTCAAGCAAATTCATCTTGAAATTAAAAATCATGTTGTCAAGCATGCAGTAGACAATGTGGTCCAAAGACAGATTTACAGACTGGTAACTAGGGAGCAGACAGAGGAGGTGGCTGCTCAGCCGATGGATATAAATAGTAAAATCCTAGTCAACAGGTTATTATTGTTCTTTGGGGTTCCCAAAGAAGCCTTAAGTGATGGATCAGCTCCTACGCACATGCTGATCACAAGCCAGCACCCGTGTGCAGTGGGGAGGATCTGCCCAGGGAAGACTCGAGGCTACTTCAGGACTTACCAGGCCTCAGCACTTCCCATGCTCTGGTGGGAAGAAAGATTGAGAAGGTGGGGGGAAAGTGCTCAGCAAAGCACCTGTCATTTATTCATTCTTCTTAGTATTAATAACTTATCTCTAAGAATGAGACTAAACAGCAGTGCTTTCCTCTGCTCATGCAATGAAGCCAAGCCTAGATGGAGATGACCAAACAAACACCAAAGAGCTTGAGAAACTGGGAATAGACAACAAAGAAGGAAAGGAATCTTCCAGAAGCAGGTCAGAATGGCTTATTTATCAAGCTGTAACTCCACAAGACACCAGCTTCAACTGGCTTCAAGTCAAGGCAGCTTACACTCTCAGATATTGCAGAGCTTCCATTATAAACCACATTTAAAGGTTAGGCAATTAATTGCCTCATTTCTCTATGACCTTTGCAGTAAGATAACACAGAATCTGACTGCTGTCCTATTTCTAATTTTGTTTTTATTAACTCCTTGATTTCTTTCTCTTGCAGAACATATTCCTATGATCACCCAGGGCAGACACACATCCTTCGATAGATATTTCCCTACATTGACACAACATAAATATGCCTCATCCACACACTTGGCCCTCTCCCTTGGTCTTCCTCTCTACCCCACAGAGCTCTTTCAGACCTATGCACAAGGCAGACAAGGTTTCAGGACAATGGATATAGCACTGCTCTCTGTTAAAATAACATTTGGATGATTCTGAGAACTGAACTGAAGAGCATGAATTGACAGCAAGTTCCTGCTGGGATAAAATTTAATCTGATTCATTTATGCATGCAAGCAGAAAGCTTTTATTAGCATACATTTCTCAAAGAAAACAAATTATAGTTCCTGGAGATGTTCATCATTAATTACCCTCTTCCAGCATCTAGCAGGAAGTTTTCTTCCTTCCCCAGCTTCACTTTATCTTCTTTCTAGAAACACATACTCAAAACAAAATAAACAAAACTTCTGTAAAAAACTCAGTGAACTGAAAGCATAGTATAAAAAGCCAGAGGGAGCACAGCTAATTTGGATCTTAACTGAGGTAATTCCAAAGCACTTGAAGGAAAAAAAAGTTTCTCCCTGAAGATGATAACTAGTAACTCATAAAGATGATCAACATGAGACATCAAAAAAATCCATCTTCACAAATGGGGAAAAAGTAGAACAAAGCAGGTTTATTTCATTCTACAAACATTTTGTTCTTCTTGCATTTAAAAAACCCCAAGTCAAGCCAAATGGAAATCTGATTGCAGTTAACCTTCACACCAACTGGCGTGCACTGCACAGAACATCAACAAGCACATGCAAACCCAAAGGGGAACCACCTGCCACCAAACATGAGAACACCACATGCTGGGGTGAAGGATGGTCTGTAGCTTCATGGTAATTACCAACTTGTAAAGGTTTAGTACAGAGAAGGTAGTATATCTGTGTTACAGTTCACATGAATTGTTAGGGGACATTGTTAGCTTCTGCTGTAATATAGTGAAGGAGAGAAGATGTGAAGAAAGGAATTTGGTCAGGTAGTTCCAACGGTCATCTTGAAAAGAGAACACCAAGATTCAAGGCCTGCTCCACCAAAATTTTCCATGTTCATACACAGAAGAGCATGCCATTAGATTGTCTGGATAACTTTGAAATAAATCCTCTGGCTTTCATGTGTCTTTTTGTCAAGCCTAACTTAATGGTGTCATCTAGAGAAATACATTAAAACATGAGACACTTAAACACCAAAAAAATAGAAATCAATCCCTGCTAGAATACATTAGGAACACATTTCAGTTTTAGTCAAGACAAACACAAAGCAGTAAGAAAGAAAGCCTCTGGGCATCAATATTATCTGAGTACCAGAACTCAAGTTCGGACCCTCTCTGTAAAACTTGAATTCTAAATGCTACTTCCACATCCATAACAGCCCCTTCCTTCTTCTTTAAGGTTGCTACATGCAAGAAGACACATGTGTAGCAGGACCAGAAAGCCAAGAAGAAGAGGGCAGCCCCTGCCAATCTTTCTGTCACGTGGCCATCACATTAGCACATTACGCTGTATTTTCCATGCAGCTCCTGTGTTTAGGCTCCAAAACTGATCATTAGTATGATAAATTAAATGAGTGGAAACTTTGGCTCAAAGACCCCAAACTGCTGCAGCTCTGAAGTCAGTCACTCTTCCTAAGCTTTGGTTCATTAGTGAAATGAGAATATAAGAGGTCAAGTGACCATTCAGTTCATAATTAAGTGCCTAAATGACAAAGCTGTTTAGTGGCTTGAGTGACGCAGCATGGGGGTCTCATCAGCACTTTCTGTGGGCATCCAGACCGCTTCTGCAATGGGCTTTCGTAATCAGTCTCAGCATAACAGCAAAGGACTCGCTATGCATGAAAAAAACCTGAGATCCTGCAGGAAAAAAAACTGCTCTAGAACCATCTGTGGGATAGGCAATGAAATAATGCCTCGACCTTTCCCAAAATTAAAGGGTGTCAAGGACTTGAAAAGTACTAAGATCTGACCAGTTAAAACAAAATCTGAATATAACTTGCTGTATTAATTAGTTTCCAAACAGTTTTGAGACGGATATCAGCTTCCCAGACCTCCTCAGCTACACTGGGATCTCTCAGCACCTGAGGATAGCCCCTCTTGGTTATGCCTGGGTGTGGACAGGAAGTGTGCACCACCCTTCTCCTGCAGGAATGGGCTCCAATCACCAGGGTCAACCCATCAACCACTTCCTGACTTCAGAGGAGTCACACTGGTGCAACCTCCAAATTCTTAAATTAAAATAAACTCATGATGACTGATACTGTCAGCTCAGCTTAGACAAAGGATTTTACAGCATCCCTTAGCTGCGCTAGCAACCAGAACATGGTGCTTCCTCTCTTCATAAACACAGTTGTTGAATGAAGATCTCCTGTCTTCTTTTATCTTTCTGATAAGGATGTTTTAAAGTTTTGAAAGGCCAGCATTGAATACATCAAAAAGACTGTCTACCTTCACAAGAAAAAATGCAGTTTAGCCAGTAAAAATTCATACTCTGTCTTCTTTCAGCCAATGTCAATAACCAAACAGCTTCTGGAAGAAGACTGAAGTTCTTTTAACCACCATTAGGTCCCTTAACAACTTTTTTCTCTGTAATGGGAAGAAACAGAAAAACTCAGGCAAGAGTCTCTAAAACTTCAAATCACTCCTTGTCCTGTATCCAGAGAGATCTTTATAAAAAAGAAAAACAAACAAACAAACAAACAAAAAACCAGAAAAAAAAAACAGAAAAAAAAAAAAAAAGAGCAACAGAAACTAAATGTTGTTCAGTGGCATTAATCATCACCCCAGGAAGTCCCCTACACAGCCTGAAACCTGAGAACAAGGAGAGGGACCAAATGTTTCCCAGCTACTCTTAACAATTACTCTTGGAATCACTCAGGGTTTGTACCAGAAACATGCCTATGGAGTACCTTATCAAAAAGGCAGAGTCAATGGGAATTTTGTCTCTGAAAGGTCATCTTCTCATTTGGGCAGGATTTTTATGTTTCACCAAGTTTAAGGATGACATGCAAATGCTGGCCACAGTCCCTCCTGCACTATCTAGGTTTCTGAGGACCACGCTCTTCCCCATGGGCCTGCTTCTATTTGCCTTGTTACCCGCCCTGGGCAAACAGCCCAGATAGATTTATGTTTCATTCCTTGTATTTAAGACAATAAGTCTGAAATGGACATTTCATATTATGTTATTTATAAATGCTATATCTTTATTAAGTTGCAACTGCAGTTCATGTTTATCATGAACATCAGTAAGAGCCAGAAAACTTTAATCATGTGTCCAGATGCAGTCATATGAAGGATCAGATTTTAAGTTATCTTCATTGGCATTGCTTTCATTTGTCACAGAGCCAGGTCTCTCTTGCCCTTCCCATTGCTCAGTGAGCCAAGAGAAGCATAATCAGCCCTTAGTTGTGAACTACCCTGACTGCATACACCAAACACCCATTGACATACATTAAGGGGTTCTTCTCAAAGACTGAAACAAAATGACAAAGTACTTCTATCTGGCCTTTAGTGCACAACAGAAAGACAGCCTGTGCACGTAACTGCTCCCTCTGCTTTGGCTGCAGTTCAGAGCTTCAGCTGGAGTCCTGTGAAATGGACACTTCAGGCTGTGATATGACTCTCACAACATATGAATAACACATGGCCTCCTGATCGTCAAGGGTTTTAGTACATTGTTATGTGTGTCTCTTGAAGAAAACTCAGGAAAAACAGGCTGGAAGAGTAAAAATGTATCTGGGCCATTCCATGGGTATGGGTAAAGCATCTCTGACCTTAGCAGGGCTCAAGAGGAACTCAGACATATGGAGCATCTAAACAGACACATGTTTCCTGGTAATGGACACTACATAAGAGCAGGGACTTCTTTGCCCAGCTTGGGACACTACAAAATGCACTCATATCCACAGTCTTAATTATGATAAAGTGAAGATCCAAAAGGATGCATGCACTAAATATAATGAGGACGGGAATATAAATCTTTGTTTT
Organism: Cnemophilus loriae; assembly: GCA_013397755.1. Lineage (NCBI taxonomy): Eukaryota > Metazoa > Chordata > Aves > Passeriformes > Corvidae > Cnemophilus > Cnemophilus loriae. Next base: position 26,213 of record VZTF01003704.1, on the reverse strand, counting down.
TAAAATGAACCCTGTGACAACATATTTAATGAGCATTTATTTTGTAAACAACTCGAGTTATACTACCAATTACACCACCAAAAGACGAAAAACACAATGAAGCAAATCAACACTAGATTTACTAGAAAGTCTAGAAAGGTCTAATTTCTGACTACTAACAGTAAAACATGCTAACATTAAAAGTATAAAAAACAATGTGACTCATTCTTCACAAATATACTAGGTCTGAATTTCACTGACCAACATTAGGAGTAACTTTCAAGATACTATGGCATAAAATACATTTTAATTTATTTCTGAAATTAATTAGTGGAAAATTAATAGAATCCCTCAAAGTATTACATTATTATAACAAATATGTCTTGAATCATGCCATCAAATTAAGTAATGGGCACAGGATTAGAGTTATCTTTTAAGTGTTTTTGATAACATCTATTCAGATTCAGTAGGATTTCTGGTTTTATAAAGAAATCCTCTGCTTAAAGCTTACAGGTCCACAGGCAATCACTCTGTAGATATCCAGGCTGTTGCTGTTATGACCGTCCCTAGAAGGCGCTGATTTAAACTTTTGTTCATGGCTATAAGGCCTCAAACTACAGCTAAAATACAGCTCAGCTCTTTGCACAGAAATACACAGCAATTATAATGAAGTAAAATTCATCCTGCCATCCTCCACCTACAGTCCCTGCACTTAACTGGTTGGGGAGATTTAAAAATAGAATAACAGGTACAGAGACATGTAGAAGAAGACACTTCTTATAAGGTTCTGTGATGCTCTTCACCACCCCAGCACTGACACATATCTCACTGCTTATCTGATAATTTCTACTCCTGAATACATTTTTGAGATCATTTTGACTTCTACATGATGAGACAGATATTTGGCTCTTCCTCTTTAGACATATGCCCTTAAGAATCATTCTGAAACAACAGTAAGGCTCAACAACTTAGGACATAAACAAATAATGTTTAAATGGACACTAACAAGCCAAAATGCCCAAGGTTGCTTCTTCTACTCCAACAGAAGTCTCTCTTTAAAACTGACAAAGGAAATCAAGTCATCTCTTTGTAATATTTTCAAAATAAGTGCTAAACATACTTTATAAGGCAAGTGACATAACCTTGAAATTGTCCTTAGGAGAAAGAAAACTGAATTTCTGTCCAAGGCAAGTGGTCAAAATAAAAAACAAGCAGGAGAACTATGAAAAGTCCATCATATTTTTAAATCATCACTAGTTTTAACACAGTGTTTTGAAGACTGTCATTTTTAAACTATGACTTCAGGCAAGTAATATGGTCTGAGGTATCACCAGCTCTCCTACTGCTGAGGCTGGTCAGCGCTGGAACAACAGCTCACCCAAGAAAGACAGAGAAGGTGATATTTGTAAGTGACAGCACATCAACCCCATGCCTCGAGTCAGGTCCATGCAGTTGCCAAAAACAGCCTCTCTTAAGACAAAGTGTCAGTACACAAGTAAGTTCATGTGACTGTGGAGCCACTGGGCATGATTTGAATTTGGTGTCATTTCATCCATTCAATGGGACAGAGAGCCCAGACTTCTAATTTGTTAGAGAAATTAAGCACTAACCTTGTTAAAACTACATGCTGAAACATGCAATCTGCACTTTGTCTCACATCTCACTGCTCCTTTATTTTAGTGCCAGGGTTTCTTACATCTGGAGCAGGTAAGTCTTCCTTCCATTGCTGACAAATACCATCAGGTATGAGACTGCCCTTACAAAGACCATCCCCACTAGGACACTTAGGATTCCAGCATTAATTTTGTCTTCTTATACGTGGATCTGAATCTTTATTTTGGGGGTTCACATTTATAATTCTCAGGCCTATTTAACTTCACTTTTATATAGAATAGGATCACTTTGCAGTTGTACAGCACTTTGCCTAAGGTTCCTCAGACAATTTAATCTTTCCAAATGTCACCTACATCTACAAAGAACTCCACTAAATGAACATGCCTACAGGCCGAATGGAATCCTGCTGAGTATGGTGACAAGTTATAGAAGAGTTAAAGTAATGAACAGTTACACCAACTTACTTTTGTCAGAATGAATGGATATATTAAAAAAGGTTTCCTTCTACTCATGAAATTTCCATGTATTTGAAAAGCATGTCAAACTATAGCAAACACGTTGAATGCTGCTGTATCTTGTAACTGAAGGAAAATTATTACTCTTTGTAGTTAAGTGCAAAAGTCATTAAAAATATGCTTAATACATAAATAAAAAGAAAAGTACAGAGAGAAACACTTTCAAGACTGACTATAGCACCTACCTTTGGTCATCCATCAGAGATGCTTAAGCCCCTGCCAAGTAAAGATATATAGATACTCTCACTACCAGAGTTAACTTCTGTGAGTTAAGCATTTGTATTACTTTTTAAGACAGAGGCTTCAGAATCTGTTACCTCGTAAGATGCTGAGATTCATGCTAGTGACATTATAGTTACTACTGTCCAAAGCTTATAAAGTCTAGATCTCAACGATCCAAATAGGAAGTCAAGCAAAATCAGAGAGTGCTGGGACTTTATGACTAAGTGATCTACCCAGAGATATAAACTATGGCAAGGATGGGGAACTAATGGGGCTGATATTGTTCAGGTTATTTCTTCCAGTCTGTCACCATTTTTTTCTTCCATTATTTCTGACAATGCTATAATATACTCCTGTATAGCCCTCCAAATACTTTTGAAGGCCATGTACCCCTCCGCAGAGCAAGAATGACACTCAAGAAAGTATTTAAATCTACAGAAATCAAGGAATAAACATGTATGTGTTTCTCTGAGTTCTGGATCAAACCCCGAGAGAGTAGTGAAATAACAAGCAGCGGGACCTTGACTTGTCCTCTGATAGCAGAACGGTAGAGTTCTACCATCCCAGCCCATCTACTCTATTATAAATGTACGAAATGAACATTCAAACCGTAATTATTTTTAAGTTGTGGTAACAGCACTTGTTCGCCAGAGATGAACAATACATCTGACTGCTCAATTATTCATCTCTACATATTTCATTCCAAGGAATGTAAGGAAAGATATGTACTACTAAACATACATTTAGACTATTGCAAAGCACACAACCAACACATCATCTAAAAGAGGATGAGGATGTTGCCTCTTTCTAGCAAGTGCAATTCACCACATAAGGAAGTATATTTCTGATGATCCTAAATCAAGCTTCCAGTAGGGAAGATTTTAAAATATTCTTGTATTGTAACAAAATGTTCCCAATGGTGCTGTAATGAAAGAAAGGAAGAGGAAAAAACCCATCTCCTGGCAGGAAATTAATTATTGAGAATTCCACTGCTTGACGATGTGCTCCTACATTCTGTGCAGGCTTTCCATTTTTCTCTCTCAGTATGAGGAGAAATTCACTATGGAGAATATACAAAGAGAACAAAGAGCATGAGGGTATCAGTTTATTAAATGCATTTAGAAACTGAACAGACCAGGAGAGAGGAACTTGGTTTATGCATCACCACACCTAGCGTTTATTCCTTCTTTATATTCCTCTCTCCTCTTCTGCATTAGATTGTCACTTCTGCTTCTGTTCTCTGAAATCACCTCTGTTGAGAATGGAAGCATTGCGCCTGGCTTTTAGCACCACTTAGCTGACACAGTTTTGAAATGTCACTTCCTTCTTTTAAAAAATTAAATAGAAAACCTCTTGACGGAAAGGGAAAATAGAAGCCCATCATTATATGCCTAAATATCAAGATGTAAATCCATTTTTAAAATAATTCTTTTTTTCCATCCCCAAGTCCAGCCCATTTAGTAAATTTCACCCCTTGCTGCCAGTTTTAGTCTCCCTATGAAAAAGCTGAAAAACCCCAGAGGCCATAATTTCACCCATTAGTTACATGATAGAACATATAGTTCCTGAAGCTACTTCTGCAGCCAGCACATGCACCTACAACATCTCAATTTGGTGGGATCATACCACTGCAAAAGCATCTTCATGAGAGCAGATACTTCCCAGTAACTGGCATCTTGGATTCTTCCTGGATGTGGAACAACTGAACTAGAGAGGGAAGATGCAACAGACTGAAACAGCATACGCTATCTTCAAATAGAATTCTATGTCAGCAATGCTCTACAGCTTAGCTAAGACATAATGAAGAACTCTTCAAGAGAAATAAACAATTTTCACTTTTTAAAAAGCAGGCAGAAAGGGTATGGGAAACTATTACAGCAGATGTCTGTATGATTCCTGCAGAAACCTTAATACCAGCTAGGCTGCTCAGAACCCTTTCTCACAGTCATCAGCACTTGGGCTCTTCCATCAGCTGCTGGGCAGGATGGCTTGGACACAGCACACCTGCAAGGTGTATCTGCCTTGCACACCTCACATTTCTCTGGATCTATGCATCAGCCCAGAAGTCTCCACCTCTGCATGCAGACATGCCAGTGTTTGCATGTGTTGTTCATACCTGCAAATATTTGGCTGCTGCCTCCCATCCTCTCCTTACTCCTTCTTGGGTCTATATTAACATGACGGGTTCCCCAGAGACTAGGAGGCAGTTTCACATATGCAAAATGTCCCACCGAATGGGAGCATTCTGGAATAAGCCAAACCATCCACTTCATACTCTAAACACAGCTGGTCTTGCAAGAGAGTGCTGCAGGAGCTGGAGATGCAGCAGCAGACAGGGACCTTCACTGGATGAGGTTGGTCCTTCATGTGGCTCTGGGCAGCAGGGCCCTGTGGGGGTCTGATGGTGCTGATGGAAATGCTGCATTGTCCTCACCTAGTTTTTCATCCTAAACACTTGACTTTCTAGCACATCAAAGCTGTTACTGACTCTGCAAATGACAGACAGTGATACTAGTGATGATACAGATTGCATTGTTTTGAGAGGAGAGAACGAATTTTGAATTACAAAGCAGAAGCAAGTTTAATTACTACATATGAGCATAGAGCATATGCTGCCATTTTACAAGAAACTGTTCTGAAGAGAAGCACCATGCTCTGCCACCAAGCTCCTGAGCGACAAAAATCACACTCTCTCGAGTATCAGACTCGCCATCTGTAAAATGTTTTTCATCTCTAGAAGATAATGTGAGAATTATGTGTCACAAATCATATATTTTGTGACAGCTATTATCACTTGCTTTGGAGAAGCACCTTAGAACAAATGCTTTTTCTCCCCTATAAGAGCTCATGTGAGGCATGAAACTTCTTAGAAACCTATTTATTAGTGCAAGTAAGGTGATAACTAATGTATGTTTCAAAATTTCTCTTGTGTGCTAAGAAGGGAACGGGAGGGTTTTTTCATGAACATAACGTCATTGAAAGGAATTTGCTCTGTAGGATGACATTCTCCTACACAACTATAGGAATTTTAGATAAGGCTGTGTGCATCTGTATACACGAATTATAAGTTCCAGAAAGGGAAATTACTTTAACCATTCTCTCACAGATGACTGAGAGGCAAAGCCAAAAACATATTACTCTTTCTAAGAACAGATTACTTTTGTACTCCTTCTCAAAAAATGCCCATGAATTAAGGATTAAACTTGGTTTAATTACTATAGTTTTGAGCAACAACATATCAGAGGCAGGCCAGCCATGTTAACACAGAGAATCGAAAGAGACTGAGACAGAAGCCAGAAACATAGAACTACAATGTAATGAGAGACTGTCAAAACCCAAGGGGAATGCAACCTGGAATCAACGGCCCTGACTGTACTCAAAATCTGAATTTCATAGGTTAGGGTGATGCAGGTCAAAATGATATGGAGTGACCCCATCAGCAGCTAATTGCATTAATACACCAGAGCTGAAAGAATGGCTAATTTGACTCTCTTTTCTGATAAATTATACATCTTCTATAATCAATCCAAACTGAAACTCATTTCCAGCAATTGCATTGCTCTGCCATTAGTCAGTGCCTTAATATAATTATGCATAGACAGGAAGAGATAATGACCTCTGATTCAAGTCTATTATTTTTATGGAACATGAAGATACATTGCAGTATTATGTGAGCTGTTGATTAAGACCAGTATGTTACATTAAACAAGTTGTTCTCCCATAAACCACTGCTGTTTTTTCCTCTTCCATCGAATCGTGCTGTCCTTTCCAGTCATGAGGAGTTACCTGGTGAGGGGTAAACATAACTTCGGAGGAACTACTACCACGACATTGATACCGATCTACATTCAGAGCCAGGTATTTGCATCCCTTCCGCCTGCACAGCCTGTGGCAGGAGAGCATCTCGTAGATGATTTATCCAAAAGCTCTGTCCTTGTTTATTCAACAGTAGTTTATTAGAAGATACATTAAATTGAGTCCTCTTATAGTCATCGGCTTCGCTTGAAATCGCGGTGGTCCGGACCCGGAGCCGTGCCCTGACCGCGGCCGAGTGACCCCAGATGTGCAGACGGGAGCGGCGGGCGGGCTCTGCCCGCAGCTGGGGCGCCTCGGCCAGGCCCCACGGGGACCCCGCGGTGCGGCTCCCGTTACCCCACGGCAGGGTGAGCCCTGGCGCCGCCTGGCCGCCCGGATCTCCCCCGAGCCCAGCCGGAGCCCGCAACCGCCGCCCCGACGGCCCTCGGGGGAGGCTGCGAGTGGCAGCACCGCCCGGGGGGACGCGGCAGGGCCACCCCCGCAGCATCCCCAGCGCCGCGGAGCCCCCGCACCCCGTCCCTGCCCCGGGGCCCGGCGCCGCTCGCCCCAGCGCCGGGGCTCTCCGCGGCCGGACGGGCCGGCGCTGCGCTCGGGGGAAACTTTGGCCCCGCTGACCTCCTCCCCCGGCTCCGCACCCTCGCCACCCCCGCTCCGC
>VZTF01003704.1:0-19064 GCA_013397755.1 Cnemophilus loriae | reverse complement strand
GGTCTGGCCCCGGCGCCGCGGGGACCCCGCGCCCGTCCCGCCGGAGCGGCTTCTGTGCGCTCCCCATAAAAACGCGTTTATTGCCGAGGCAGGGGGGCCGCGAGCAACGCCGAGCGTGTGCCCGCGTGTTCCTGCCGTGCCTGGGGACCGGAGAAGGGTCGTCGCTAGAATAACTGTCATGCACCCACGGCAGCAATGGAAGAACTGAAGTATGAGTAGCAGAGGGGTTTTCCTCGTGGCGATGAAATCAGTGCCGCTATACATTAAAACCACTAATAGCTGCATACTGATTTAGCTTGCTCTTGGTAGTCTGTTCAGGCTCTCAAATTTCCTTTGAGGTGAATTTTCACATTGAATGTCTTCATGTACACCGTCTTTCATCCAGCTTGGACAGTAATTGTTACCAAGGCTCTTCGGTGTCACTGAGATCTGTTCTCTACAAACCTGACGAACAGCATGAGCATTTCATTTGCATACGAGGCGTTTCATTGCAATATACCACTATTTGTACCTTCGTGCTGGTAAACGGCAAATTTTGACAGGATCCAGTCAGACCAGTATAGCATCAAGAGTTAGACTAGCAAAACATGTAAGCAACATCTACAAAGTTAAATACAAACAAACTGAGATCTAGAAATTGTGGCTCTTTCAAGTCTGAAGTGTTTATGTGATCCCAAGCAAACACTCCACACAACCAGTTGTTTCACCCAGCTCAGGAATGCAGTGCTTTTCCCACAGCCTGCTCTGGTGATTTTGCTATTACGACTCAAAATCAGATGGAGATAGTAAGAAGGCAAAGTCATCCCTTAAGCATCTAATAAGGATTCGTCACCACTATAACATGCAGCAGTCAGCTATCCCGAAATGTGGTCTCCAAGAGTCTGAGGCAGTCTTCAGCTGTTTACGTATCAAGACTGGAAAGTTTTTGCACAGGTGTAAGGACACGTGAATGCCATGACAAAAGGTGTATAAACCTGACTGTAAGGACCAGAAAAAACAGCTTGTGAAGAAAAAGCATAGGAACTCAGATAGATTTGCACAAATCACAATGCCAGGCTTTGACTTCATTTTACACTGGGAGGACCTGTTTTTTTTTCCCAGGAGTTATCCAAGTGGGCTGAATGCATCAGTACCACATTTAGAGGTGGAGCTGGAAACTGAGCAAGTGTGGCTGTGGGAAAAACAGGTGAATGACTTCACAGCATCAGCTGAAACACTCTCTGCCAGAGGTGGCTGGAGATCCCTAATCCACGCTGCGGCTCGAAGTACCGGATGGGGACAGCTGAGGCTTTGTCCCATTGGGTGTGAGCATCCTGCAGGAGCTGATGTGTCATGAGCTCTCTAAGCCTTTCCCATTCTGCACTGGCCTGCTTATGAGACCTCCAAGTGGCCATTTGCTATGGTCAGCACACCAGCTGGACAAAGGGAGGTGGCATGAGATGCATGCAAATGAATGAGGAGAAGCAAACCAATCGGCAACCTTCAGCAGCAGAATCACAGACTCACAGATTTGGAATTGTTTAGGATGGAAAAGACCTTTAAGATCATCAAGCTCAGCATCAAACTAACACTGTCAAGGCCACCATTAAGACACGTCGCAAAGTGGCACATCTACAAGTCTGTTAAATACCTCCAGGGATGGTGATTCCACCACTTCCCTGGACAGCCTTTTCCAATGCTTGACAACCCTTTCAGTGAAGAAATTTTTCCTAATATCCAATCTAAATCTCCCCTGGCACAACTTGGGACTATTTCCTCTCCTCCTATCACCTGTTACTTGTGAGAAGAGAACGACCCTCACCCAGCTACAGTCTCCTTTCAGGTGGTTGTAGAGAGCAGTAAGATCCTTCCTGAGCCTCCTTTTCCCCAGGCTAACCCTCCCAGCTCCCTCAGCAGCTCCTCAAAAGACTTGTGCTTCAGACCTGTCACCATCTTCTTTGCCCTTGTCTGGATGTGCTCCAGCTCCTCAATCACCTCAATGCCTTTCTTGCAGTGAAGGCCCCCAAACTGAACAGGATTCAAGGTGCACCTGCACCAGTGCCAAGTACAAGAGGATGGTCACTGCCCTGGTCCTGCTGGCCACTCTCTTTCTGCTGTAACTCCTCGCTGCTAACCACACCTGACCCGTGATGTTACATCTGTGATTCATTGTTCTTGCAGATTTCCCTAGAGCTAATTACTGCCTTCACTCTCCTCCTTGTCCTCACACAAGAGCTGCCCAGCTCCACTCCCATGGTGGTTGGGGGTGCAGCCCACATCACTGACATCTCGAGGCCTGCCAGGTAGCTGCACTTGACCTGCGCAGTCTGTGTCTCAGAGTCAGGCTGGGTTTAAGTTGTAAATTATTAACCTTGTGGGCACAAGGAAGTTAAAACTTCCACCTAGAGAGAGGAGAAGCACATTAAACTGTTCTCAGCTGGGAAAACACCTGTTCTGTGTTGCCTGTCCTCTGAAGGCACAGTAGCAGAGGCTGGTGTGGTCAAGCAGTGACACAGGCTGGGTCTGCTAGTTCTTCCTGTGCCGATGGAGGCAAAACCATCAGCACAGCAGCCTGCTCTTCTCTTGCCAGCGAGTCAGGCAGGACTTCAGCCTGGGGTTCAGCCCATCTGCCAGGTCTGATCACTCCAGTTTCTAGCCCAGCTTCATCGACCTCATCTTACATTAATACCCTGGGCTATTAATGAAAACCCTGATCCAGTTTCACTTAGTAGGTGTGCAGCTGTGTGCAGGGAGGCAGCAGCCATGTCACCTGTGTTTGTCCATCCGAGACTTTCAGATGGCTCTTCAGCACCTTCCCCAAATCAGCTTTGTGGTTAGAAGCCCTCATATGTAGAACCTCCTCCGAGATCATTGTAAAAAACATTGCAATATATGCAGAACCAAATGCTCCAAAATGGAAAGGTAAGCCTCTAAAGTTGTAAGAACATTTAAAAATTGTGAGATCCAACAGGGCATCCTGTATAAACATTTTTCTTTAAGTTTTTATGTTCTTCCCTACAGCCTGAGGTCTGTGAATCAGCTCAGCAAGAAAGTATGAAATCTGAGAGTCTCATATAAAGCTACAACACCAAATGTTATGTTAGTTGTTGTAAACTCTGTAAAGGCTTGTGGAAATTATCTGTGAAAATAGTATATGCCTTCTAAGAAGTAACTGATTGTATGCAGTGAGGAGTAAAGAACTTCTCTTAAACAAAAAGTGATTTCAGATTTTATTAACAAAGTCCACTTGCCTTTTGATGTTAAAGGACTATTCTATAACTGAAAAAGCGGGTTCGATTTAATTAAGTCCCTTGGCTCAGACTTGTTACTTAGGGCAACGCTGTAAACACTTGGCTGAGACTCTGAACTATAATAGCAGGTTTATTGAAAAAAGAGTTTGGTCACATAAGAGAAGGCAGGGAGTCTGATAGGAAGTTCATGGGGAACCTACCACTCTTCTGCATAGCCTTTATCTTTTTTTTTTTTAGTGCATGCAGAATAAAGATGTTAAAAAGCTTTTCATTTCCCATCCTTTGCCTATCTTACCTGTGAGTGATTTAATGAGCTGAATTCTCAGTTTGAGAAGAAAATTTATACTTGAAGGTTGTGTAATAGTAGGAGCAAAGCCATCAAATTCTACAGCTCAGCTTTGTGCCTGTCCAGGTGAAGGGTACTTTGTTGTTCCTGCTAAAATGGCAAAGGAAGGTATCTGACACAAAGGAAGCTATTTCTGAAATTAAGGAAGATATTTATGTGATTGTAGATAATTTGCTTTGCCTTTATAAACAGAGTTCTCCATATGAACAGTCATTCTAGGAATGGATTTTTTCCTGGTTTTGTTTAAAATAGTTCCAGACCAATGGTGACTAGAAAAAGGTGTTATCTATCTTGCAATAGGTGAAAATTTCAACCCAAATCTCAGAGAAGTGTCACTTCCTCTCCAGCCATGCCTCAGCCATCTATGGCTGCTCTGACCAAAGAGCTACAAAAACAACTTTCCACTGATCCTTTCTAGATCTTCCTCTGCCTACATTCCCAAAACATCCTTGTTGAACACTCCACAGGTGTGCAAGGTGTTTCTCTGCCCATGACAAATAGTGTTTTGGGAAAGGTGGTGGGCATTTGGGTCCTGCCCCTGCTCTACTGGCATAGTCCTCAAGTCTTTGCATGTGCTTCTGGCTTGTTAAAGGGGCTGCAGAGAACGTGAGGATCTCACTCAATTTTTAATCTTTTTTCTGATATCTTACAGGGAGAGGACTGAAAATGGATGCTGTCTTACCCTATAGCTGAATGAGAAAAAAGGAGAAAAGTTAAAGTCTGTAACACAGGAAAGTAATCCATGTTCTTATTTAACTCTCATATTTTACAGATGCATTACAACCCAACTTGAGTGGTCACTCCATTTCAAGGCAATAATCATGCCACTGTAGGTCTCATCAACACTTTATTTCCCTTGCTTCGCCCATATCTGAAATACCGAGGAGGGCCAGCCGGGAGAAAAGACTCATTAGCTGTCCCAGATGAATAGGTAAGCGAAGATTTTGTTTCTATTATCCTGTCTGACAGCAGCCACCCCATAGTCTGGCTCCTCTGCCCACACACATGTAAACAATGGGAGGGGTACCATGTAAAACAGACTTTCAAAGCAAAACACCAAAAAAGTCAAGAGAGAAAAAGACAGTCTAATTCAACCAAGTAAACAGGAGACACTGAGAAAAATGTATTGTAGTAAGAGGATTAAGCAATTGAAGGAAGGAAAGTCACGTGCAAAAAACCCAAGTAAGCCATGAAATATAAGTGCTTTATGACTTCCTTAAAGGAAAGGGAGTGTACACCAAAATGTCTGTTCCACTTCTCCGACCAAAGTGTGATATGTAGCAATGAATTTATTTATAAAATCTATATAATCAGTAAAATTAATACCAGCTTAGAAATAGGAATGTTGTGCCCCACTAGACCCATCTTTCTCTTAGTCCCTTCCAGATGGTAAGAAAGGAAGAGGGGTGATGACTCTTGGCCCTGCCTCAGTGTACCATTGAGCATATTTACAAAGTCTGGATGTTGACCAGCCTCCCTCTGCTGTGTCTCCTCCTTCCTTGACTCCTGGGAGTCCACCACATAGGCCACACTGATGAACCACAGTGAATGACAACTGTTGCCACATAATGGCAATAAATAGACTATGGAAATTGCTGGAAGGTCTTCATGTGCTGTGTGTAAGTTTCATCACACAGTCTATGAAGAATGCCAGGAGTTACAGTGGCTTCTAACTTGGAAGGTGAGTGTGTTTTATTTGCTTGCTACCAAGGTAAGTTTTGTTTGGACCAACTAGTAACAAAATGCACTTGAGTATTTTCAAGTCTAGGTCTTTTGGGATGTTGGGTTGGCATCACAGGGGCAGCTTTCATGTGCTAGAGCTGTAGAAGTGAGGTCCTTCTGATTCTTCATCAGAGCAGTTGGTGTGGTGGGAGCAGGGTTGTGTGGGTCACTCTCAATCCTCCTTCTGTTGGTTTTTCATTTTCTTTGGTAAGTGTGGTTTATTTTAAGGTATGATTTATTGAGAACATGTGTGCTTTATTTGACAAAGGCAGTGGGAAAGGCCGTTCTCTGGCCTTCAGGCTGGTTTTCTTACATTTGGTTTGGTTTTCTGTCGTTCTTTCATGCAGATGAAAGTTGGAAGAGAAGGAGAGTAGTTATGTAAAACTCATTTGAATATGATGTACTTGTGGAGCTGATTTTTTTCTGTTGCCATGAGCCTATTGTTCAAAATCTCCCCCCTTACTAGGGCAAAACCTTCCCTTGATTCAGAGAGGACTTGACACAGAAAAAGTTCCATCTAGTTTTTGGAAACTTATTTGTTATTTTTTCCCTTTATTCTGCTTCTGTTTTCCTTCTGTTTCTGAAGGATGCAGGGTGCAGTTGTCTCATCCATGTGACAGTTTTGTGTAATTCTGCCCCTTTGAGCCTGACTTGCTCTCATTCATCTGTGACCAGCTGAATTCAGGACCTTCAGATTCCCTTCTGTGTGCTCCAGCATGCTATAAAGATTTGTTGCCCCAGTAGATACTGAACAAAGGTTGCAATGTTTACCAGTAAAGGGATCATTTTTCCAGCTCTAGATGTTTTGTAGCACCCTAAAGGCCAGGAAAAAGACCCAAGAAGCAAAGCTTTCACCTTGAGAGCATCTGAGTATCTCCTAGGAGTTTCCATCTCTTCAGAACCTGCTCCCATAGCATGAGTTTCATGGTTTCATTCCATCTGATCTCCATGCAAAGGTAGAGATGCCATCCTGGTGCAAGCAGTGCCTTTAACAGTAACCCAGGGAATGGAGGGGCCAATTCTGTGTCAAGGCTTACTGCATGGAAGGACAGAAGGACAACAAGCAGTGGCTTGGTGCGTGGATGTCTCTGCAGATGATGACGATGGCAGTGGGTCCTGTAGAGCTGTGTAAGCTGGTGAAGTTGTGCAGGAAGAAGCAATCCAGCTGAACGCTGCTCAGCGGTGGCCATCTCTGCACAGTGTTCAGCTTCAAGTCACCCTGGCTAGCATGGTTACCTTCTTCTGCCTGAATTATCTTGGTTAGAGAAACTTGTGGTACATTCATTGTATACCCCAGAGATACAAGTCAAGGCCTCTGCAATAGCACTCACTGGCAAAGACTATTTCTGGACATAACTACAAATATTTAATACGGGATAAATTATAAATCAACCTTCTCCAACACCAACCAGAACTGAATGCTTCAAGTGAAAATGGAGATTGCCTGGTCTGTTTTTTATCCCATGAGTATTAGGATTGGAAGCAGGGCAGCAGGTAATTATTAGTGTTGAAGCACTGCAGTTGCTATATAAATGATGCTAACATTGCTGACTTTTATACACAGCTTTCCATCTGCAGATTTCAAATCTCTTGTATATTACAATTTTCTGTAATTTCCTGGCATAACCTGTCTGAAACAAAGTCTACAAGCCCTGAAATAATATTTGATATTACAATAAACAGCCAGTATATTTTTGCAATAAAATGTTTGTGTAAGAATGAATTATGTGTGATCTATTCTGCGTACTTCACCATAGTAACAAAATGAATTGGTTTCTTAGAAGCCAGCAAGCAAGAAGGCTTCTTTTGAACTGCCTGACCTCTTTCACAGCACTGGAGATGTCAAATACTCTTCAAATGCAACATTCAGCTAAACTGCCTGTCAGTGCAGCACCCTTCTGAAGCAATTCAACCTTTTCCTATTTGTTTGTTTCTGTTTGAAGAAGGGGTTTCAATTTTACATCCAATGTCAAGTCAGTTTGATTGTGAAAGAAGTGTGAGAAGAGATTCCTTCCCTGACCTTCCCAAACAATATTAGCCTTGAAAGTAACAGAAATATATAAATGCTTCAAATGGAGGGGCTGTACCCTGTAGCTGATAAATAAACTGATAATTTTTTGAGGTAAGAAATGGATGACTCCAATGCATAACCTGCCAGACGGAGGCTTTTGCAGTATGAGATGCACTCACTAATGATTCCAAGCTCTTTCAGAGCAGGCATTTTCAAACCTTACTTATATTTCACTGAATATTTAATGTCACAGTTCTGCCAGAAGCCTCTGAAAATAGGGAGAATTAAAATCCATCAGTCATTCCTTAGCAGAAGGAAGTTGATGATTTAGAAAGTTTCTCTTTATCATGTTTCAAAGTGTGACCTTGAGGAGTGCTAGGAATGTCAGACATATCCTTGTGGTACCTGTAGAGGCAGTTTAGAAGTCATGGTTGGTGGTATTTCACCTGATCACAGTTAACTGCAAGCATCTGTCAGCGTTTGTCAACCTCTAACCTATATGTCCTTAAAGACTAATCACCTTAAAAGTCATGTTAGAGAACACACAGTGGAGCCTTTCCTTAAGCATTAAGTTTTGATGTCCTTGCTTTGCTGTGGTCAGCAGGGCCCTCAGTGTTGGTTTGGAGAGCAGCACCCCAGTCAGGGAGTGTATCTAGTGAGAGGTGGCTGCCTGCTTCCTTCTGATCTATTCTTGTCCTCTTTTCCAAATGCATTTTCCAAATCAAGCTCTGGATTTTAAACCCATCCTTTAAACAGAAAAATCTAGAATTTGGAGAGAAAAAACCAGCAGTATCTGGTGGGTATGGGGTACCACAAAGAATTTTCTGTGCTCTGTTTGCAGGTGTTGGTGTGTGCATGAGCATAGAAATGCAGGCTGAAGTGATAACTTGCCAGTGGTTCAGTATAGGGATTTCATTAACGTTGCCTTTCTTCATGTCCAGCCTCCCTCCGCATCACCCAGTCCCTTCTGTATCGCAAAGATGGGTTGAGGGGATAAAAAATGGATGGATTTTTATGTATTTATGCATTGTTTCCCCTGTTCTAATAGCTGCTTTGCGAAAATGAACAACACTTAAGAAGGAAGGCAAAAGTATGAGGCATCCTCACTTGGCAGATATTCTTAAGTCAGCTTTGATGGAAATGTTTGTACTTTGCTTCTGAGAGAGGCTCAGGAATACATCTATTTATGTTGCAACTCTCTTGACTTGAACTGGCAGATGATCATAGATACCACAGTACAAAATTCAACTGGTGTAGAGGCAGTTGAATTTGAGAAGAAATTTTGGAGATTGAAAATAGCCTTTAATTCTCCCCTTTGAAGAGCCCAGAAAAGGCATTTGATGCAATCTCCTACCTCTCTAAACCAGTGCAGTTGCAAGTGATGGTTTTGCATGGAAGTCCCAACAGCAGTAATTGTCTCTAGTGCTGCAGAACTGTTGAGATAAAAATCTGACAAATATCCCAATTTTGTTAAGTTCTTGTAAGACTGCCAAAATGCGCAAAACTTGAAAAATCAAAGATTTTCTTTCTCGTGTTTTTATACAAGTCAATGGCTTACCCCATTTGATCCAAAAGAACTTCTATGGGAGCATTTTGAGATTGCAGGATGAGGTAAAAGTATGTAGTCGTGCTGGAGAGCTCTGCCTTTTGTATTCATTGATTTTTACCAGCATTTACAAATCTCGTTGCATTTTATTGCACAACTGATTTTAAAATATGTGTATGTCCAGGAGCTCTTTCCTATGATCATTGGTGAGAAACATCCCTGAAGTGTTTGATGAAGGGGCAAAGCGTTCAGGGCTCTTCACACACACAGTTAATTTTCTTCTTAAGAAGAAAACACCAGGCCTTAAGGGGTTTTAAAATGCACTGGGGACAAGAAAGACAAAAACCAATGGCCAGAAGCCGAAGCCAAGATGAATCCAAATGAGGAGATTTTAATAGTGAGTCAGTCATCCAGAGAAATGATGATTTGCCAGCTCTTAATGTCTTCAGAGAGAGAGCGTGCCTTTCTAGATGATGTGCCATACTAACAGTACAGTTTATTCAAAAGTGGGTTAATTGTGTGAAGTATAATTACTTGTAAAATAAGAGCTGTATCAGATGATCTACCTAATGGTCCTTTGCCTTTAGTTTTGTGAGGTTTATCTCAAAAGGATATTGCTTTTCTTTTCATTTTTCCAGCTCTTACACAGACTAGGTCAAAGAATTTTAATTCCATTCCTTACAGATTTCTACCTTGGGAAATGAAGCCATTGAGCAAAGCAGAAGTCGTAACAGCAACTGTGAAGTGATAACAGTTTGCAGTTAGCTCAGCCGGTGGGAACTAATTCACTCATTCACAAGGCTACAAAGCTGCCGTCAGACGGCATTTTTTTTGTCACTATCAAACAGATAGTGATTAGATCCACTGACAAAGGTGAATGGTTTGACAGTCATAATTTAATCCTCTTCTATAAATTCAGCAAGACAGTCACTAAATCACACAGTCCATTTTTTTGCAAGGTTATCCTGAATTTATAGTCAAAACCAATGCCACAACATTTGAAAATACATGTTGCTAGATGGTTGTTATAGCACAGTTCATACCTGTGTGTACACCTAACCTGAATGTCCTCTCTGCCAAAATTATTGTGTATATACCTGTACATACACATGTATAGAATTAATAAATATGGGAGTAAACAGAAGAGTGTTGTTGGTGGAACATGAGCGTGCGAATGTCTGGTTTGTTCAGCACTATTTGTGCGAGTCATACACATCTGTGCACAAGAAGCTACTGCCTCCTGCTCCTCTTATGTAGCTTCATAAAGACTCGTAACATTGACATGGCATCTGCAAAGAGAGGCTCAGGGAGTCAGTGGGTGCCCTGTTACCGGGTGATACTTGTCAAGAGCTCGTCTTCCCCATTCATGTACGTTCTGAGAGTTAAAACACAAATAGTGACACACCTACAGAACGTTATTAGCATCATTCACTCAATTCAGAGCACCTGAATTTGAAAAGTCTGGATATTAGTTTGGCTTTGGCTGTGGCTTAGGGCATACATGATCATATGTAAGTCACTTAATTTCTCTGAATTCATATTATCTTATTTATAGGACTGGATGCTCTTGGATTACTATGCCGTACTTCTTCCAGCTCTTGTGAACTGCTACACTGATGTGTCTTCATGTGGAGGTAGTTTAAGGAAAGCTATGTGGTTTCATTATTGCCTGTAAAAACAGAAAGCAATGCCTGTATTTTGGCTGGTAAAAGTGAAGCAACAGTGATCAGAGATTTTATTTGTGCATGTTTTAAGGTAGGGTATCAGATATACCCATGTTCAGTTCTTTTTTATATTTTCTTTTCGAGCATCTCAATTGGTACTGCATATACTTAACTCCTCTATGCTCACCAGGAACGGTTCCAAAGTTCTTAACCTAAGGCTGTCAGAGCAGGGAAATGGTGTAATCTCACCAGATTATGGAAGGGGTTACAAACCCAGTAGCAGAAGTTCTCGGATTTCTTCTCACTGCTGTTGAAAGAGATGTTTGCTTAAAAGTCCCTTTGCCTGCCAGGAAGAAAATCTGGGGGAGAGAGGAAGTATGTTTTCGCTCCAACAGTAGTGGAAGAAACCTAAGAAAACATGCTCCAGTTGTATCCTAGAGGTGAAAGGGCCAATCAAACAAACAAACAAACAAATTAAGTAGTGCTTATTGCTTTGAGACATCTCATCATTTCTGAGCTGATTTCAATGATTTTTGAACAGCTTCAGGCACAGGGATGCTCTGCCTTTCCTGAACAGCTGAACAGGTGATATATCAATTTTAAATCAGTTCCCAGCTGATAGGGAAAGGATTGCAATCTGCTTAATAGTGCCTTTTCTGCAGACAAGTAGACATCATTTCTGAAGGAGAAATATTGGGAACACTGCTATTTCCTGAGACCAAAGGAGACAGGCCTGCAGCCATCGGTTATATCTGGGAGCACCATGTCGTGTGTGCAGACTTCACCCCACAACAGCGGCCTTGAGTGCACAACCACAGCCAGTGTCAGCTCTCACCCTCATGCATTTTATGTGCTGTAAAAGCCACGGCTTTATTCCCGCCCTCCTCCTCAACTTCTGCCAGCGCCTCTTTCTCGGGAAGCTGGAGCAGCAGCACACAATGCACAATATAACACCTCTCTCCCTGTTTCTTCCCACAGACCAGCCATTGAGCACTGGTCAGGAGCCATTAGCACCCTCTTCAAACAATGTAAATTCTATGAGAACTCATTGTTTTTATAAAGATCGCATGCAATCTGTTGCCAAGCAGCCTACGCAAATATTTAAAGCCAGCTTCTTTCTTCACACAGTTTAAAAAACAAAACAAAACAAAAATAACAAGAGCTTTTACTTTGTAAAGACTGAGGCGGAATTAACCTCTTCCTGCACAAGTGCCAGACACTGAGATGATGGAATTATTCACACGTGCGTGCGTTCCATGGGGATGATGCTGGAGAGCACTTGGCTTGGAGGCTGGCTGTGTATTTATATATGGCTTGTTATATATTTTGACAGTACAAGATAGGTCTTTCCAATTCCCTCTTTTCTTGAGAGGTAACATTTTTCTGGCTAACCCCAATGTAACTACCTGATTTCTAAGGATCACCTCCTCACCCCAAATATCTCCAGGGATCCAGGCCCACCTAGGAAGAACAGCCACATTTGATCATGTTTTTCTCTCTCCCTACATTCCAGCCGTCGTTCATATCTAAACACATGCTCAGCTGCTTTGCTGAAATCGTCAGACAGGAACAATGTCCATTCTGTCAAAATGTTATAGGAGTGCCAGCTCTAGATTTCTGTGTAGAAACTTGGAAGTAGACACATATTTTAAAATACTTTTTATTATTTTTACTCCTATCATGCTTCAGTTTCACCAATATGAGTTATCAGGCTGGGTTTTTCTGTCTGTGGGAACAGTGTCCAGGCACGGAGCTGTCTAGTCAGGCAAGAATTATCATCGGTGTATCACACTGGATAGACTTCATGAAAAAACAAACCAAGTACAAATATAAGCAATGGCTCGAATCCCAGCAGCACTTTTCCATAGGAACAGACCTTCATACAGAGTGTACCTTTGTGTGTGAAACTGCAATACTCAGAAGGAGTAATTTCCCAGCCAAATGAAGCCTTTATCAGTGACTCCAGGATCTGATTGCCAAGGAGACATCTACGATCTGTGAGGAGTCAGGATTATGAAGGTAATTAACATGCTGCTAAGAGCTGCCTCAGAAGTTTGCCATTCATTCATGCCATACATACCTACCCCATAAGAAAAAGACTTTTCAGGACGGTTTTTGGCCACCGCTTTCTTGCATTTGGTTTCTGAGGTTCACTTATTATTCTGCTTTCTGAAACCAAAGTTTCATGTTCAGAACAGAATCACGTAAATGTTTTCTGAGCTCCCTGAGGTTGTAAAATTTCATGATATATCTCATATGAGTTTTAAATCAATTCCTCCCCACTGATTTCAGAATTGTCTGAAACACCATTTAGTGTGACCTGACCTATTTTTGCTAGACAAACTTCAAAACTGGTTGGAAAGTACCCCCATTTTAGCAATGACCTTGTTATTTATAACCAGGTCTTGCTCCTGTAATATCTATTAATTATAATAATTTTCCTTAAATTGTCATTTATCCACACGTTCATGAGGACATAAAATCCTGCAACTTGCCTAACTAAAGTAGAACTGAAAGACCTTATTGTGGTTTCTAATCATGGCTTTCTGTAAAAGTGCAAATACCTACAGCTAATGTGCCACGATGGGATTATCAGGGTGGTAACATCAATTGTATGCATAACTGTTTTCTGCATCAAGACATTAATGTGTAAAAGCACAAACAATTTTCAAGATTTATCTTACTTTTAAATGTATTTACGGACTGTGATTTACTATATTTCCTTCTGTGAGAACCATATACCAGTAGACGAACTTTTCTTTTGTTGCTGGTTTGCTTCACCTGTGGTTCTCATGCCTTGCCAATGAGATTTGCAGTACACACAAATGAAAAGGATCATTTAAACTCGGAAGAAGCAACTGAGAGTAACCAAGTAAGAGCTATTTAGAATAATTTGGGTTGGATGTGACCTTTAAAGTTCATCTAGTCCAAACTGTCTGCAATGAGCAGGGACAACTTCAACTAGATCGGGTTGCTCAGAGTCCAGTCCAATTTGGCCTTGAATGTTTCCTGGAATAGGGCATCCACCCACCTCTCTGGGCAACCTGTGCCAGTGTTTCACCACACTCACTGTGAAAAATTTCTTCCTTATAACTAGTCTAAATCTATCTTCTTTTAGTTTGAAACAGTTACTCCCTGTCCTATTGCAGTAGGTCCTACTAAAAATTTTGTGCCTCACCATAAAGGTCCTTTCTGGCCTTAAAACCAGCATCTTCTTAAGAAAAGGCTTGCACTGCAGTCGGGGGATTGAAGATGAATGCCTGTGTGTCTGGTGGCTCATGTGCCGTCTGACCGTCACGGGCAACACGAACCGCAGCAAAGCGGCACGTTTGAGTCCCGATGGTTGATACAGAAAATCCCCTTTAATGCCCTCCGTGGCTCGGGGCTCCGCGGAGGAGGCTCCGCAGCCCCGCTGCCGCCCGCGGTGCGCGCACGGCGGGCCCCGCTGAGCCCTGGGCACCGCTGCCCTCTCCTGGCGCCTGCCCGCATCTCGGCGTGAGCCGGGGGACCGTGCACGCTCTGAGATGGGTGGGAGTGTGACAGCCGCACCGCACGGTGCAGGATAGAATGAGGCTTCCTGGATATAACCCAGTTTACACGTAATTACAAGGGGGTGTGAAAGACTGTGGCAATAAAGACGGTTTTAGTCCTCCCCTGCCTTAAGGGACCAGTCCCACTCGTGCTTCCCTCCCCACCTTCTTGCGCTCCCCAGAGGGACTTGCCGGAGTGCCTGCAGCCTGCTGTCCTGCACCGAGGAAGGCAGTAAATGGGAGAGCTTTTCATTTGTTAGAGCTCCTAATTTGGGGATTGCGTAAAGCTTTTTCCTATTTCTCTAGTTAACCTGAAACCTCTAACACATGCGCTGCCAGTCTCAGTGGAAAACAAATCAAATGTTGAGTGTTGCAATGCTCCACAGAGACATCGGGGAGAATTTGTCAGCCCTGGACCCTAGAGATACACAGGGCCTTTTTATTATTTCAACTTCGAGCGGTCATTTGTGACTGAGTCAAGAGAGCATAAAATTGCCACGTTTTCCAGGCACTTTGCACAGGCACCTTTGCCTGTATGAGATGCAGGGAGCTCAGAGCAGGGCACTGCAGACTGGTCCCCTCTGCTCATCCTCTCAAGTGCAGGACTTCAATTTTTACCACATCTCTCCCTTTTCTCATCCGTCTTCATTCCTGGGGAACTACTGAGGGTACAAGAACGCTGCAGACCTGCAAAACACTCATTGACTTTCTCTCCGGCCAAGCCCATGTTCAAGGTTCCTGCCCTGGCTGGGACAACTTTCCCTTGCAATACAGGGAATAAAACAAAGAGAGAGGAAAGTCCTTCAAGCCTTTCTCTCACCAGGGATGGAACCACAGGAGCAGGAGCAGCCTGAGCGTTCAAGAGAGATCAGAGGAGAAAGGGAGAAAAATTCCAAATGTGGTACATGGCTCTTGCAACTACCTCACAGCCCTAACCTGCTGAGTGGTAAAAGAAATGTTCTCCACTCCCTCTATTTTTATTTTCTTTCTCAGGGAACTTTGCATAGCTGGAGGAGAAAAAGAAAAATACCTATCTTAGATATTATTTCAGTACTTTAATTTCTGTTTCAAAGAATCCAATTTATTAGCAGCAGTACCTGAGATTATAGTCACCAAACAAATTCTCAAAGGAAGCCTCACCATCTAGGTGTATTTTTCATTATACAATAAACTCTGAACTCCACCAAAGGTGTTTTCTCGTAATGTTAAACTCAGTGCCTGACAATTATTGTCCAGCTCCATTTGGTGCCAGAAGTGCATTCAGTGGAGAAGTAATAAATCCTTTCATGCTGTTTAATAAAACGAGAAAATGTGTTGCTCACACTTGGATGCTAGACTTTATTACACAAACACAGCTAAAAAAATAAATGGAGTATTTCCTGTTTAGAAGTGCCTACAAGTCACATGATGTTGATTTTCTCCAGGTGTTGCAACTCTAAATGAAATTTTCACTTAAGTTATTCTTAAAGAAGTGAGTTATTTCAAAATGCAATAATCAACATGTTGTTAAAGGTGCAAAAACCATTGTAAAAACCTCCAAAACATTCAATGTGCTGTAATGAAATTAGATTTGGAACGCTGCGGTTGCCAAATTATTCAAGATATTTGTGAGACACTTTGCCATCCACTTGAGTGCTTTTCTGAGTTTCTACTGAGAGGAAAAAAAAGCAAGGAAAAATTATATGAGGTCTGAGAAATGCTTTCAACTCCTCAGTTGATTTTGTCTCTTTGTAGGGAGCTGGGGTTGTTCTCTGCTCTGGTGGCCTGGTCTTGGTTAGAGGTGCCACTGCCATTGAAAGATAAATGCCTGATATAAATAAATATCTTCATCAAGGTGAAAGCACTAAGTGAAAACTGCTCCTTAAGCACGATTGTCTGTTCCTTCATTTTCACTAATTTAAATGAAAGAAAAATTCAGCCACACGTTGTCTTTTAATAGATGAATCCTTCGGGTTTGGATGTGTTCCAGACTGCTCATACTCGCACAACCCATGTGAACCTCATCCAGTGATGCTTTGAAGAACGTGATGAATATCTGTCATGCATGCCTCATTCCTCCTCTCTCTTGCCTTCCGTTTACAGGCTTGTGTGGGCAAGTCTCTCCCCTTTGGGGACTTGGTGGGGGCCGTTTAGAGGTGCTCAATAGTCTGTGTTTCTGTGGGAGACGTGGAGCAAAAAGCACTGAGCGTTAGCATGGGTCTAACATCTTGCTGGAGTTCCTCCCACAGCTTCTGAACAACCACCAGAGTGGAGACCCCTGCCCAAGTAGCTCTGTGCACGGTGTAAATTCCCTGCACACCTGAGAGGGATGGATCTCACCCCGAAACTTCAGAGAGATCTAGACAAATTCTGAGCCACAATCATCTGTTATTCCCATCCATCATAATTTTTTGCTATACCATCATATGAACTTAGCACTGCCTCTTTTGTATTTAATAGCTGGAGTTGTATCTCTCTTCTTAATCTCTTGCTCAAATCTTTCCCAGTTTAAAATGGCTGAGCACACTTACACCACTGGGGTTAATTACTTCTGTTGGTGTTTCTTACAGAAGAAAGCAGATCTTCATCACTGGGTGGCTCACACCTTTTCTGTAGACTAACATTAACCAGAATATCCGTAAGAGGCACTGACACTGAACCTATATAAATGGCAGAGAACAACATCTCCTTAGATGTCATCCAAAAAGCTCTTATACCTGAAAAAATGACTCAAAGAACCACGATTTCATATACAATAAAACAAGTCAGAAGTGACTGCAAATACTTTCCAAATGATGTGAACTTTGTAACAGGCCCTCAGAGCACATGGAGTTTCCTTAGCAGCTTGACCAGCTGATGATCCTGCAGCCACCAGAAGAGGTGAGATCACCCTGCCCTCCCACTCCTCCATTTTGCGTGCCAGCACCTGCAGTCATATGAGTCAAGGAACACACCCATCTGAAAATTATTGGGCTTTTTGGAGGATTGTTTTTTGTCTAGATCTGTTTGCTGATGCAGTTGGCCAAACAATGTGGTTGGTTGCTGTGCTGGGGAAGCATGGCAGGGAGAAAAGGGGGGACATGCCTTTTTATTAACTGTGCAGTCATCAGATGGCCAGAAGGACTTGTGAAACCATCTCATAGGGTTTTGCAAGCCTAGTGTGGTGTGCATCTCCCTGAGGTCCTTTTCTCCCAGAGGCCCCGATTCAACATTGCAGTTAAATGACTGAATTTCAGGTTCATGAGTAGTTCCCAAGACATTTCATATTTAATTTCAATTTAATTGTATTCTTAACTTAGATTTAATGATAAGCATAGATTTACTCTCATGTGCACAGCTAGGTATGTGGTCACGTCCTTCTCAGGAGGAATATCACAATTGCGTGTATGGAAAGTAATTGATTTTTCCTAATGGGTGATCCCAGTTATGAATTTATTTGGCTCATTAGTTGAGCTGATTTATTCACTCTTTCTCTTTACTGACAGCAGCAAGTTTCCTTCCACCTGGGTGAAGCTCCAGGACTCAGAACTTTCCACTTCACTCCTTCTGCAGATTTAGTCGAACTCTCTCTTATCAGAGTTGGTCTTACAAGAGGGCTTTTGTTGCTTAAAAATTTCCAAATTCAGCAGGATCAAATGTAGGCTTTTAAATCTGCATTTGAGCTCCTCCATATGCTTTGGGGGCTGAGAGCTTCCCACGTCATTTCCAATGAGAGATAAAAAAGAAAACCTCTGAGCCTCTCCCTGTGACTGTGGGGACCAGAAGGACCATTTTTCAGCAGTCCTTTTTCCTATCGGGCAGTGGGGTCATGGCACAATGCAGAGAACATCTCTGTAACCTTGTGAGGTCAGATGAGCACAAGTGACATGGGGAACAGTGATAATAATAGAAAAAGAAAGGTGAAAATAGTTGGGATTTAAAAGGGATGTCAAAGACACTCCAGGAATACTAAATATTGGTATTACATAATTAAGTGAAACCTTCTGCTGGTCTAAAATATATATTAAAAAATTGGTCTGTCTGAGTTGAAGTGTGATGCCATGCTGCTTACATTATATATGAATAGTAATTGGAAACAGGACATCTGCAGAAATTAACCATTAAGCGTTGAGCACTAAAATCTCTAATTGAGTTTGTAAGCCCTTAATGGCACAGTTAACCTTAAACAGAGCTCAGTGCACGCACTACCTGGTTAACACCGGTTAATAACTCTAACAGCTGATAATATTTCACACCCATGAGAGCACCAGATTAGCAAGAGACTTGCTGGAATGAGCTCAGCTCACCGCTCTTTTGGACCACAGACATAACAGCTTAACCTTTCTGAGCTTAACCTTTTTGCTGTAACTGGTCCTTTTGGATTTTCTTCCTTCCAGACCTGCACGTGATGAGAGCACCCCTGCACGTGTGGCTCGGTGAACTGCAGACACCGCCGTGTCCTTGGAGCACTTCGTGGCATAGCAGCAGATGGAAGCTGCATGGACAGTGATGGATAAATCCACCTCAGGTGAGCTGGAAGAAGTGTCTATAACTTGAAGTGTCCTTGAAAGGGAGCGACACTGTAAGTTACATAAGAAGGGCAAATTCTACCCCAAAGTATCAATGGGAACTGGAGAGATCAAAGTTGTGAGGAACAGCCCACTACATGCTTGGCTGGGGATTCATTCATAAATCTTAACCCCACATCCTCTACCGTTAAACCCTGCACCCAGGAAACCCTAGGACTTTGCAGCCCGGGCAGACTAGCCCAGGAAGGACAATTTCAAAAGTGTGGATGGTTTAGAGTGACTGGTGCAAGGGGCAGAGCTGACAAGCAGGTGGAAGAACTGTTGTTGAAAAAACACATAATTCTTTGTCAGCAGTGAAAAGTAAAACTTGACAAGTGGATTCAAGGGTCTAGCACTGTCAGCTTTAGGTGTCCTAATTCAGAGGCTTGTAAACAAAAAATACTTTGTTACTGACAATTTCCAGCACATATCTAAGCAAATTAATTCTGCAGATGTTACAGAAGAAGTATGTGTATGTGTATATATATA
>VZTF01003693.1:555551-629148 GCA_013397755.1 Cnemophilus loriae | reverse complement strand
ACTGGTCTCTACAACTTTCTGAGAAGGGCAAGGAGAGAGGGACGTGATGATTTCTTCCTCGGATTCAGAGCTAGGGTGCATTGCAATGGCTCAAAGCTGCATCCATCAGGAGAGCTTGTCCTTGACATAAGGAAGCATTTCTTTATTTGGAGGGTGATCAAACCCTGGAACAGGCTTCCGAGAGAGGTTGTCAATGTCCTGAGCTGATCAGTGTTGAAGAGGCTTTTGGACAACACCCTTAATAATATGCTTTAACTACTGGTCAGCCCTGATGTGGTCAGGCAGGCAGTTGGACTTGATGATCATTGTAGGTTCCTTCCAACTCAATTATTCTATTCTATTTGATATTATTTGATTTGATTCTTCTTGCTCCCTCCTCCTTTCCCTACCACTACTTGCTGAGGAAATCCTTGATGACATTTCTTTCCAGCCCTGCTCCGGAGAAAGGACAGAATGGGAAATTTTTTTAGCCTGGGCATTGGCTCTTCACTCTTTTGGAAGGAGGCGTGTACCTTCTGATGGGAGTGAGAGCTACAGATCATCTTGAGATCACTTGTCCACTTAAACACATTTGCAAAAAGCACATGGATACTGTGGGTTTTATAGGAGTCTTCTGTGTTTATCCAGTTTAACTGGGCTTCCATGGGATGGCAAACTCCCTCATCTCTGACTCTAGGAGATCAAAGATCTTGGCTCGAAGATCAAGCCCTCAGCCTGGAGCAGGAGGTGGTCCAGAAATAAATGGTTGCAAAACTTTCTGAGATGAAAAATAATTGTTCACTTCCCTGGACATCCAGTCTCTGCCTGAACAATGTTGTAGTTGTGCCTTTCTCTGACTCTCTCTGCTGGATGGTCCTGGGTCGTGCACTGCAGAGAACTTCTCTCCTGGACAGAGCCCTCAGACATGGGTCATAATTTGTCATGCAGAACATAGCAGAACTAGTCTACTCTATTCCCTACCTCACCATGAGTCAAATAACTCAAAAATTGGACTGTTATTTGTTTTTCCATCTCCAAAAACATATCCAAAGATGCTTAACAAAGAAGTTATAAGCAGAAACAGGATTTTAAAAAATTTATATAATTTTCTTTATTTTATGTTAGTCTTCTGAATCTGTTTCAGGGCCAATGCTCATATGCGTTAACACAATGTACACGTGTAGCCAAGAGCAGGCCCATGCATTCTTCTGTTTGAAGAAAGCATTTCAGCTTGAAAAAACATCCCTTGCAGTCTGGCAAAGAATATCCACAGAGCCACAGAGCGTAGAAGAAGGAACACAGGCCAAGTAGTCCCTGTTTCCTGAAGAGTGAGAACTTGCAGAATGAAGATCAGTAGTTACTGCACACAGAAGAAAAATAAGAGGTGTGTGGTACCATGGAATATTTTCCAAAGTAGGACACATATCTATGACAAGAACTTTTGCCTTCCAAAAGTTTCTCCACTGTGCTTCTTAGACATCGATGCACGAAATGTGCTCTCGTGCGTGCCCTGTTGCTTGTATTGTTCATAGGGCAAGATCAAAAGTGGCAGCTCTCAATGGGGCAAGCAAGCAAGCCTGGAGCCCTTCCAAGCACAGGCTGAAAGCATTTTCCACAAGCAAGAACCCCTAGGGAAATGGAGCCAGAGGAAGAGCAGAGCTCACTCCTCCAAGCTTGTAATGTGCAAGAGGGAGACAGAGAGAGACGGGGTACTAGTTGTGCCTTGGAGGTGCCTGAGAGGATTAATATCAGCTTAGTCTGTCTTGGACATGAAACACCTGACCAAAAAAAGAGGGAAAGAAGTGTGCAGCTAACACAACTTCTCAGGATCAGACAGATAAGATTCTAGTATACTGAGCTGAGAAAACGCTTGGCAGTGCTTCACTGTTATGAGTCCTCACAATCTCTAGTTGCAAGGCCCAGATCCTGCGGGAAGACTGTGACTCTCCGATGAAAAAGCACCAACACACAGACAGTGGCTTTTCAAGGAACTGGGAGTTAAGCTTGAAATAGATGAGGTAGGATTTAGCAACAATGTGACTCCTGTTGAGAGAAATTTTACATGATGTATGACTTCAAAAGAGGCACTGCATGTAAACCCCTCTTGATCCCTTCCTGTTACTTTATTTACTCAGACGACTTTAAAGATCTGGACCTAAATCCACAGGCTGGGGATAGTGATAGGCAGCTGCTCTGTGGGATCAGCTTGATAGGAAATCACATACAAGGATGTGTGATTACAAATCCTCTTCCCCATCCAAGAAAAATATACTTGGGAAAAACAACAGCATGCTGGATTCATATCTACCTATGTAAAGTAAGTCACTGATTAGGTACTACTTGCCCATTCATTATGTGTGGGGTTCTGTTTCAGAACAGATGTCGTGGCAGGATTTGATCTTTTTGGAGGCTGCATGGTCAACTTCAGTACAGATTAACACATCTTTGCATTACGTACTTTTAGCATCAGAAACTATTCATTTCTGCAAGTCTTCTTATTTTCTACTCCTTGATGCACTCAAACATCAAAAGAAATAGACATAACCTAGAACTGGAGAGTAACACCATTTCTAGAGGGTTTCTAAGTCCTTGTTCTCAGGAATTATAATTTCGAGTTTTCCAGGAAAACAACAATGCTGCTAGAACACTTCAGGACAACCAGATTTTTTTTTTTTTCATGATGGCCACTGGTTAATGCTGAGGTAGATACACTTTAAATGACAGTATTTTTGCCTAGGGTCTCATGAGGGCAAAAATACAAGCAGTCTCATCAGCAGTCTTCCACTACAGGAGAAGACAACCAAAAAGGTACCAAGAAGAATTAAAAAATTCAAGCTCACTTTCCTTAGTACATTTCTTTTGCAAATATTTTTCTTCTCTGGGTACAGAGATGCTTTTAACCTTTCACCTGCTAGATAAAAAACAGTAAACTTGCTGTACTACATTTTTGCCTGTAAATCAGGAAGGATCTTTGGTTACCTTAATACTCACCCTTCAGAGTCTGCTTTATGAAAGAAAGTGAAATAAATCTCTGCTTACCCTTACCTTATGTGAACTTACAATTCACTGCTAATGTTTTCTGCAGTTCATGATTACTGGTACTCCACTTACTGCAGGAATCTTTCTGAGAAACCCAAAAGTATTTTATTTATGTAAGACTATGATCTCTTACTCAGATGTACATACTGCTAGGGCTTGGACTGGTTTCTTCTGCTTCAGCTGTAGCCACCTAAGATCTTCTCTGTAAATACTGTATCATAAACAACATCCCAGCCACAGCCTTATTAATATCTACTTGTCTTTCTATCACTGCTGTAATGCAGCTTTGAAGTTACCGCTCTTGGTTTTTTATACCAGAGGAAAACCCTAACAGCAAGGGAAAGAAGGGGAAAGGGATGTTACAGTAGGTTCATTTTTCCTATAATGATGTATTATATCAAATATACTTTGGAGTTATAGTGGTATCTTGGAAAAAAAAAAAAATTGTGCTAGTTTTGCCTGGCATAGAGTTGATTTTCTCCTCAGTGGCTGTTATGGGGCTGTGTTTTAGATTTGTGCTGAACACAGGGTTAATAATGTCGAGATGTTTTTGTTATTGCGGAGCAGGGCTTGTACAGAGCCAAGGCCTTTTCTGCTTTCCATACTGCCACACTGGCAAGGAACGTGGGAGTGCTTGGGATGTTGGGAGGAGACACAGCCAGGACAGGTGACCCCAGCTGACCAGAGGGATATTCCAGACCACATGACACCATCCTCAGTATATAAAGTGGGGGGAAGAAGGAGGAAGAGGAGGGGACATTTGGAGTGATGGTGTTTGTATTCCCAAATAATCATTACACATGATGGGGCCCTGCCCTCCTGGAGATGGCTGAACACCTGCCTGCCCATGCAAAGCAGTGAATTTATGCCTTGTTTTGCTTTGCTTTTCTGTGTTGCTTTTGCTTTTCCTATTAAACTCGCTTTATCTCAACCAACAAATTTTCCATCTTTTACCCTTCCAATTCCCTCCCCAGTCCTGCTGGTGGGGGAGTGAGCAAGTGGCTGCATGGGGCTTGGCTGCTGGCTGGGGCTAAAACACTACAGTATATTAATAGTCTATCTTTTCTTTCTCCTTAGCTAATTAAAAGAATTGGTGCTACCCTGAAAGCAATTCTCTCTGAAATGCTTTCTCACATGAAGGGAAGGTAGAGGTATCCCACCAAAACACGTTGGCTTTCAAAGTTTGAATGTCAAACTCAAAGCAATGTCTTCTTTGAAGAGTTTCAGGTCAAAACATTGTTAGCATGACTGTTCAGTGAGTAACTCCAATTTATGTGAATGATGAAGTAAAAAATTTAAAAACCCTTTTTGGCAATCTGAGAAATGAATTATTCATTAATAAAATTAATCATTATTTGATGTGTTTCCAAATATATTGTCATTCTGACATGATGGAGACACTCCTGTAGGTTTCCCCAGAGTTCACTCTTTGAGGAACAGGCTGCCATTCTGACTTATGCCGAATAACATCTTTTATTCTAAAAGATTTTTTTTGTTTTTAGTTCTGCTATGGAGTCACATGGTACTGTCGGGTATATTGTCAGTGTGAAGAAAAGTTATCATAATGTCACTTTGGAGATATTACAACATTATTACAAAATATCACAGGATTTTGAGAGATCTAATTACATGAATATTTATTTCACAGATTAAAGTCTACCTAAAGAGGCCCAGACATGCATTCCATGCCACTCATATATCAGTCAGAAATAGCCTATGTAGTACACAGAAGACTTTATCGATATTGCCTATCTTCTTGATAACTTTATCAGCATGTAGCAGGTTTTTTATTGTTAGCACTGCTTTTGGTGTTATCACATTCAGTCTTGATATTTTATGTCATACAAAAAGTGTAGATGCACAGAAAGCTCCTCTCAGCTAAGGGACAGCTATCTGGCAAGCATACTGCAACTTTTACTTTTCCTCAATATTTTTGTGTGCCATAAAGTTGTCTCTAAAATACACAAAAACCTGTCTCGGCTTGCTAGGTAATTTTGCACCCTCTTCTGGCCAAGACCTTCCCTTTTTAGGCATAAATCTTCTAAGATAGGTGGATTGAACATGAAATTACTCAGCATTGAAACTAATTGTTCACACAGAAAAGTGTATTGTCTGTAGGCCAAGTCCTCTTTACCAGAGAAATACCTAGACCTCAAACCATTCAGGTCCTGGGGGTCAGCCGTGTTCTACCTGCTGTATTCAAATACTCCATAACTACAACTAAGAAAGAAAAAAGGAGCATGTTGAAAAAAATGCATTCTCATGAAACTGTCTTCTTCTACATCTCCCAACAGACCTCTTATCACCAAGATAAAAGTCTTCCCTTTTCTTACAGTGAGGGACAAGGTCCTTCCAAACCACGTAAGTTTCTATGCTGCTTTTTTATCACCACCTGTATGTCTTCAGCATGTATAGTAAAAGAGAAAGTGCCATTTAAGTTGGTCAGAAAAATCCTGCTGTGGTTCTGTAACTCGTGCAAATATTTGAATAAACCAGTCTCTCTCCCCATATTTCTCCTTGACCCCTACACACACTGTATAAATATGACAGTAGTTGTAACACTGATGGCACAACAGCACAAGCAAGGTCTGTAGTCATGCACTGCCTTGAGCAACAAATCTGGGTTTGAAAACAGCTGAATAGTTTGACTATTAGCCCTTAAACGTCAACTGCAGCGGGATCTAAAACAGCTGATGCTCTGCTGTGGATTTCATGACACTGCACTCACTTGAAACTCTAATGAATCTTTTTAAATACAGGTATTTCTATTTCCCTTTTTGAAAGGCCACTGATAGTTTACATTGATGTCAGCTGAGAGATCTCCAATTTTTGCTCCCAGCTCATTATTTGTAACAATTTTTAAAAGATGCTCAATAAATACAGGTCAATTGAGTGCTAATAGTGGTCATTCTTTTTTTAATACTTGAACAAAAAGATACTTTGCTAATTTTTTTTTTTTTTTAAATAGCTTGTGAATGGCCTAGGTGGACAATTGAGATTCACCATGTCCCAAACATATCTTAAACCTATTCTAGTTTTGACATTTCTGTTTCAATGCTGATTTGTATTTCCTAAATGGTTCATGTTTTTCAGCTGGTTTTCTGCTGCACTGCATATGGATGACTTAAAATTAGAAACCAAGCGGAACCTTGGAATCTCCTTATCTAATAGCCTGCAAATACAGAAAAACTCTTTGGAAGTATTTGTGGAAATTGCACCTCTGTTTCTTGGGCAATCAAGGACGCATTATTTGCTCTGCTGATTTTGCAGCTGAATTTAACATTGAAAAAGAAGCATTCACATGTCAAGTGCACAAGACACAGTTTAAGTAGCAAACACACTCAGAATCCAGACCAGCTCTGTTTGACAGGTATTTGAAAAAATCCACTGGTTATGGATAAAATATTGGTAAAATTTCTTGAAACCAAAGCTAGATTTTTTTTTTCTGGCAATTTTCCCCATTTTTCCAAAGGCATAAAATGCAGTAGACGCTAAACAGAAATTTTAGCCACCAGTCAAACCTTTCTAGTAAATTATTTCTTCATTGTTTCCTATTTCTTCTCTAGACTGAGGAGAAGTCATCCCTAAGAACCTGAACTGAATTTCCATCCTATATTCCTGCTGGCCAATGGCCTAAGGTGCTACTCAGCTGGATTAAAACTTGCAGCATCTGGCCTTAATCAGTGGCATCAAATCTGTTGCTTTTTTCTTTTTGCAAAATCTTAATCTTTGATTAATAGCAATCTTCTCATGGAAGGGGTGAAGGAGGATTCAAGATTTAACAAACTGTGGATACCTGGTTTTAAAACAAACATAGTACAGTCCTGGGTTTTCAAATAGGGAACTTTGTAGATTAAGCTATAAGGACCTCTAGTCCTCTGATTTGTTGTTATCAGATAGAATTTGTTACCAACGCATATTCTTAAAGACAGAGGTTTCTGTAATATTTATACCTTTTAAATGCCTGTATATTTATATGAGGAAATCTATAACAAAATCTGTACTCTTCCTCTAAAAGATCTTGCTTTTCTTTCTTATCATCAAAAGAAATATGTGGCCAACACCATTCCAAACTCCTGGCTAGCCTGTATGTTAGGCATACTGTAGTTTACTGTTGAGCCACTGGGGGTTCTCACAAAGAGTAGACTGGAACTACAGCGCCCAGAAGTTACAGATACTTTCCAAAGCCTCAATAAACTTTATACAGCAACTGTTTTTCTGCTGTTCTGGACGACGGGGGCAGGGGCTAGAGGCTTGCATGGGATCAAAATGCCATCATTTTCACAACAGTAAATTTCACTGGTTCCAAGCTTGATGCAGTTCCCTTTTTATTGCAAATACATCAAACTGTCTCTGATATATCCAGCATGTCAAGGCTGAAAAAGGTTCACACATCAGATGCTGACTTGCAGGGGGTGTTTGGAGGTGGGGTGAAGTTGACATAAGGTACAAGCAGCCTTTCACTTGCACTTAAAATATGCCATTTTTTATGATCTTTTGGGGTTTTTTAATTTTATTTTTGGGTTTTTTTAACAGATAATGGGGGACAAGAAATGTGTCAAGAAAGGTGGCTGTGTGCCTCCTCTCACACAAGAGCCACTCATTTCAGAGGATCTGGACACCTCTCCCTGTGCATGTATCTTTTTCTTTCATTTCTAATAAGCAGATTCTGTAGCCAGTTAAATAAACTTGTAGTTAATGACTAAATTTTCACTACTGTTACTATTATTTTTAAATTGGAATTTGATTTTTGCTGACAGTTTTTTTTCTGAGACAAAACTGTAGACTCAGGTATGATAGCAACTTTGACAGGTTTCTGTGAAGTCCAATTTTCTCTGTGCATGGCATGCAGAAGAATGTTCTGTAATTTCAATCATTGTATATAAAAATATGGCATCTTTATCCATTTAACGTACATTTTTCTTCATTTATCAACCTGATTGTAGATTTGGTTCAGAAAGAAATATCTAGCAAAAAAATGTTAAAAATATATAAGAATATAATGACTTGATTATATGAACCTCTCTTTATCCATTAATGTGTGCCCTGAAACACCTGTGTTTTCTGTCTCTTACAGATGAAGTCTGTGCTACTGAATTTATCTGATAAATTCACCCTCCCTCTTTGTCACACCTAAACAACAATATGTAAATTTGGGCAGACAGTGAGAAGTAAACTGATGGCAGTGACTAACAGAGAGAAGTCCCTGGCAAACAGTCATGATAAAACTGGCAGTTACACATAGAAAGTTTTTCTGTTTTACTGTAATTCTTTTTCTGAGCTTCCTATAAAATCTGATTTATGTCTGTCAAAGGATATTGAGAAACCAACTCCACCAATAGCAATAAAAACTCACCAGCCTAAAGCAGCTTTGACATAAAGCCAGGTGTAATTTCCCTACCTAGCTTTTAAGGGTGGTCACATCTTGAATTACAGAATCACAGAATCATAGAATCACAGAATCACAGAATATGCTGAGTTGGAATGGACCCCCAAGGACCATCGAGTCCAACTCCTGGCCCTGCACAGGACACCACAAGAGTCACACCGTGTGCCAGAGAGCACAGTTCCAACACTCCTTGCACTCCGTCAGGCTTGGTGCTGTGACCACTTCCCAGGGGAGCCTGTGCCAGTGCGCAACCACCCTCTGGGGGAAGAACCTTTTTTTCTAATATATAACCTAAACCTCCCCTGACACAGCTTCAGGCCATTCCCTCAGGTCCTGTCACTGGTCAGAGAAAAGAGCAGTGCCTGCCCCTCCTCTTCCCCTCACAAGGAAGCCGTGGATTGCAATGAGGTCTCCCCTCAGTCTCCTCCAGGCTGACAGACCAAGTGACCTCAGCCCCTTCTCACACGGCTTCCCCTCCAGGCCCTTCAGCATCCTCATGGCCCTCCTTTGGACACTTTCCAACAGTTTAATATCTTTTTTACATTGTGGCACCCAAAACTGTCCCCAGGCCTCGAGGTGAGGCTGCCCCAGTGCAGAGCAGAGCGGGACAATCCCCTCCCTTGCCTGGCTGGTGATGCTCTGCCTGATGCACCTCAGAACACGCTGGCCCTCCTGGCTGCCGGGGCACTGCTGACTCGTGTTCAACTTGCCATCCACCAGGACTCCCAGGACCCTTTCCACGGGACTGCTTTCCAGCATCTCATTCCCCAGTCTGTATGTGCAGCCAGGGTTGTCCCATCCAAGGTGCAAAATCCAGCACTTTGTTGAACTTCATATGGTTGGTGATTGCCCATCTGTCTAATTTGTCGAGGTCTCTCTTCAGGGCATTCCTGCCTTCAAGGGAGTCAGCAGCTCCTCCCAGTTTTGTGTCATCTGTGAATTTGCTTTGTGTCCCTTCTAGTCCTGTGTCCAAGTAATTTATGAAGATGTTGAAGAGCACAAGGCTGAGGATGGAGCCCTGTGGAACCCCACTAGTGACAGGTTGCCAGCCTGATGTCACCCCATTCACTATACCCTTTTTAAGACCTTCAAAGAAAAATATGACTGTTCCACTTTCAGATATGAACATATATTTTTTTCACACTGCCTCTCTTTAATCTTTTAAATGGGAAGGTATATCTCCGAAATGAAGATTTATGGTATGGGCAAAGCAGTGAACAAAATATAGTCATTTTCATGTAAAGACTGTCTGTTAAACACAAAAGACATGATCACAACCTTTTTTTTTTTCTCTCTCTCTTTATGAATCTATTAATTAAGTGTATTCTTCTCCAGAAGGCAATGTCCCTAAAGAGGAGGAGATATTTATGAGAGGTCCAGCTGACAACATTAGCAGGTGAATCAGTTAATCATATGTTCTGGGTTAAACAGCATTACTGTTATATAGATGCTAGATCTCTGTTCTGGGGCACATACGCTGAAGAGAAGGAAAAGACAGCACCCCAGAGAAGAATGAAAGGTACCATTATTATAACTTGTATGACAGCACGATCTCGTTGATTACTCTCAGTATCTTATTTCAGTTTCTGTTTTAATTTCATTTACTAAAAATGGCAGCATATTTTCTGGGTTGACTGTCACTTACAGGATTTAGTAATAGACACAGAGTAATACATAATTACTTCTGACTTCTTGCTATCTATAAATCTGAAGTTCATGAAATCAAATTTTTAGTGTCTTTTCCTTCTCCTCTACTGTCACTTCTCACATGTTACCAGCCAGCTGCTTTAAAGCTTGGGAGGTCAGATTTCCTATTTTACCTAGGCTCTCTCCCCTTGATTAAAGTAATCTGAATGGAATAAAGGAGTGAAGACATTTCTAAGTAGAACAGAGTGGGTAAGGGAGGAAAGCAAACATACAATGTTGGCTTAATATGCAGGATAGATTCCAAGACTTTACAGCTAAAATGAATCATAAGATGATCCTGTATGACTTTATATCTCAGGGCAGTAAATTTCATTCTATTTTCCCTATATTAACCTTAGAACTTCCTCTTGCCTAAAACCAACATTCTAAAATGACAACAAGAAGTAGGGCAATCCCATCTCCACTGGTATTCACCTTCAGTGGGCAAATATCCTATAGAATCTTAGTATAATTAAGGATGGAAAAGACCTCTAAAATCATCGAGCCCAGCCATTAATGCAGCACTACCAAGTCTCTGGGCACTTCACCAGCTTTCTTGCCCTCCTTTGGACATGCTAATCTTCACTGGTATTATGCTTTATTTCATATTCAAATTTACTGGTCTCATCATCCAGCCATTGGATGATGCTGCATCGATTTCTGCTAGATTACCTAGTCCCTTAATGCCTGCCATTTATAAATTCAGTAATATATAAAAATTGTAAAAGTATGCCCTTAAAAACAATGACCTATCAGTTAACTAATCAAGCTCCATTTTAGGATCTTTACAGAGCTAACTTCATGCTTGGTTTAAGATAGAATTCCACAAAACCTCTAAAATTAAACTTGAACAACAGAAAACCTGCGTAGTTTCAGGTCACACCATAAACTCCTAACTCAGACAAGGTCACAGTTTCTCATGTAAGCCCAACATCAAGTGAAGAGTCATTTCTCTCATTTGTAAAAAGACACCAAATCTCCATGCTTTCAGAGTTATCATCAAGTAACTGCACAAGTATATACTTTGCACTTGCATCATTGTCAAAATAAAAGGACAGGACAGTCTGTGTATTAACTTTGTGGTTTTTCTTCTACCTTTTAATTCCCGAAATGATACACAATGAATGCTCCGAGTCAGAGATTTGAATATATCCTTATATACCTCACAGATGATAGATTTCACCCAATTACCACTGTATTAAGTGCAGTAATGTGTGTCTGACAAACGCATATTTACAGAGAAGGTATTAGTATTTATCTGGAGGAATGAAAAGATGGAAATCCAGGTTTTCCCCTGATAGTTCCATCTTTTAATCATTTGACTCTTATTAATGCATGCCATATTTTTATTCAAATTTGTCTTTTTAATTAGCTTCCATCCATTAGCTTTTTTGTTATGAATTTCTTCATTAGGTTAAAGAACTGGGTTATTTGGCTTTTTTCTCCTTCTTCCTCTTACACCCTGGAACCAAATCACCTCTCAACTTCCCTTTTGATGAAATAAGTGGACCCAATTCTTAAGTTTCTCAGTCTAAGATATATTATTTTAATCTCAACAAACCTTTCATGCTTCAAGTTAACCTCAGAGTAACTTGTCTTTGGTGATTTTTCACTAATACTACACTAATACTTTACCACAGCATTTACCTCCAACATGTTTTCTTAAGGTAATCACCACAGTGCATCTAATTTCATCTACTCCTTTGCAACTGCAATATGCACATTAAATTGCAGCGAGGGAAATGAAATAAATATATAAGATGTTTCGAAAATTATATGGATGGAGAAATAGACAACATAGTTAAAAAAAACCAAACAACTAAGTCGAATATTTATAATTAATTTTCCTCAGACTACTCAATTGCAGCAGTCTTCCAGCAGGAGGTGGTTATCTTCTCACTGGCCATAGAATGACGTGGATAGAAGGTAAATACGTATCGCTGCAATAGCACAGTCACACTTTATGTACAGAAGTCTCTCTTCTGTGTGGGTGGAATACAACATCTCCTATCTTTACTGAAAAATCCATTTCAGTATAACGGCCACAGATTTAGTACGCTGCTTGTGTACATGATGAGTAACAGAGCTACAGAACGACAGAGCTCTGAGGAACTTACTAGAGAAAATTCTACCTTTAGTTAGACACCAGAGGAAGGAAAACATATTTGAGGCTTTGAAAAGGACTTTAACTGTGAGAACTTGACAAGAGCTCATATGTGGCATGAGGTCAAAACACATTTCTTCATAGTGACTCTATATTTGGCCTTCTTGACACCCAATCAGTCATGTGTTTCCCAAAACTACTTCCATGTAATGGATGTATCAGTAATGTTTCAAATTCAGTTTTGTGTCTGAAAATCATTCAGTAGGAACTCAGACGCAGTCAAAACCAACAGAAATATAACTAGAGTATTTTTCCACATGTTTTGTTTCTGTCCTCCTGCAATAACAGTGCCATCAGCTATGTTAGAATGACCACACAATGCAATGCAGTGATGTATTTGGTCTTCTGCCGCAAGCTTCTGAGAAAAAAAATAAACACACAAAAAACCCCCAACCAAAAACCTAAGCAGGTTGAATGTACAGAAAACAAGAGAAAAAAGGTCTTCAAAACACTAAGCATCCTTAGTTATCACTAATTTACCTCATAAGCACTGTCCAACATAACCTCAAAAGTCAGCCATCAGCAAAATACACACTGGAAAGTCATCAGAGGACCCTCAATCCTTCGTACCAGTTTCCTGCCAGTCTCTGACTGCATTTACCTAATTTAAGTCAATTAAGTTACCCTGGATTTCTGCACGTTTTCAAAAGATCAGTAAGACCAGTTGCCATGTAAGATCACAAGGCCATGAATAACAAAGAGAGTTTCAGAACATTAACCGTTGCCAATGGTGGCTCGAAATATGAATAATTGTATACTACCTATTGTAATATCATATATATTTATCCACATAAGCAGTGTTAGTTGATTAAATATGCTCATTCTATTAGAAAGAAAGACACTAAAAAAATAGAAAATTAGGTGTTTTGTCAGTTCTAGTTCTCTGGTTTTATTCCTAACATGGTCAGGCCAATTTAATTGATTTATATCTTTATATGATAGTTTGACAAAAGAGAAAATCAGGTAGTAGGACCATATAGGACTACGCTTTAAGTAACTAAAAAAAGCACTTCATGTCTAAAAGAACAAGTCCCATATCAATAACTTTCCCCCAACCTCCCCCCAAAAAAAAAAAAAATTCTGATGGTCCTTCTGGAGATTTTGGTCAGACATATTTTAAAAAAAAAAAAAAAATATCAGTGTTCCTCTTTTAAAGATATATTTAAAGCATCCAGTGAAATTACATTAATTATATTTTTTTCCTATCAGCTATTACAAACCTTTTACAAGGAAGTAAGGAACACAAACACCAGACAGAACCTAGCTCCCAAACAGTGATCTGTGGGCTGATTTTTAATAACAATATGAGACTTGTCAGAACAGATGAGATTGTCGGTTTTTCCTAGTATTGCTTCCAGCAAAGCAAAGTGCCTATGCTGCAGGATAGGATGAAAATCTTTTTGGGTACCTGACTACTTGTAGAGTTCTCCCAATGACACGCCTTAATTTCTGATTCTCAGGGCAAATCTTCGATCCCCTGTGATGGGGAAATGATTGTGCTGAATTTGACTATCACTTGTTTTGATTACTTAGTCACCAATGATGGCAGTCAAAACAAGCTGCAGCCCTTCTCTCCAGCCTGTTCCAGTAAATTGTCTCAGAGACCTGCACTGACACCAAACACCATGATGTTTAAACTCCGAGTAAATAAATGGTTCCTTTCATTCGCTTTAAATATTACAACCTGTGATTCAAGAGTACAAAAGCAGAGCTGGATGAGCTGCGTCACAGAAGAAATGAATGGCAAGGAGTGTCAGCAAGTACCCAAAGCAATGAGTCCTGCAATTCCTCAGACAACTTTTCCTTCCTATTGAACTGTTGTGCTGTTACTCCTCCTAGCTCTAGAGCAGACCATGAACAGAAATATTGCTGTCCTGACAAGATTTTGTGCTTGTAGTTAAGAGACTGGAAATGAACAGAGAAACAGGACACAGTTTGTCTGAATCTCAGAACCTCTCAAACCTCATTCACCGTTTCTAAGGAAATGACACTGAACCATTACTGCTGTGCTGCTCCTGATGCCTTAGGATTTTAGCTTTTATATTTTTCATATCTTGTACTGCATTAGTGTGTAACTCTGAATTCCATATAAAGTGTTAGTTAGCTCTCTTCCCGCTTTAGTCAGACTAAACAATCCTTCCTGGGCCTGCAAACCAAGGTCACACCACCACGGCCTCAGGCCTGAAAAATATAAACAAAAGTGGTTTGTCGGGGGGAAGAACAGACCAGGGGAATGTAACTTCATTACCTGAAGTTATGGTTGGACGATTAACTTCTGATATACTAACAGACCAAACCTATATCTGCCTAAGAAACTCGTGACTGTTGTCCATCTTGGGTGTAGCCTCTCCCAGGCTCCTGCACTGCCCAAGGTGTATCCTTTAAAAGTATTTTAATAAATACTTTATTCTCTAACTCTGTCTAGTCTCTGTTCTAGGTAGCCTCTTCAGGCATCACTCCCACCTGAAAACACATAATAAATAACATTTGATTACCCAAAAGATATTTGTGGTCTAATAGTTATGTAGAGAGGACGTCCATTTATCACATAGTGGTTAAGGCTGTAAAGTTACTCTGCATAATTACCTGTTGTCCATTTAAAGGGATGCTGTCCACACAAAAGCTAAAACTGAAAAAAGCCCCACCCCACCACCCCTGAAAATGTTCGGTGTAACACATTCAGATTATAACATAGGATTATTAACATGTCTGATGTGTTTTAGATGTTTGAGGCATCGACTGCTTTGCTACTTCTTTTGGACTCCAAATTTATAAATTCACATTTAAGAACTTGCCCTTGATGAAGTCCTCAGCTAGATTGGAAAATTTTATCTAATTAAACTAGGATGGATAGCTTTCCTATTGGGATTTGGTTTATTTCACGATCAGCTTTTCATGAACAACACAACTAACTAACTAACTAACTAAATAAATAAATCACTATGCCTGATTTTTTTTTCTATTTTGATCAAATTAGTGATTCATTTTTTCCCCAGCTAGTAAATTAGAGAAATATTTATGGAATTGTTTCTGTTTATTCCTGCTCATATGGAATCCTCTTGAAAAATCACACTACAGGGGTATTACAGGATTCCTTTAACACACAAAATTGGTCTAATAAAATTCAGTGTAACTCCTGGTTACAGTAAATGTC
The DNA here is from genome assembly GCA_013397755.1 of Cnemophilus loriae. NCBI lineage: Eukaryota > Metazoa > Chordata > Aves > Passeriformes > Corvidae > Cnemophilus > Cnemophilus loriae. The sequence continues at coordinate 613,737 of VZTF01003693.1, read as the reverse complement.
TTCAGGGATACCTTGTTTTAAGAGTTAACATCAGCTATTTATCCCTTTAATAAATGTACTGACCTTTTCCCAATTTCTAAGAAGAAGCAGGCCTGAAGTTTCAAAGTTATTTTAAGAATAAACAGTTAGGCAACCTCTGCAACAGCGGATCTTCACTTTGAAATGTCACAGCAATGGCTAGGTGCAGGCAGAGAGCACCCAGGAAAAGAGAATTGTTCTGTGACTTTTACTGCCATCTGAAGTCTTTGCGTGGATAACCTGAGGCATAAACTGAGATTCTTTTCTCTCTCTCATTCTTTCTTTCTTCCTTTCTTCCTGTTTAAATAGGATTCTAGAAAACAGGACTTCTGGGCCTCGGTGAAACTCACTTCAGTTCATGAAGGGAAAAAGTTATCAATTAGTTGAATTTATTTAATTTTATTTCTGCAGAGAATCTGGTGAGTTCTATGCAAGTAGAAAAATATAGAGGGAACAGTGTTCAGCTTCAAAAAGCATGGAGGTGGGGAGGGTGAAACACAGTTTACTGTATGGAACCTTTTTTTTTTTTTTAATTTGCCTTGATGGAAGTTGACAGCTCAGCCTGTATTTCAGCTCTGTCCACAGGCAGTGAAATGTGTGAGAAACCAATACTCTGAAAATTCTCATATGCATATGAAAAATCATGGTATGAAAAGGGGCCAAGGGATTAGGACAAGATAAATTTATACTAAGCTTTACACATTCCATTGACAAATTTGCTGTTTTTGCGTTGTTGCCTCCGACCTCCTGGTTACCGAGGGGATGACATTAAACTGGGAGAAAATGGCTTATTATGTGTGATAAATTCAAACAAAGATGACGCACTTTACCCACCAAGTATATCTAAGAAATTGTGAGGAAATGTCAAGCATTTCAAAAGAAAGCTGCCGTAAATTCTGATGCCGGAGACTTTAACGAATTTCTGCCAGAGTAGAAAGGTCTCTTTGTTTGGACTCAGCTGACACTCAGCGTGTGGAATATTATGAGCTCGGGGGTCACATAAAAGCTACAGGAGAAAGAAAGAAAACTGTGGATGTGACAAAACTCAGGCACTAGAGGGCTAAGAACCGGCACAAAGACTTTGCACTGACTCAGTGCAGCCAGTACATGGGAATCAGCACTCACACACCAAAAAAAAAGGTTAAAACCACAAACATCCGTACCCTTCTGTTCACTCTCTCTCATTCCCACTGCCTCCATTCAGTATGTTCACATGGTCTTTGGGCAAGGCTTGATTTGTGTCAATTTTATTTTTCCTTGTGTTATGGTAAAGTTTTAGAAGAGAGGAAGGTTTGGGGAAAAGGGCGGGGGGATCCAGACCCCGGAAAACCTCCTGTCCTGCTGATGTTACATAATTGATGAACAAATGATCACACGTTGTGTCCCTGATTCAGGTCAGGAGGTGGCAGGAGGAGGAAGTGCTGTCAAATGGTTGAAAGAAAAAGGAGGTAGAGGAGTAGCAATGAGACCCCCCGCCACTGTGGCAAATTAGCTATTTCACAGTGATGTTTACACTATATAGTGCTTTTCACATGCTGACCTCTAGGGTACAGGCAAGATGGAAAGGGCAAAAATGACAAAAAATGATAAGCTAATGCAGTGAAGAAGAGCAAGGGAAACAAATTTGGAGCTCCCTTGCTCTCTTCCTGCTTCCATACGCACAGCACTACTGGGTGTCAGGGAGGAGAGCTGGTGGCATCCTCCTTACACAAAAAAACACCTCAGCAATGGCCCTTGCATGTGGATTTGGAGGGGGTTCTGGTAACATTACCTTCAAGCAGGGGACCAGCATGGCAAGGCGTACTTAATTTGAAATGTTTACAGACTGTGTAGCTAAAAAAATCAATAAGTAACTGACAATTCATTATGGAGAGAGGTTGTTTTAAATTTACAACTTTGTTTTAAATCTCAAATATCCTCCGTGTTGTTTATTTCCAGAAAACAAAAACAAAATCCAAAAAGAAAGAAAAAGAGAAAAGGAAAAAAAAAAAAAAAGAAGAGGAAAAAGAAAAATAATCCCAGAAGCAGCAACAGCACCACACTTCTGCCCCCTGGATATACCTCAGTTAATTCCAAAAGCACGCCTGCAAGAAAAAGCCACCTCTGTTTGGAGGTGACATAACTTTACCCAGCCTCTCTGACACTGAGTATTCATTACACTCTGAAAAGGTGGTGTACATACAGTGTATAACAGCAGATTCCAACTCTTCTCAGGGTAACAAAATAAATAATAAACAGATTAATGCAAATTGCAGCTGAAACATTGTCATCTCTAAGATCTTTTGAGAGGGTCTCTCTGTTCCAGTCCATGGATCCCTCTGCCTGGAGAGCTGCATCTGCTCATTCCCTATCCACAATGTGTCAATAGCAATCAGGCAATAGCTTAACCTGGACATCTACCACCTGTCAAAAGAGTGGATCAATGGGATAGACTATAGCCCTGTGCCACCCACGTGTCTTATCCAGCTCTGAATCCTATAGTACAAAGCCTCTCTAAAAATTTAACTAACTTGAATACTCCCCTGGCAAGGTATTTTTAGTTTTTTTCATTACAGTGCTTGTTGTATGCCGTTGTAAGGGCGTTCAAATACAATTAGGTTATGCAACTAGGCATGACTGCATCCTTTATTAAAAATAGGTGTATATTCTAGTATTCATGCCTGACACTTTGAATCTGTGGCTAGTCCTAAAATGGGCATGTGAAAAAGGATAAAAAATGATGGGCCTGGATCATCCCATCTCCTGCAAAAACAAGGGCAGAGATGCCCTCTCCAGCTGACAAACATTGATGACAATGGGAGCATTAGCCCAAGACTAAAGTGTTTTGATAATCCCACCTGTAATGAATGACTGGGGAGTTGCCAGAAGTCATGAAAATGTGTTCATAATTTTATTTTTCTTTTTCATCACCTAGCATTTTGATTCATAAACTTACAATATTAAAAGCATTAATAAAATCATGAACAGACATTTTAATGTTTACTTTGATATGAGGCCAAATATAACCCTTCCCTTACTTTGGGGAAAATGCATTGGCTTTGCACATTTCACATTTTATGTGTGATGGTTTAGGAAAACACAATTTGAATGTGGGGATAAAAACCTAAGTATCTCCACTTGAACTGACCAATCTTCCAGCTTCATTTGACAGGAACAGAGTCCTGTTCATTTACTAGTTTATTACATTGGCAAACAAATCTCTTCATCCCCTGCTAAAGAAGACTTTATATAAAAGATCACATTCTGTTTGCCAACCTCTCTTTAGGCACTTAAATATTATTTTTAATTCTCCTGTTCAATCCTTCTTCAACAACTGCAAGAGCTGAAACATCTGTCATTTCTCAATCCAGCAATCCCTAAAGAGTCTTGTCCTGAAATAAAGAAACACAAAAGCTGATTTTTATCAGTGCGTTTGGCAAGATGTGGCCACAGTGTTTTCCACAAGTCAGAAACCTTGACATTCCTTCAGCAAATCTCTGTTAAGCCACAAATTGCACCACTCTATGGAGCAAGTATCATTGAGAATATTTCCCCATCTATCTTTACATAGACATACGTATGCTTATAGAAAGGAATCACTGACAATTTACCTGTCCAAAGCCTGTAGCTTGGTTTTCCTAAAATGAGCATTTAGTTATTTCATTTTTGGTGATTAATAATTAATCAAGTAATGACAGGGTTCAAAAATCAAAGTTTTGGTCTCCATTTAACTCCAGATTTTCAGCATTAAAAATACTACAGCTTCAGAATATTCTAGGCTAGATGATGAGGGGGATGTACTGCTATCTTGTCTGTCCTAAATACATGCAAGAGCAAAAGTCATTAGTTTATCCCTCCTGATACCAGTTGCTGTACCTTGGGATGGTACTGATAGGAGAAAGAAAAACAACCTTTGTAGGTGGTTAAGAGCAGTCAGAGCCAAAACAGCAAGGTAGATCATTACAGAGGATAGAGCTGGAATTGCAGTGAGAAGAAAATGAGGACAAAATATTCCTGCAATTTGCCAGTAAGCAAGATAAGTGGCTTAAATTAATCACTTGCCCCTGGGATCCATTATTTTATATATACTGTTATATTGTTTACATTTAATTTTTTACATTACCGTGACAACTCTGCAAAGGATCAGTGTTGTCCTCTGCATGACTGCACCAAAAACCAAAATCATAATTGTATTCATACCTCCCTTTTCCTTCCCTTTCCCAACAGCCTTCCATTAAAAAAGCAAACGAGGAGACAGGAAAGATGCTGTTTTGCCCCATCCTTGCTCTGCTCTCAGTCATAATCTCCACTTCCTCCTTGTCAGCAAGTTGTTACAACATCCTCCCTGACAGTTCCCCTCCAGGTGGTTCTGCTCTCTGATCCACCTTTTCTTTTCCATCTTGGTGCTTGTTTAGGTCCAGCAGCTGGACAGTTGAGGGCACAGGAGAGGCAAGCTCTGTCCTCATTGCTGCTGCCCAGACTTATTCTCAGACACAGGAACCAAAATAGCCTTTAATGCTCTAGTTTTATTTATACAATCCTATAGTAATTTTCTTCATCGGTTCTAGAAAAAAGTTCCAGCTTGAGAAAACATATAACTATGGACAAAGAGTTTTGGTACTGAAAGCACCAAGTACTCCCTAGTAATGCTACCAGGCCTACCTATAATATTTTAGGATCAATTGGAATTACAGAAATGTATTTTTTTTTCCTGATTAAAAAAGAACATTTATACCTGAATTTTTTAGCTAATATTTTCCATTTTGACTTGTTCTAATTTAAATATCACTCTCAAGTTCCATATGGGTAGTGAAATATTTAATGCAAGCTGAAGGAAAGTGATATTCTAATTATTAAATGGAAACATGTCTATAAAGGGGGACCCAGCTTCCAAAAAAAAAGGACTTGCCGTAAACTTTGTGCATAGTGGAATATCCATGTGACCTCCAATGTATTAGAGGCAATGTTGCTGTTTGGAAATAAATTAAAAGGAAGCCTCAGTTTATTGACTTATCAGGCCCTGTATCATAAAAACTCCCTCATCACAAAGAAGAAAATTTAGAAGCAAACTGTTCAGTGCTTGTACTGGAGGCAGGAAAGGTCAATACATTTATTCTCATCTTTCATAAAGGAACTGAGGAAGACTAGGGATGAGAGTCTCATGTTTACTCAGTTACATTTTATTTAACAAAAGACCCTGATGTCGCAGAACGCCGTCGGTGTTTTTGTTAAATAATTAAGGCTGCCTAGGAATCTGTTTCACAAGCCAGGTGCAAAATTAAAAAGTTCCAGGCAGGAAATAGGAGATCACTGTACTCTTGAAAGCAAGTAGATACCAAGTAAAGATTATGTAGCAGTACTTACTAAATTTTTTAACGCCTTCCAACCAAAGCTGAAGCAGTGAAACAAGGCAATTACACAAGAGCTACACAGAACAAGAGATATCAGTGGTCATGTCCTGTCAATAATGTTCTAGGGATTCAGTGAAGTTCCTGATAAGGTGGATTAATTTAGAAAAATTTTAAATCACCAGCTGCATAGCTACACTTCCATTTTAAATCAGTTTTCATGAAGTGCCCCTCCTCCCTATCCCATTATGGATCATTTCCCATCAACTGATATGTGACCAAGATTTATTGGAGAACAAGTCTTAGGAAGGCACATTTCAAAGTCTCCTGGGTGAGCTATCACAGAAGCTTCATTTTAACATTTTTCAACTCTTTCTGCCAGTATGAAGTATAATAAAGAAGTTGAATCAAAAGCATGTAAGTGAGATGCAAATAGTAATTTTGTTCTGGTTGTTTAACAGTGATGCATTAAATAAAAATATATGGCATTAATATACTCATCCCCTACTGAGAGTATTCAGAAACACTGGAGACACTCTCCAGCTACTTCTTGATATCTCTTGAGTGGAACTGGGGCTTCATCCGGAATTAGGTACTCACCTGGAAAATTACAGCTCTTTTAGGACATATTCTGTAGTCAGACATTGGCTTTCACTTACTGCAGATTCAGTTTCTGGTTTTTTCTTGACTATAATGTGTATTGCACTTGGACAAATTTGAGTATCTGTGATTCCCTCAGTTGTGGTTTCACGGTCACTTATAAGTAGCACAAAATTGTACCACCACAAAATGGAATGGCCCTTAGCTTCTCCTTCATGTTGCTGCTACGCCCTTTCTCCCATGATGACTGGGAACTATGAAGAGGATTGGAGACATACTCATCTTCAAATATGCCACAGCCTGCCACAGTGAGGAATGAAATAAGCTCTTCTCCATTTTCACTGCCAATAAGACCACTTGTATGACTAAACTGCAGCAAGGGAGACTTAAGCTAAGCATTAGGGAAACCTCACAATGGTAAGATAATGAAGCACGGGGGTGGGATTCCTAGGAAGACAGTGTTTTTTCTGTCACTGCATTGTTTTTAAAAGCAAGTGGGACAAATACTGTTAGGAAGAGTTTATGTATTGTTGATTCTGCACTGAGGGTGAGAGATGGGGCAGGGGACCTCCTGAGGTCTTTTCCAGCTTCTTTTTTTATGATCCCATGTGTGTTAAATAGGAAATAGGGATTATATTCTAGTATAAATCCAAGTAGTAGCAAATCCACCTAATTCTGACTTCTATTTAGATGTGAGTGTTGTCTGCTGCTCCTTGAAATAAAGGGAGATGGTAGAATGATGTATAATTTTCAACTCTGTTTTCCCAGTGAAGAACCATGATTTCTCAGGCTGCAAAACATGACTGATATTTGCTCAGACTCAAAATATGGAAGTTACTTCATTTTGCCCATGGACAACTAGCTGTAATCTAGAATTAGAATTAAAAGCATTCAATATAGTCAGCCTTTTCCTTTTCCTGGTGAGATGAGGAAAAAAACTCAAACAGATTAATTCTGCCTTGACAATACTTTATGATTTTTCCATAATAAAAATCCAGAAATTCAAATCAGAATGCTCAGTACCTATCTATTCTGTCATCTCAAAAGGAAATATCCTAAACTCTTTTTATGAACTTTCAAACGCTCTGCAAAACGCTATGCTAAAATTGTTGCTAATACATATATCTCATTTTCAGATTTATCCTAAGGCTGGTAAAATCTTCTGGTCAATCATAACCACCAAAATGATGTTTAGAGTAAACACTATGACCAGTTTAATGATATGAGGTCTCTATTTTAAAGCAGATGTACATATGTCATATTTACACAATATATTCAAAAGGGTGAGTAAAACCTGTGATCTTCTTGCATGTCCAGCCATTAAGACCTATAGAAAAAGAGTTCAACCTTAATGTCACATTTTCAGGAGCAAGAACAGATTTACAAAATAATCCAGTTGTAACATTAAGGTATATAAATTCTGTAGTTCAAATGAAAGTTCTGATCAGTGAATTCCATTTAAATATTCAGCTAGCCATATATCAGGTTTTTTCTCTAACATTTGAATTTGGCAACCATGTTCACAAAGAAAATACAATTTACTTGCTACTGTCTGATTAGCAAGTTCAAACATGGCTTCCTACATCCTAATCAGTCAGAGTGTATAATGATTATTGACAGATACTTAAATGAAGTATGGTTCATGTTCTCAAAATTAGTTTGCACATCAACATGAAGTATGGTTTTGCAGCTAATGGTGTTTGAACCTAGACTGAAGGGGGATTTTTTTAAAAAAATTGTCCCTCGAGCAAATATTATTAGTTTGAACAAAATTGTACTAATATATATCATATCACTCCTCAACATCATCTGGAAGTTGACAAGTTTTCTTATTAATGTTCCAGGTCCTTTCAGTGATGAATCATTTCTTAGAACACAGGTTTTCTTAGAAATTATTGCTACTGTATTCAGATCCTGAAGTATAGACGACAAAGAACAGAACACCTGTAACCAATGCAACCTGTCATTGAAATGAAATTTGGGCTTTAAATCTTTCTCTCATTTCCCTTTAAAACTGTTTTAAAATTTCATCAAAGTTCTATATATATGATTATTAAAATATTTAGAAAAATAAACCCTAGTATGCAGTCATAACAGTATTCCAAAATTTCATATTAATGTACAAAATCATTTTGTATTTAAAACATCTTTGATTCTTTTATGTGAATCTCAACTGATTTGACAAGGCATCATGGTGATTACTGAATCAACACACAGCTCTCTCACAGTGAATATGATGGTGGATTTAGAAAAGGCAGGAAGACAAAAGTTCTGCATAGTTTGTTTAAAATCTATTGTAGGAATACAGGCAAGAAGAAACTGGGGAAGTTTCTTGAAAAAGCTTTTCACAACAAACCAAAAACCCCAAAGCTGCATCATACTGATTCCCAGGGAAGTTCAAATATCTATCAAGATCCAAATACCATTTTTTGCATTCATTTCCTAATATAGACCTCAACTGAAGCAATTTCTGAATAGTTATAAAACCAACTGACATGCTATGAATCATGTATTCTGCATTATTGCATTACACTGTTAAATTTCTGATAGTCATGTGCTTTTGTGGAGTTTTAATTCACTAGATTCCAGGTGTTCCACGTCCCTCAATTGCTCCAAGTCACCATGACCAAACTGCCCTTTGTTCTCTTGCAAGAAGAGAACAAATTGTTCTCCTGTCTCACTGAGCAATGAATCTCCAAAACCAGACTTCTTAAAAGAAGGCCTATCATCTTTTCAGCAACAGCCTTTGCTCCTTTCCATGTTAACCTGTCCTCATCCATGATCACCTGTGAACACTGCATGACACTTAACACATGAGCTGGGCAAAGAATTTCTCTCCATGGTTTCTTCTTGTCATCCATAACAGAATAGCTGTGAGGGGCACTGACGCCAAAAGCAATGGACTTGATGTGGGGAGACAAACTGCTTAAAACTTGAGGTTTGAGAGTCCTCATTAATGTGAAAGTAACAAAGGCCCATTTACTAACTGGAAGAGGCTGAGGCTGGAAGGGTGTCCTGCTGGCAGGCACCACATGAAGAGATTTTTTTCAAAATGCCAGTCTACTTGTCAATATTTGATGTTCCTCCAATAGAACATTTGTATCTTCAGGTACTATAACAGAATTATTGCTGAGGTTTGTTATTTTTCCTAACAGGACTATAAAGTTTCATTTGTCCTGTAAAATGACTACTTGATTCTTAAATTATTTGGTATCAGGACTTTCAAGAAAGAAAATACAGATCAAGAAAAGAAAATTGGTTTTGAAACATTAACAACATTTCTCTGACTATTATTGTATGTTAAAGAAAAATCCATAGGCACAATTTTGTTAAGCATAGAAAGATACAGTAAATCAAAGCATTGGTTTAAAATGTGAAATTTTGTTGAGGTTGGATAGCTAGAGAAAAGGAGGTGTGATCCACAGCTGCTGTAACCTCCTCATACAACTCTGAGTATCACTGTCGACACTTTTTTCCCCTTCCTTCTAAAGCTAGCAGCCATTTGTCACTTCCAGCTTCCACTTGCTGCATTTATTTTAGTAAAACAATGCCCATTTTAAAATGTCGCAAGAAATTATCATATTTTCTTCTGTTAATGTTTTGTGAATAATTAATTTCACAGTCAAGACACTGTGTACCTAGTTTCAGCCTGGGAGGAATTTTTATCAGATGTATAAGCTCTGGAAAATAAAGGGGTTTAGTGGAAATGCTATCTTAAATTAATTATAGCAGTGCTAGCAGGCACCATTATACTGTAATAGTTTATGAAAATTCCCAGATAGCAGTAGATTACATCAATTGTAATATGACTTTTTATGTTATGTTCTACAAATACTCATAATTTTTAATGCGTTCAATGTGACTTACATAAGAATCAGCACAGAGGACACCAGGAGGCAACTTGGGAGAAAGTATCAGCAGTCGCCACAGACTAATTTTGGTTCAGTGGTACTTTTTGAATCCTACTGCATTTAGTCATGCTATTTCATTTTAAAATTTTTTTTCTTCTCCTCTCTTCCCTGCCCCCACCATGTGACATGCCAGGAAACAATTCTACACCTCTAAAATCCACCCAGCTACAAAGGTAATATTGCTGGCTGATTACTACTAAATGGTAACTAATTTTCTCAAACAAAAAACCCCAACCATTTTTCATAGTGTAGAAACAAATGTTAAAGCTACACTCAGCTTTCTAGCATAGAACTGAAAACTTTTAGTTGTAAGGGACATTTGGAAATCTCAATTCCATCTCCATCTCAAAGCAGATTTAATTAGATCATGTTGTGAAGGACATTGTCCAGACAAGTTTTGAGTATTGTCAAGGATGGAGATTCCACAACCTCCCTTGGACACCTGTGCCAGTATTTGATCATCTTCATGGTGAAGGAATTTTTTCTGATCTCTATTCAGAATTTTTCTAGTTTCAGTATGCCAGTATTTTACGTTGTCCTATCAGTGTACACCTCCTAGAAGGTTTTATCTCTATCTTCTCTCTGCACTCCCATTAACCAGCTCTAGACAGCAAAATGATCCTCCCTCTGCCTCCTCTTACTAATGCTGAATAAACTCATTTCTCCCAGTTCATCTCATAGGACATGTCCTCCGCTTGCCTGACCACCCATATGACAATGTGAAGCCCGTCACAAACTGGACACAAATGCCAGAGTGAGAGGAAGGATCACTTCCCTCAACCTGCAGGCTGCACTCTTGCTAATACATTTCACTATGTAGTTAACTTTCTTTGCTGCAACTGCGCACATCTGACTCACATTCAATCTGTTCACCAGGACCTCCAGGTCCTTTTCTGTAGAAGTCTGAAAAGCAGCCCTGTCCTCCAGCTTTATCAGTTGCCTTTCTCAACTAGGGGTTGTGGGTATTATGGCCCACAAACTTTAGCTCACAGAATCATAGAATCACAGAATCCTAGAATGGGTAAGGTTGGAAGGGACCACAGTGCGTCATCTGGTCCAACCTCCCTGCTTGAGCATGGTCATCCCAGAGAACATTGTACAAGACTGCACGCAGATAGTTCAGGAATATCTCCAGTGAGGGAGAATCCACAACCTCGCTGGGTGATCTGTTCCAGAGCTCAGTGACCCACACAGTAAAGAAGTTCTTCCTCATATTCAGGTGGAACTTCCTGTGCATCAGTTTTTGCCTCTTGTCCTATTGCTTGACACCACAGAGAAGAGCCTGGATCCATCCCCTCAACACCCTCCCTTCAGATACATTGACAGGCCTCCAACCAGACCCTGCTGCACTAATTACAACCCCAAAGATCTGCCATTCAGCCAGTTCTCAATCCACTTCACTGTACACTCATACAGTCCAGACTTCCTGAGTTTGCCTATGAGAATCACAGAAAGCACAGATGATATGTATATTTTAGGAAGAGATGAATTTCAAATTAGAAGTGCCAGTTTCTTACCATTGGCTGCAGCATTAATTTGCATAAGAACAGCTACAAGAAGACACACTTGTCCTGGATTCCTATTCGTTCTGTCTATAAGCAAGCGGCCCATTTTCTTATGTGAAAAATAACCACAACCATTTTAGCAATATTCATCATGTGTAATAACATTCACATCTTGCTCAAGATTACTCTTCTTTCGACAGTCTCACTGCTTACAGCACTAAGCAGAATCCCAATAACTGTACAAATGCTAAGACAATATCCACGGCAATGCCCGTTTCCTGGGTAAAGCATATTTTCTTCCTGTGCCACTGACACTGACTACTTCAAAACAGAAATGGAACCTGCTTGGTCCAATAAGATATTCAGTATAGAATTCTGACTCAGATGACACTTCATGGAAAAAGTCTACCTAGTCAGCCCTAACATCTTAGTTTGTTCTTGAGTTTACAAAGCTGAAGGAATTCAGAGAGAACAACTTCTACAGCTCTTGATTTTACCCAGATGTACATAAAAAAATTAGCATAATCAACATGTGTAGCAAGGAAAAATACCTTTATATACCTTGACTTATTTAAAATAAGAACAGGTAAAGGTTCTAGTTTGTTAAGGCCAGCCCCACAAATCTGACAACAATCCCATATAAACATCTTCACAAAATAAAGTATAATGCATTTTTAAATTTGAATATTCACAATAAATATCATCATGTCTCTTCAATCTTCTGTATGTCTGCTACTCTAAATTTTAATAAGTCCATGAAAATATCTCTGTATAACTTTCTTTTTTCATTATTTCAAAAAGAGGGAAATGGCTTCAGTATTTGCCAAAAACATCAGCATTTCTATTACCTCTCAGTGTAAGGTTCATCAGGCTACACTTCACAAAAAAAGCTCTTTGAAAATCAGAGGTTTTTTCCCCTTTCAATGCATTAGAGTTAAAAAAATGGTTTAAAGCACCACACCAGTATTTTAGAGCTAAATAGTTAAATGTTTTATACAGGAACATCAAAACCATATATGCTTCAAAGACCCAACATTTTTTTAATGGCTTTCAGATAAAACAATTTATTTATGCAATTAACAACAACATGCAATTTCTAATAATTAGCCGATAATAGTTATCCACAAAGTACTTTATAGAATTGCCTTCTGAACTGCATTCATTCTGTAGGGAACCACTGAAAATTAGACTATAAAATTACCAGAAAATGTACTGCATTAACAAGAATTTTCTGTATTTTGTTTCTCCTACAGATTTATGGACTTGAATATTTGTAAACATTTGTTTTCAGGGGAAGATGTCAGGTCCCACCACCTCGCATTTATAACAAAGAAATAAATACTGCAGCAGCATTTTCTGAAAGATTAAACCAACATTATTCAGCAAAAATATGTGAGAATATATTCATATTTCAGAATTCACATTACTGTTTTGCAAATTGTGCATTTCAAAAAATAGCTGTTAATTTGTTCTCAAATGATATCAAGTTTGGGGCATTTTACTGGCTTTATGACTATCAAACGTTTTGAGTTTGCACCTCTGAGCTTTTCCTGACAAAAAAAAAGCAGCTGGAAATGGCACTTATGTGAAAGTTCAAGTTTTCACCTGATTTGAGACCCCTGAATCTAATGCTGAAGACCCTTGCTAATTTATGATAAAGCCAAGAAAGCTGAGAGCAGGTTTAGGTGGGACAGTTGGGTGCCCTCAGTTCAGCAAGGTTTATCCAGCTCCATTTAAAATAACAAAAGTATTTACCATTTTACCAAGTACAGGAACAAAAGAGAACTACAATCTCTCTCCTCTTTTACACATCGGTTGCAGAAGAATTAGGCTATTCCTCTGACTTCCATTGGCACAGGTGCACTTTTGAGAAAACTGAAAGGTCTTTTTTGTATGGGTATGGCTAATGGTATGAATGAGTGCTAGAAAGAAAGGGCCAGGGGGCTCTTTACTGACCTCGATAAGCCAGTATCATTAAAACACAGAAACATTTTGAAATTCACATTGAAGTATTTATCTATATCTGGATAAACAGAATTTGTTTTCTGTGCTCTCAGATATCTACATCTCTGATCTATCTGGACTTCTGGAATTTATTTCTAAGCAGGCTTTTGAGTGTTGCCTGTTATACAATCGAGTCTACTGTAGACCAGTCACAACACAGAAGGCAAGTAACAAATAATCATCCTGCCAACATGTTTTCTTGGTATTAAAGGTTATGCTAATCCAATAACATTGCAGACTTTGAAAAACATACTTTATTTATTTATATTAGTACAAAAGAAAATATTCTTTAAGTGCTCATGCTGTTGTGTGACTGCCAGCTCAGGAAGGTGGTGAAATACCATCCAGGCCTAGAAGGAACAGCTCAGATAAAGCCAACCAAAGCAGGTTAATAATGTAAAACTGAAAGTTAAACTTTACTTTGAAGACAACAGGGAATAGTGATGAGCTGGTGTAGCTACTAGGACCAATTCCTGAGCTGGTTCCAATTAATGTGAACTTTCTCTGCCTTAGAAGATGTGACTTACAATGAATTTTCTCAGAATAGCTGATGTAGAAACTAGTAAGGATTATGAACTGGGACTTCAAAGCAAAATGACAGGACTTTAATCATATACATTTAACCAGAAAGATGAAGAAAAAGGGAAAATAAAATTAAAATATTTGAAAATATCATAGTGAAAGAAATATAGGTTTAAGAATGAAGTGACAAATGTAGACACAAAAAAGTAAATGATATTTTATTTAGTAAAATTATATTATATAACCATACATATGTTCATCTTGTGGAGTATTTATTTTGGATTTATCTTTATACATTGACAATATTCCTGGTTTTTCTGACAATGATCAGGACTACTGTGGCTTTAAGCAAGGGAAATGAAAGTCAGGATATTCCGAAGAGAAAGTTCCCCCACAACTCTGGAAGTTGCCATCATTTCCTCTCACTTGAACCATATAAACATGCTTTGCATGATAACCTTCACATTCTTCCAACAATTGCTCTGTTTTCCTAATTGATATCACTTCTGGGAAAGTCACAATTCGCCTGTGAGTTCTTGGGACTCCCAGAGCCTGTGCAGATTGCTTCCGAAAGTATTTCTGAGTAACTCCTCCATTTTCTACATGTTTTCCATTTACTAAAAACAAAGGACAATTATAATACAAAAATGTTGTATTTGACTTCTGTTTAGTCTTATTTAGGCCAACAACTGACAAATTGAGAAATTACTGAAACCAGAAATCTGTTTGTATGACATGCACTGTATTTTGTTCCCAGTCAGTGAGTGCACCAAACCTACCATCTATTGCCACTAACCAAACAGGATGAACTAAATGTTCAGGCCTTTCACCTGTGTAGTAAGTCCTCCTTGTGCTGGTAACTCTAAAACTCTTCTGGGTACAAATTCTCTCTATTATCTATCATAGAAGGCGGATTCCGTCCAGGTTACTTAGGGGCCTAATTTAAGATCCTCGTGCCTACAAAACACACCCAAAAAATAGCCCTAGGAAAGTGGGTCTCAACATATAACCAAGGTGCCAGTAGCTGCTCTTTCATATCATATATTTTCCTTACCATGTGAGCAAAAAGTTTGGGATTATAATTTAGGCATCCGAGTACTTGTCTAAATGATAAAATATAAACATTCTTGATATCTATGCAGTCGTAATTCTGTTATTGCTGTAAGTTTCAGCAGAAGCTGGCACACCAAGATTTTGCATTCTCACGTAGTCCAGCTAGGGCAGATGCAAATCAGCTAATTCTGTACATCTGAATGTAAGATTCAAAACTTCCTGTGGAGCCCAAGAGTGAGGGATGAAGTCAGTATTTGGTCCAGTCTGAGTTCACAAGACCCCTCAGTATCAATTTCACATCCAGAGCTAGTTGGCTTTAAAATCCCCCAAATATGGAAAACACTTAACACCTTGTAAAAAAGCCATCGTGGTCTTTTATCCCTGCCACAAATCTATTGTAAATTTTCTCTCTGACCTAAATTGTGGATAAGATTACTTGATAAAGTAGAGACAATGTAGCAGAAAAAATGGTGGCACTTTCAAACTCTTACCTTTCCATTTGCAGACACATGTATGTATTAGCATACAGTACTCTCTCAAGAAGACAGGAGAGGAGGTTAGCAGTGAAGCACAATACAGATTAATTTGGCTACCACTTATTTTCTCCAGAGCTGTCCCTTTTTTTTCATTAAGAAATATTCAGAGAACATCTCATTTTCCTTAGACTGATAAAATGAGCCTTCAACTTTCTCACTGACAGCTTTTAAAAGCATTTATTTAGTTAGTAATTCTTCCTGTTTCTAGTCTCAGATTTACGTATAAAACCACTTTGTTTTTTCTGGTTCTCCTTGAAAAAATAACTAGGCAACTGACCCAATATAAATAGTTGGAGAAGCCAAATACACTATCCTTTTTGGCAGATATAATAAATGAATGACTGACAATTTTACTCATATACATAATGTTTTCTTCTAAAGCAGATTTCTTTTAGATTTCCCCTCCCATATTCACGCTGGCATGCTTTGAGCAAAAACTAAACAGTTTCTTCTTCCCATTCTGAGTATCTTTCAGCAGGAAAAATTTGTTGACCAAGGTAAAAAATATCTTTCCTGATGAAGCTATCTCTGCACAGTGGCATTTCTACCATTCCAAGTTATGCTTGGCCTTATGACAGACCAAGAAGTCAAACAAGTAGCGGATGCTGCTTATCTCTAATACTCTGTACCAAAATCTGAGACATAATATAAAGCATTTATTTCTAATGAGTTCAACTACAGCATCTCTAATCAAACTGAATAGTGCAGCAATTTTTATACCAACTGATAGTGAAAGAGCATATGTGGGCAAAAAAATTCTCACTAAATACATGGATGCACATTCTTTGTCTTCCCCTTAAAACAAGCTTGCACTGAACTCCAATACTATTTCACTGGAATGTTACACAATGTGATACAAGAGACCTTATCTGCTTCTGAATTAGTAAACATATTGTATAATGATGGAAAAGGGTAGAGATATTCTCTTGGTCCAGTCAAGCACTAATTTTCATTTGTTAAAAATCCTTTCTTGGTTCCCAAAGCAGATATTCTGTCACCATAATGCAGTGGTGGAGAATCCAAACACCTTCACTCTTGTCATGCAACTTTCCTATTACCAACTGCAATTGATAACTGTGATTGATTCCAGAGAACTGATCTGTTCTGATTGTAGTTACTACAGTTCTTTTCTCCTATGTCTCATGAATCCAAAGATATGGTAGACAGAGACGAAAGTTTTTCTTTCAAAACTCACATACTCCTGAAAACCAAATTCTGTGCTCAAATAGAGTTAAGCAGAATGCTTCAAATTAAAATTGTTGGTCATGATCAGAAAATTGCACATCATGAGTTTTCAGAGGTCCAGGACTGACTTAGGCCCCAGTCCTTTTAAGCGGACACACGTTTGACTTTATGAAGATGACACCTCTAGCCCTAGTTCATGATAACACACTTTGAAATTTGCGCCTGGGTTACCAAATGTGAGGTCCAGCAGTGAAAAAGTAACTGTACAAAGCTATCTCTTGTACAGTAGCAATCCTTTGTGAAGCAGCAACTTTAGTATATCTGTTGAAGAAATGACATGAATATGCTAAAGAACAACTTATGATCTTAAGCATTATGTGGATTTTCTACAATAAACTGACAACCTTTCCAGTTTTATGTAAAATAAATAAATGACATCCATAGCTTTAACAGTAAGTACAGTTTGGTATGATAAAATTTAAATCAACAATATATGATTTACAGGTTACTAATTGAGATTTGCAATTAGAAAAGTGATGTAGACAGTTGGAAAGTAGTAGCTAGAAGCTGGGTATAAATACAATTAAAGGCTTCTTAATTAAGCATTTTCTTTTACTATAAATACAGCATTGAAAGTTCCCTCCTATCATCCCCCATAAAGACTAGCAAACTTTGTCTGAGCCCAGCTCCAGCCAAATGATAAAAATCTTGGACAAAACTGAATGATCAGATTAGTCTTTAGGTGTTTTGCTTAGGGCAGCCTCGGGCAGAGAAGGAATAGCATGCCACATGAAAAGAGTGTGAAAGAGCTGGGAGTGTTTAGACCAGAGAAGGGATCTTAACAATGTCTGTAAATACTCAATGGGGAAGGGGAGTGAAGAAGAGAGAGGCAGCCTCTTACCAGCGCTGCTTACTGGAAGGGCCAGAGGCAATGGGCAAAAATTGAAATATATTAAATTCCCCTTGAACATATGGGGCAATTTTTTTGTTGTTGGGGTTTTTTTGGTGGTTTTATTTTGGTTTTTTTTGGTTTTTTGTTGTTGTTGTTTTTTTGGGTTTTTTGTTGTTGTTTTGTTTTGTTTTGTTTTGAGTGTGTCAAGCATTGGATCAAGCTACCCAGAGAGGCTGTGGAAATATCCTTGGATATATTCAACACCTGACAGGACAAGACCCTGAATAACCAGCTCTAGCAGACCCTGCTTTGAGGTTTGGACTGCACCATCTCTAGAGGCGCCTTCCCATCTCAACTATTCCATGGTTAATTACGGGTAGCTATATATGGTCTTAACTGTATCTTGCTCCTTTTTCATAGGAGATATGCACTTTTCTCTCATTTTCAACTACATGTTTTCAAGCTGCCATCAGGTACAGTTATCTTTGGTAGGACTGTATTTCAGTTTTCTATTAGGCTTGCTTCTGTTTAGAATTTTCTTCAAGTTTCTTTTTGCCTCTTTCCACTCTTCTTTACCTGCATTTGAAAGTCTAGTACACAATCCTTTTCATTACATTCCTGATTGTTTGTTTTTGCTGCTTTAAATGCTTTCATCTAAATTGTATCTTTCTTTTCATTTTCATCTGTTTGAAACTGATAGCTCTGACCTTGGGTAAACTCACTGCTTGTTAGAAATATCATATTTTATTACAGTTTTTCTTTTTTATCTCCTCTGTAACTTTTCTCCTTTCGTGCCTTACTCTAATAGGTCACTGTTTTTCTTCTGTTTATTTTCTTAATTCATTCCCTTCAATTCTCTCCAGTGCCTGATTGCAGTCTAAGGAAAATAATTCATGAAACTTCAACTATTCAAGGAAAAACTTTTTTTAAAGTCTGTGGTTGAAGGACTTAGAATAAACACTCAGAAGAAGATGTAACTTGCAGTTATACAAATCTCTCCGAGAAGCGGCAGAATTTTTTACTGCTTAATAAATTACTTCTATTCTTACCACAATTTTCAAGACAGGGAACTGATAGACTAAAGTCAAGACATGAAACCACCAATGTCCATTTCAACAAGCTTCCATACCACTGTGTAGATGAAGACTGCTATGGAGAGGAAGTGTCCTGGCCATCATGAAGTATTAGAAGACCTGACAGAATTTTCTTTCAAGTAACTCCTAAATTAATGATGTCTTTAGATAATAATAGAAATAATTATTTATAGTAATAAAATAATAAACAGTATTTCTTTTCCACCTTAAATTAGTTTACAAAATCATCAAGTTTTTCAACCAAAAGAAATCACTTATATCAACACAAAAGATAAAAAAGACTGAAAGTACACACTGCTCAAAGTGTGAGGAAGAACTTGCCAGACTGGATCATACTCTTAGACCAATGTATCTTCTTCCTGTTCTTTTCAGATGTATTGTTCTAGATTACATGGTTATTTGGACCTGAAGTACACATGCAACCACTGTTGGAATGCTATGCCCTAGTGGGAATGCTCATAAAGTCAGTGTGGATCATGCAAGCCTATTTTTGAATCAGTTCTCATTTACTGAGACAAAGCTGCAGCAAATGAGTTTACTCATCATTTTTCCAAATAATTAAAATTATAGAAGATATTGAAAACTTAGTCCTTGCTGGTGCCTTCAGATACATATCATCTAGTAGCATATTTTTAAATATGCACCGAAATGAGCACTATGAATCAAAGATAGAAATCTGTCCCTTACTGTTCCTGATTGTTTATTACTCTCTTTGTTGGATTTAATGAAAAAGCCACTAAATAATGCTGTAAGTGCAATTACTTCCTTGTTCTGCTCATCTTTGAAGTTAGGAAAATTTGTTAGAAGGCTTTGTTCTTTATCTTCTGCCACAGCTGCTTTTGTTTATGCCTTTTAATGTCACTGTGTGCTTAAGTGTCTAGTACTCTTAGGCCTGACAGAAATGCGGAAGAAGGAGAAATGCAATGTAATATGCTACTGTTACTTTAACAACTGCACTTAACATGATTTTTTCTTTTAGAAATGGATATTCACCTTTATATAAAGATGAGGGAAGATTTCTGACTCTCTTCTTTGCAAAAGCATTTGGAGTTAAAGAAGAAAACAGAAAATGCAGCATTTCATGAAACACAGGCAAAAAAATTGCATACAACCCACAATACCTTTATAAGAAACCACAAAGTTCTCTGCAAGAAATAGATACTTAAAGCTGCAATCATTATCCTGATGGCACACTAATAAACGCCATTGAAATGGAGTTCAAATAGGGTCACTTGGATGGCTGGCATCATATCCACAGGACTGCAAAACGAGATTCAAGAATACACAGGTGAGTTATCAATGTGGTCACTAAGAGCTCATCTATGTAATATTAGCCAGCCTCTGCCCCAGTTACCTACTCTGAATACGAAAATTGGAAAAAGTGTAATTCAGTCTTGTTGACTGTCAGATTCAATAAGATTGGGTTGCAGCCAGCAAAATTGAAAATTCTTCACTGCAAGAAAAAAAAAAAATCCCTGTTTTTTCAGGACATTGAACACTATACCTGAAAAGAAATGTATTTGTGCATGTGTTACGTAGAGGGCTCTATTCAACGGAGACTCTACTAGATAGAAAAATGGAAGATCTCAGAGACACCACTTGTAGAAACGCATGATGGAGCATGCAGCATTCTTCCATGCCCTTTCATCATCCTTTCTGAATTTCTTCTTTCCAGCAGGATAGGCAATGCTTTCAGGAAAGTATAAAGTGGAGGGCAATGCTGGCTTTCCATCAGTATGGAATTAGCCTCTTTGAGACAGGAAAACTGGTCAACTAACAATGGAATATAGGAAAACTGGAAAAATTTAATATCATAAAACTATTTAGTATGAATTTGAGTTACATTTTTCCACATTTTTTTAAAAGAATCAGGGTTAAGAAATAAGAAATAAACCGGTCATTTAATGAAAAATGCTCTCTCACTAGTAACTTGTTGTTTCTGCCCTTATCAATTGCCTGTGGGGGTTTATTTTAGCACATCATGGATGGATGTTTGATTCCTCTCACTTGAAATAACAGGTATTTCATCTTCAATTCTCACTGTGCACATCTTTGAAAAGATTATACTTTCAATGGTATTAATATCCCATGAATTAATATACCTTCAGTATTTAAGAAGACAGATTAGGAGTTAGGCTCCTAAATACATTTGCACAACATGCCCTTATTTAATAAAATAAATCAAAGAAAATTTATTGATAACGCAGTACTGGTAGTGATAACAATGATGATGTTAGCAACAACAACAATAACAACAACAATAACATAGCTAATGTCAAAGAAAAGTGTAGACATTATTTTCTGCCACCTGAAGAAACAAAATTGCATTAGAAAATATGGTTGCTCATTTAGATTTTTTAAAAAGATCTTTTAATAAAAGATCCCAAAATAAAAAAAAGATTAAATAATAAAGGAAAAGATCACTCTTAGTGGTCCATCCATAATAATTACCTATTAAATATTTTTTCTGATGACCATTTTACTGCACAGTCAGTCAGCTTGCAAGATAGAAATTTTTGCTGGTGAAGGTTGCAACTTTCTGTTACCTATTGGTACAATATTAAGGGATTGCTCTCAAAGTAACATTTAAGTCCATTGCTTATTCATGAGTTATAAATGTTCAGCTTGGATGACAAAATACATCAAGCATCTGAAAATAATACCCAGGGTTTTCTGGAGGAAGACCTATGACTTCTGAAACTATCTGCTTTGATTTTGGGGCATTCATGATGCAATATCAAGCACTTTGTGTTAGATTATATTTCAGCTTTTTAAAAGTATCTTCTACTCGCTCTTCCTCAGGAAAAAAAAAATCTTTTTTCATTTCATTTTCCTATCTAAAATTACCCTGCCACAATATAAATCTTAAAATGTATAAAACAACAACAACAACAATAAAGTTTGTGTAATATTACATCTTCTATCACATACAAAATCTTGGTATAGAAGAGAACCATAAACACTAAAATCTATCAGTTATACATGCTTGCTCTCACATAAGAAAAGAAATTGTATAGATATGCACATCTCAGAAAAGCAAATCTCTCCTTTCACAAGCCTAGAATAATGTATCAGATAGAACTAAAATGGTTTTATATTACCATATTTTCCTGTATATTGCCTGCTACTCAGATAACCCACACCTCTTTTTGAAAATAAATTCCCATACAACCCACACCTCAGATAACCTACAAGTCTCCTCTTTTTCCCTCCAAGGCATCTATGTATCTTGCAAATTCCCCTGGAGGTTTCCTCTTGTGGTGGAAAGGAAACAGGAAAGAAGAGAGGTAAAGGAGATGATGGGCTTAAAAAGGAAAAAGAATAATTCGTGGTGAATTGGAGGCTTAGGGCAGACTAGGAAAGAAGGAACTATGAAAACAGTTTCTCATAATATTACTAGCACTTATGGACAACCCTAATTCTGAAAATGACAAGTGGGACTTTTATTTTATTATTTTTAGCAGCTTATTTAGGTTCTAGCACTTGAAAACAAAGAACTTGTTTTCAGATACACTGCATTTCAAACATCAGTCAGACTTTTAAATTTGAAGGTGAAATGGACCATCTAAGTCCACTGTCAAGTTTCCTAAGGCAAAATCAAATAAAAGTTCTGTCATAAATAGTAAAAAAAAATATTGAAGCCAAACACTGAAAGAAGATACCGTCACTTTCTGTTGGTTGTGGAGCTCACAGGTATTAAGCAGACTATCTGTTAACACCAATTTCTTCATGGTGTAGAGCATGTGCAAGGTCTAGTTCTATGACAATGTGTACTCCTGGAGGCAGATTTTCTTACCAAGCAAAATTGCTTACACTTGGAAAATGTGGAGGTGTGGAGAAGAGAAAAGGAGAAGTGGAAAGGGAGAGGAGAGGAGAGGAGAGGAGAGAAGAGGAGAAGAGAGGAGAGGAAGGAAGGAAGGAAGAAAGAAAGAAAGTTCAATGAAACTATCAAAGTATGCAATAAAGCCAAGACATCTGGTAATGTTCTTTCCCATAACCTTTTCCCTACCCCTGTGCATCCCCCCATCATCTTTTCATATTATCACTAGGCTGCAAGCAAACTGGGGCAGGGCCAAATAAGCTTTCAGTTTATACTATCCTTGTGAACATATATAATAATAAAACATAAAAGCAACAACAAATTGTTAAACATAATAAACCATAAGAAAAACAGCCTGCAGCTTCTACCTAAAGCTCTGAAAAGTAGTGGGCATATCTTAAGCCTCTCCAAACCCAAGTGAAGGTATCCATTACACGGTTGAAGCTAACCATTGTTTCTGTACTGCCTGTGTCTTAATGTCGCTACTTTACAGTATTGCTGGTAAGCAAATGGTTGCTGTGTGAGCCATACAATTTTTTATCTTCCAGACACTAGACTGAATGATGCACTCTTCTACGCCAATCCAGATCAGTTCTAAATTCAGTAAAAGCAATGACCTGTTTTTGAAGGAGGACTGGGTTTGGCCTCCTCTTTCCTTTCCATTTCGAAATAGAAGGTGGCACAGCTTTTCTGGTGTAGTGCTGGCTTCTGGCTTGTTGCTAGCCTACTAATTTAATTTCAGGTACAGCAGAAATGCTTGCCTCAGACTTGAAAAGAATGTGTCAATAATCTCAGATATCTTAGTGGATTCCAGAGCTGTATCTCTAACATCTACAACATTTCGAGCGGTGCAGAGGAATCTAACTGGTTCAAATAATACCAAGGGTAATGCAGTTATTTCAGTTACGCCCAGAAGAGTGACCAAAGTTTCTTTTAGTCACTCAAAATCTCTCATATGTTCTCAGTTTACAACTATGTTGTCAGAATGTTACTTCAGTCTGAATTTCCACATTTTCACATCCTCACAAACAGTAAAGCTTCCAGATGCCAAACCAGGTCTCTTTTTCCAGCTGTGCAAGTCCATCAGCTACACTTGGGCAACTTAAATTGCCTTTCATGGAAATGTGATGTAAACAATTCTATTTTCAATGAGCAACAAACAAACAAACAAGCAAACAAAGCTCCACACCAAGCCCAGTGTCTCAGGCACATTGGCTATGTGTGGGTTAAATATTTTTCTTACAGATGCCAGAAGAGATTAATAAAAAAATGAGGAATAAAAAGATTTCACTTTGATATTACATATGTCACTACCTTGCTATAGAAAATAACCAAATCAAATTAAAATACATTGGTTTTACAATATAATACTGAATTTCATTCTCAATATGAATATCCAGCTCATTGCATTATGTCATATTTCTTCAGTACGTCTGCTGAAGAATCTCCAGCCAAGGTTAACACATCTGTATACTTCATAGTGCAAGAGAGCTTATTTCCAAGCTAATTAGAAGCCATGCATTATTCACTTAGCAATGAGCAACACATTTTTAATTATTATTTTGTAGTGCTGCATTCATTGTGACAGAAAATGTTTCTTTTTCTATAATAATGGAAAGGTTTGGGCTCTGTATGTGTAGAAAACTTCCATTATTCCATATATTCATAATTCAGTGAAAAGCATTACTGTCTTCGCACTCACAATTTGAATTTTAGAATTCAAGAGTGTGTGCATGTGGATATGAGAATGACAGAAGACTTTGATTTTACTGTATTGTCTTGAGAATGCACCTACAAAAACTGTGTGGGTTTTCTTGCCTTGTGGTATCAATAACCCTGAATTAGGCATCTAAGAATTAAGCCAAATTTCTTCCCAGACAGGAATTAATAACTTTTGAGTTGCCTCCACTGGATGAGTACTCTGAATTTTGACACTAAATACATTGTATGTGTGAAGAGTAAACAGGAGAGGGATGGATAAATACAATAACAGTAACTAACAGATTTCTGAAATGGCTAGTAACTTGACTAGTAAAAGCTTTAATGCTGAAAAAATTGGTCAAATTCTGACCAAGAAGCCATGAAACTCCACATTTCAAATTGGTATGTTTCCAAGCTAATTCTTGGGTTTAGCTCTAGGACTAACACCTACAAAGTGACTTGGCTACTCCAAGACTCCATGTCATAATGACTGAGGGGATACCACAACTCCAAGTTAAAATCCCTCGACTATACCTGTATCTCTGCTAATGGATATTTCTTCCAAGTGTTCTTAAGCAAGTAAAGCTCTGAGAATTATTATTTAAGAGACTAATTCACAGTGGTATTCAAAAAACTCAGGGTGATGAATAAGGAACTGTCACAGACAGCAAGCAGTAAATTCTGGGAAGAAGAATGTGACTTGGCACGCTGTCACTCTAGTCAGTACTTCCCTCCATCTGAGTTTCCTAGCTATTGTTCCTTTCCCGGTGGGCAGGTAACCAAAATACCAAAGCAGGCCATGATTGTCCCACTCTGCTCTGCACTGCACCAGGGCAGCCTCACCTCGAGTGTTGGGGGCAGTTTTGGGTGCCACCGTATAAAAAAAGCTTTAAACTATTAGAGACTGTCCAAAGGAGAGCAACAAAGATGGTGAAGAGCCTTGAGGGGAAGCTGTGTGAGGAGGGGCTGAGGTCACTTGGTCTGTTCAGCCTGGAGGAGACTGAGGGGAGACCTCATTGCAATCCACAGCTTCCTTGGGAGGGGAAGAGGAGGGGCAGACACTGCTCTTTTCTCTGTGGTGACCAGTGACAGAACCTGAGGGAATGGCCTGAAGTTATGTCAGGGGAGGTTTAGGTTGGATATCAGGAAAATTTTTTTCACCCAGAGGGTTGTTGGGCACTGGAACAGGGTCCCCAAGGAAGTGGTCACAGCACCAAGCCTGACGGAGTTCAAGGAGCATTTGGACAATACTCTCAGGCACAGGGAATAACTCTTTGGGATGTCCTGTGCAGGGCGAGGAGCTGGATTTGATAATCCTAATGGGTCCCTTCCAACTCAGCATATTCTATGATTCTGATTTCTTTCCAAAATTGAGTAGGAATAATTTCCTTCTTTTACATTAACTGTATTGTAAAACACATAATAGAGAATAGAACAAATGCCCACCATTGCATGAGGAAAAATAATATGGGCCTGCAGAATTCCACACTCTGTCATCTCATGAGAATTTATCAAAGATATCCTTAAAAGACCAAGATAAACATTTTCTACCAAATGTCATAGCACTGAATTTTACATGTGTTATTTCCTTTCTATCCATGTATGCAGAGTGTTTTGATGTACACAAAGATTGCTGACAGTTTTTCCTCTGCTCTCTTTTCCTTGAGACGAAACAACCACGAATTTCCTGGAAATTGAGACAATCTCGTTGCAAACTAGTTTGTCTAGTCTGAGTTTTTCTAGTCTGTGCACGTCTTCTGTGCATTACTAAAAACTACACACAATACCTACCAAAGCTGGTTTTTTCCAGTTCTGAGAAAGGTGAAGGGACTATTCCATACCACATTTTCTAGAAGCCAGTATTATACTTGTTTTCCTGGAACTATATGACATTGATGAGTTAGATTTGCTTTCTTATCTTTATCTAATCTCTCAGATTCTTTCCCAGAGCTCCTAATTAACCAGTCCTCCTCCACTCTGTCATTTCTGCTGCAGATTATCCCAAAATGCATTATTTCCCTTGTGCCTCTCTTCAACCGCATCCTGTTTCTCTTCCTGTCACCCACTTGGAAAAAACAATTTTGAATTCTAAGGCCATTCTCCAATGCACTTAAAAATGTCTAGGAGATTGATTTCAATTTCATAATCAACAAGTACTTTCCATGGCAGTAGTCATTACAGAGGCTCTGGTTATTACATGAAGGACAGTAACACTGGTGATGCTATATGCAGATAAAATACAGTATCACAAGTCTATCACAAGGAGAGGAAGCTCTCTTCCACACAAATGGAAGCTGGGATTAATGTCTAGGCTACTGCCAGAGTGAGAGACTTATGAGCAGGTCTCCATTCAGCCCTTTCACCACTTGGCTCTGAAAATCTAGGTGTCTACTCTCCCGTCTCAGTCCTGACCAGAGTATATCTGTTTACTTAAGTACTTCTTGTACTTTGATGTCTGTGTCCTGCAATTGTAGCTACTACAAATGTCATTTATCTTGAGGGGAAAAAAAAGCAAGAGGATCTAGTTTAATTATGAGCAGATAATTAATTTATTTGACCAGATATTCTGCACACTATTAATTATGGTACCGTTGTGTACAAATTCATGTTATTAACTATTCGTTATTTCTAACAATTTACAGTGTGACAGGCTTCATATTTCTACATAACCCATCAACTGAACAATAAGAACTTGTTCACTTTAAGCTACAAACACAACAATTGATATAAATACATATAAAAATTAGGAGTCATTAATAGAATAAGAGTTTCTGAACCACGTGAAAATAAATATCAGCTGTTTCATGAAGGTAGCATCTGATGTGGAAGAAGTGATGATTTTGTAAGGCTATGTACTAAGATGAAATTCCTTTAATTTTTAAATAACAGGGTCAAATTATTTCCTGACTGTACCAAAGTCCATAGACCTAACCCTATATACCTGACCATGGCAATATTTGACTCCATTTGATGAAATAATTAATATAAATACAGATTCTACAGTGCTAGTCCAATATCATCATGGTAAATATTTCACTTGCACTTTCTATAGTCAGAAAAAATTAACGCTTAAACAGTAATGCTGGTATTCATATGCTGAATATACAACATAAACAAACAGTGGTTTGAACAAAGTGCAGTGTGAGGGTCTGCCACAGCTGTAAGTTTCCCTTTCCTGATAAGTTCTGTAAATAAATACGAGAAAAGAAGCAGGATTTTACTGTGACTGATAATGCATTTTTCTGGATGCACTGCTAAACATAGCAATTGGAGTTAATAGGTAACTCATACTCATCCCCTCTAGTGCTAATTATCAATGAAGGAAAGAAAATAACTAATTTAGGCTAGTGTATTCATCTTACTAACCATTACTAGTAGAACAAAGATGCCTAATTCAAAGAATTTCATGAAATAGCTGATGCCACACTCACATCCATGTTCCCTAAATACAACGTTAAAGAAATATAACATATATGAATATGAACATCAAATATGAACATTATGTAAATCATAATACTGGAATGATGGATGTTGATTACTTGATCCCACACCATAGCAGTAGCAGTGCTTTGGATGCCATAGTAACGATATGTTGCAAGTAAATGACTGAATCAGTTGCAATAGGATAGATTTTAAGGTGAGACCTGGATATAAGATATTAATTAAGATAAGCCCCCAAGTACCAGCTGAGATTCTTGCTTTGCCCACAGGAACAAAATGTAAGCAATCCAAAGCTTGCTCTATGACCTCTGCATACACGTTATGCGGTAATTACACCCTTACCTAAGTATGAACTTAGCAGTTAGAAATATCCTACTAATTCCGCAATTATTTAAAATGAGGGAACCCTCAATAAATTTAGGACTTTCAAGCAGGCACTTAAACCACATGCTAACTCAGTTACTTCACTTCTAAGAAAAAGAGAAATCCTTCATAGCTCAGTATTTCTGCATCACATTGCAGTGAAGCTGGTAAGGCTGAATATCAAATAGAAATAAGAGTGTTCTGTAACTGGTATTAATTTATTCAGGCTAACCAAGTATTGTGCTCTTCCCTCAGCTGAATTTTGTCTTGGGAATATCTTGATGGAGTTACATGGAGCAAAGAAGGTTTAGCAGCCGAACCTCAATAACCTCATATACTCTAATAAAATCTTTTCTATAGAAAAGCAGGATTTAGATTCACAGGGAAGTGTAGTTTGAAAGAGTTGAAAAGCAAAATGGGAGAGGGGATCAATTATCACCATTCCAAATGTTAGGAACAGGTGAAAAATCTCTTCATGATCTCTGGCATGACATCTATTGAAGTACATTTTATTTTATAAGTAGCCTACTTGGTTCAGCTTCATTTCAGTTTTGTGCATGTCTTCTTTTCTCACTAGAAATGTAGGGTCTAGGTCATTCGCCATGGCTATCAACTCTATTACTTAGAAAATTTACATAGCTCTCTCTCAAAATCCATTTGATTTCTCTATCTAACTGCCCTACATGAAAATAATATTACTTGTCTTACGGTTAGAATCTCCTTTCTTATTTCTGGATGGTATTAACTTATAGGCATTCTATATCCCAGACTTTTTTTTGTGACATGGTTGTACTTTTGCTTAGATAATTCTTTTTTTTTTTTTTTGCTGACTGACACAAAATATTTACAGATGAATGTATCTTTTCAACCTCCTTATTACTAGCTGGAATATCTTTTAGTTTTCATAGATTTTGCTTCTCATGACAATGACTTACCTCCACTTTTTCACTTTCAATTCTTTGTCCTGAGCATGAATTATTACAGTTTTAAGCATTATTCCAGATGAGGTTGTGTCCCAGCTTTGTTGCATGATGTATTAGTTCTTCAACTCAGACGGATTAACCTCCACACGTTTTAACATCACACTTCTCTTTTGTGCAACCACATGATGATAAAGTTATATCGAGAACACCTGGAAACTTAAGTTTAATTCTGTGTTTCTGAAAATTACCTGATTGTGAATATTCAACTCCTGCCGCCTCAGATTTTTCTGCATAATCTTCTTTGAGGGTGACAGTGTCACACAGCATTTTGCTCTCTGCATTCAGTTCCAAGATCAGTCCTTGCTGGTACCCTCCTTTTCATAGCTGTCTGTTTAGGACAACTTCTAGTAGGCCTTCCTGCGACCAGATCCTTAACTATTTCACATGCCTTGCATTTTCCACCTCCTCCAGTTCTATTGTTATTTTCCCACATAGTTCTTTTTTTTTTTTCCTTTGTCTTTTGATATCTACAAGGGTTTACTAGGTTCGTATCTGTAAAATATGACTCGTTTTAGCAAAAATCCTGGGAAAATCTTTCATGAATCAGTTTTTACTTTATTCAGTTCTAATTTCTTTTTAAATCTATAGTTTAATTTACTATTCCTTAAAATTTCCTAAACTCATACACTTTCTGACAGTAATAATTTCAGAACTTGCACTGCAAAGCTGTCCTCCAGCCAAAGGATAACATAAAAAGGAACCTAGAAGAATATCTTTCTCCTTTAAACTTTTCCCCAATTTTTTTACCTGTGAAACACAATTGATCTTATCTACTCCATGAATTCTTTATTTTTTTTGCAAGATAGGCCATGATGTTTTTGATGTGCTGTATTTGTATCTTTTCTGAACAAAGAATGCCCTTGCATATTCCTGCTCTGTACCAGCTATGACTGTTCATTCATTATGCTTACATTACTTGTATTATAACATTTCAGGTTTTGAACAATTTCTCTGTAGGGGTTCCTTTTTCCTCTCTCTATTTATTTTCTTTATTTTTCCCAGTGCCCTACAAACATCAATCTGACCTACTGAAAAATGAAATACTACTCTGTCAAAATAACAGTTTAAAAAAGAGACATAATTTGAAAGTAAATTCAGATAAACACATATCACTTCTTATTGCAGGCTTCATCTGAGATGGAAAACAATTAATTTCTGCAATCAGCATCAGATGAGTATTTTTGGCAGATTTAGTAACTACTCTGTCATACCAAGCTTCTCACTCGGGCTTAGAATTCATCAACATTTTCTTTTCCTCCTCCAAGAAATTCCTGGCAGAAGCAAGCCCTAAACCTGTTGCTACGACTCAGTGCTGATCCATAACTCTGAAAGATTTCCCATGACAGTTTGCCAATAAAAAAATGTCAAAGATTGGATGTATTGTCCATAAAGTACGGTCAGAAATTATAGCAAAAGGAATTTTATTATTTTGTAAAGAAAAAACCACTTTAATATACTTACTACTTACAATACTTGAATGATATCTTGATAAGAGAACACATTTTATTTAAAATTAAAAGCCATTATTATTGTTATTATTATTTTTGTTCTCTTCCTCCAATTTGATATTGCTAATCGTTACAGAAACTATGAACGCACACAGAATGTTATGCAAAAGTTTTGCCTGTTACTCTCATTGTTTTTTGTTTGAACTTTATAATGATGTTTGGAGACAGAATCACCTCAGCACAGTCATATTTCACAAATGTATTCCAATTTTCATTGGTAGATTAAATCTATTTTCTCTCTATTACTAAAAATTTTAAATTGATAAGAAAGTCTGGCCATAGTCAAGCTTTCTAATCTACAGCCATAACCGCAATCATTAGTATCTAGTGCTTCATAAACATCCCTTTAAGATACTATTAGATATACCATATAGTCTTGTGGGAAACAATCGGGATAGTCCTGCTTCAAAAGCAGCTAAATGTATTACAATAAATTTGCTTTCTCTGGGATGCTGAATTGGAAACCTATGAGATGTTGAATAAGAAAACTGATACCACTGCTTATCTGTCCAAAAGCTAGTGGTGTTAGGAAGCCCAGTAATTGAAAAATGGATAGCACTGATATTTGAACCTTTTTATATAACCTTTGAAGTGTAAGCCTTTTGGGGAATAAATTGCTTTTTGTAACAAGAACAATGTCAGATCCCATATTTAGAAACCATGCACTTAATTCATTTTCAGACAGAGAAACTCATGTTGTCTTGTTGGGAAAAACATTGTAAAATGGATTAAGCTTCACCCTGGAGAGATGATAACCTAATATAAATAACTGCAGGCTGATCTTTATTAGTTACTGAACAAATATTGCCAAATAGGACAGGCGACCTTCAATGATGATTGATCAAGGATAAGTCATCAACAGCCTTGTCTCCAGAGAGTAACTTTGGGGCATTTTGGAATTGTACTGCGCTTCTTATTTCAGGGTTGGCACTAACACTGAGTAAGAATAAGTACATCTTCTTTAATGGCGAGGTCTAAAGCTAATCCAGTGGCAGAGTAATGACAACTTATTCTAGGGTGGGCAACTGCTAAGTGTCTGCTAGAACTAATCAAACAGGATTGGGTCTTTGTTGGACACCTGAATCAGCCACAGCTTCCCATGTACACAGGAAACAGCCTAAACCCTGCTTTTTAGAATCACTGTATGAAAGATGCTGTTTTAAAGTCAGACATTGGATGAATGAAGAATTATCATCATTTACATATTTACATACCCCAGTGCACTAGAACTGGCATTCCATCAATTGATTAATTCTGCAGTTATTCTTTCCTAAGATTTTTTTATATTCTTTGCTCAGATTTTCCTGAAAGTAAAGGAAATAAAATTTCCTGGTTTTGAAAGTCAAAAAACCTCAGAATATAATTGTAGCTGTCTTCATCTGAAAAGCTATTGCATTCCAGTGAGGATCAGTAAGAAGTCATATTTAGAAACAGTCTTCAATTATATTTGCTGAAATAATTATAAACTTCTAAATTATATTGATACTATGAAGAAGTAACACAAGACCACTATTTGAGAACTCCTACTAAAAAGCTATACTGATTGTGCATGGAGATGAATGAAAAAATGAAATAGTAAATATCCAACAGTGGAACTGTGGAACCCATAGCATGTGCTAATATACAAAGATTCATATCAAAACAATGAATCTTGAGTATTAGCTACACAAAGATAGAAGGTACTGAGGTTTTACTTTTATCACACATGAATATTTTCACATTTGCCCAAATAAACTATGTGCATCTGTACTAAAGACGTTTTGAAACCTGAAGATTCCTGTTCAACTGATGCATTACTATACAACCTTCAATAGACTGTGGTTTTCTATACATCAAGGATTTATTTAAAGGTAGAGAGTTGTATTCTTAGGAATTTTTGCTTATGTGAGTGCAATTTGATAGCTGGAAAAAGGAAAAATTATAAACTCTAATTATAAAGTGTGTCTGTAAATTAGTAACACACCCCTGTATTGTCGAAGTCCTATTTGCTTGCACAGCACTTGGCTTGTTCATGGTTTTGGGCAGCTGGAGAGTAGCAGCAACAAATTTATTTTCTAGGAAAGTAGTACGGTACTGATCTTGGAGCCTTTGTGCTGCCTTCTCTTCTAATTTGAATACTTTGATTTTGTTTCAGTGAGTAAAGACCAATTTCAGTTCCTTCTGGCATCAACACTTACAGGCTTATTTCTTTTCATCAATTATCCTCTTATTTGTTTTGTACCTTGCTCAGGTGATAAAACTTTTTGTCTGCAATCTCTTTTCTCTTTTGTAAAACAACTATTTTTCCTTTTAGATTTTAAAAGTGACAGAAAAAGACTTTAATTGTTGCTGTTTTAAAAATCTAATTCTTCATCCTCTGATATAAAATTGTTGTAAGAACCTCTGGCAACGTTTCTCTCGTGTAATGTATGAATTATCTTCAGAAAATCTAACAATAGAAAGACAAGATTATTTATCTGGTGGTAATAAAGAAAGATATTTGCAGTAGAAGTTATTACTTTTAATGTTAAAACAAGCCAAAAAACCCTAGGATTAGGAATTCTGAATTAAATAGCTTAATAATATATCTTCTGGTGCCAAAATCATGCCCGGTGTTATTTCACCAGTTAATTTATCAACTTTTACAAAACAACTGTGACTGAAACTATTCTGTAAGTTAAAGAAACAGTTTGGAGTGGGGGTTGTATACGTTTCTGGTACTTTTCTCTTGCAAGAGACTTTTAAAATCTCCAAACACTTGTGTAATTTCTCCTGCATCCCGTATTTTTTCTATATCTTCCTTTAGAAATATTCAGCCCCCTGATTTTGATTAGTATCCTTTTTTGCTTTATATTCCATGTTGTCTTTTGTGTACCATCAATGCTCTTCTACATTCTCTTCATGCTTTGGACATGGGTGTGCCATACAAATCTCTCACTGTGTTTGCTTGCTTCTTCAAGAACTGTTATTGTGAAGTTAGTGAAAAAGGTCAGGGTGATTATTTAGTGGAAAAAATCGAATCTGCTGGAACTTTATTGCTTTCCTCTAAGAAATCTGACTTATTTATGACATAAGGTATTTTAGGGCACCTGATAGGACTTACTTCTTTTTTTTATGATACTCCTGCCTTCGTGTAAAATTGTGCTATAAATGATATTGACAGTGTCATACAGTACTACTGTATTGTTTTTAAGTTGCATTGTTTCAGCAATTTATAGTCAAACAAACCAAAGTCGTGACTGTCTGCCCTACCTGCAAAGTTGCAGAGACTTGTCTTAAATTTTTCAATATGTGTTAGAGAAACTTTTAGCAGAGGAAAGTTTAGCATAGCTCAAGGCAATATGGACTTTTTCTTCTGGCTTGAAACCATAATTCTTAAAATACATGTAATATGGACAGGTGTATAACTGTGTAGGGATAATCTCATGATTGGGATATTTTTCTTAATGGGTTTAGTAGACAAGCCCATTTGAATATTACACCAAAGAGTTGCCTGACAAATGCAATAAATTAGACACACTTCTCAAAAAGGAAAAATGAGAACATCTGAGTTGTCCATACCCAAAGATATATTAGATAAAAAGTAGAGGCTGGTTCTTTGACCCCCCAAAAAATAATCAGGTGAAATAATCAGCTGCTGGGAGGTTACTGGAAAGGATAATTTGTAGTACCTCTGGAGGCAGTAATGAGATGAAAGGGTCCTTTCAGGTTCTGTTGCTCAGAATTATCTTCAGATACTCTTCTCAAGCAGGATTTTTTTTAACCTGTAACACTGAAATTAATGAAGATCCTCTTTTCTCTATCCCTCAAAGATAAATGGGTCAGCTTTCTCCCTCCATGTTTGCACCTGCCAACCTTCTCCACAAGCTTTTCATTGTACAACCGCAGGTTTTTAACCTCCATAACAGATCCTTGTGCAAACTCTCCAGAGGTTTGATAAGTTCTCTTGTGCTCTTGATGGCTACCACTCTTCAATAGTACCCAGTTTCAGAACTTTCTTAAGTTACAGTTCATCATACTCTTGAATGCCCTGTATCTCTTGAGCTGGAAAAAAAAACTCCACAAGTCTTACAAAGCCAAGGAAGGATTTCATGTCCAAAAAGAACCACATAGGTTACCTGCAGCATAACTGAGTCATCCCTTTTAAGCACTCCTCAGAGTTGATTGCTTAGAGAATTATTTTTTGTATTCTGACCTTCTGGTTAAATCCAAGTGACTTCACCATCATTGTTTAAATCAAGATAAATGGATCTTCAAAGGCAAAACATTTTTGCGTAAATGAGAATAAGACTTCGAAATGATTTTTGGTTGTGGTGGAGTATCTTAAGTAGCTAGTGTTCTTTAAAACCTTAAATAAGTTTTGTTTGTTTTTTTTTTTTTAAGTGATTGAAAATATATTAACCATTCCACATTTATTGCTATTATTGCTCTTTTATCTTCCAGATAAAATTAGTTGTTTTCCCCGTAGCTGGGGACTTTTCAACTGCAAGCCTACAGAAAGAGCCTGAGATCCAAACTTTAATCTGGTACTCACTTTTTTGCAAATTAGAGTCTTTGACTCTGCCAAGGTGTGGGCTCACTGGGACAGCTGTAGCCTTCAAAGCAGCAACCTCAGGTGCATGCTGTGTACGGTGTGATGAGGAAGATACTGCACTATCTAGCAATTTGTTCATTTATACATCACTACTGCAGCTATATCCAGCCTTGTATCCTTCTGTTTTTAGTGATACTGCATTGGATTATATAGACCTTAACTGTCTAAAAATTTCCTTCTGCCTAATGTTATTACAAGTGGAATCCAAATATAAACAATACTAACCACTATTCTTTTACCACTGCATTTTTAGGTTTGTTCTAACAAGTGCTAGAGAGAGTTCAGACTTCAGGAATAGTTGAGAAAAATGTGCAAGATACTTCTGCTAGATACAAAACCTATATTGAAGAGGTTGTAAGGAAAAAATTGAAATTGGCCAGGCGACTGTTAAATAGCTATCAGTTTTGTGCGGAAAACAGTGTACTATAGCAATTTCCTCTGTGTCCTATAGCAATTTCCAAGATAGTACAGCTGGATTTTGGATTCTGAAAATTACCACACACTGTAAAACCATGAGAGAATGAGGATTCACAACATCTCAAAGGAGAATCTCGGATCCTGATGGAATTACACCCTACAAGTTAGTTGTGCTATGCTGGATGTGGCTTTTTATATAGGCTTCTAACCTGAATGTTATGGCTTTTCAGTAAAGACGCTGTTTCATAATTCCAATTTTATTTTTTTAAAGATGGAAGAGAACTAGTTGTTTAATAATAAAAAGTATTTTAGCTGCATGCTAAGCTTAATTGACTCAGTGCTCATTATTATAACTGGATTATCATTGGCTCAATGATAATTTTTGAGGGGGTAGCTGCATAAATGCTTGATCATCTTTTCAAGCCATTAAACACTCTGGGCATCAGCCTCTTAACAGTAATTCTGACATGTTTATCTCAGCTGGGTTTGTAATTCTTCTTTGTTCAGGGTTTGTGATCTGTATATACAGTAGATTTGGAAAAAAAAAAACAAAAATCCAACAAAACACCGCTTTCCAAAAGAAGAAGTAAATAAAGAAAGGAAGACAGACTATTCCATCACAAAATAATCCTCAGTGACTAACAAATAAAATATTCTCCTTAAAAAGCAATTATGCTTTTGTCCATTAAGTCTGGACACCTGGAGTAAATATTTGTTTCAGATTTGCAGGCACCTTATTACATTTATATTTAAAGGTTAGATACAACTGTTCCTCTTGGTTACCCATTGTATAATTAACCTCAGTGTACTTCCAGATTTGATTTCTAAAGAGAGTATTTCATGCAGCCCACATCCAGAAAACTACTAAGAAATAAGGGCACTCTTTTCATTGCATCTTTAGATACCACACGCTTGATCCCTCCATAAGCAGTTAAACAATAGTTAGAGTTGGACCATTTACGCCTGCACCCATCAGGATGAATTCATGCTGTACTTTTTCCTATATATATATACACAGAGCCCTTCCTGAAGGGGTGGGATGGAGGGATCCAACCCCCTGTCTCCGCCACCGGGACGATAAAGAAGCAGTATTTCCCAAGCTAGCAGGAAGCGCTTGTTCTGGAGCCAGGCTCCCTCGCCGCCCCGCCCGCCCCCACGAAAAGTTGAGTGTTGTTCCCGGCGGTGCCGCCTGGCCCGAGGAGGGGCAGCCGAGCCCGGCCCGGCCGGCGATGCCCACCCCGCAGCCCAGGAATGCCATCCCGGCGCTCCAGAGCAGCGCCGAGCCGAGCAGCGCCGAGCCGAGCCAGCAGTGGCATAATCTACTAATGGCTTCTTTTCATTTCAGCCCTCCCTGAGAGACTCAGTGGCAGATTGTAGACTCAATTACTCTCATGTCAGGTGATTATCCTAGGTCTTAATGTAATCTTCCATTCACACATACCATATTTCAATTACGGCAGCTATGAAACAAGCTGTGTATTCAAATCACCAATCACCTTATCACTGCTGAACAATGTCAACTGTAAAAAACGCCAGCTGAAGGCAATTACACATGTGTTGAGAACCGATTATGATTACTCTCTGTGGTATTTGTGATGAGCTGGGGAATGTTCTGAAAATTTAATTTAATGACAATATGCTTGCTGTACAATCCATAATACCTCCTGAATCCAGCATGGGGCTATTAAAACTGATAGGAGCATATTATCACCGAACTGAAAAGCTGGGTTGGGATGGTTGCTGGATGTCTCTACAGGGAATGATAGGTAATTTCTCCACATATTTCTAACGGCTGAGGCAGACAGCTTCCAGTTCCAGCTGCACTCTGAAGGTGGTCCCTTCCCCTCCCTCCTCTCTCCCGGAGCTGAGTTAAGGTGTTTTACTGTGGGCGCTGCAGAGGGACGGGGAGGCGAAGGGAACAGGGGTGCGGGGAGCATTGCCGCAGGGACCCTAGGGCACAACGCCGTTTCCCCTGGGCGACTTTATGAACCTCGTTAAACCCTTTCTCTGATTTTTTTCTATTTTTTTTTTTTTACCTTCCTCTCATTTTGACGCCGTCTCCTCTGCGGGGACTTCGCTGACATACCCTTGCAGATTTAACGGGAGGAGGAGGAACAACAGCCGGTTTCCAAACGAATCCCTCCGGGCTCCTGCAAGGGACAGGCAACACCGCCCGCCCCGCCCTGCGGGGTCGCCCGTTGCCAGGCAACAACCCCGGCCTGGGCAGTGCTTAGCCCCAGATACCCCAAATGTGTTGTACGCACATGATGAAGGTGAAATTGTAATTGTTGTGCGGCTCCCCGGCCAGCCTGGCACGGCCCTGGCTTCCAACAGGTAGCCAGGCTGGAGGGCACGCAGCAGGAGCCCCGCGGCCGCCTCTAGGCCCTGCCGGCGCAGCGCTGCGGGCCGCGATGAGCACGAAAAATCCAGGGCCCTGTGTGCCTGTGGACGGGGCCGGTGCGCAGCGCTGCTGCTGTTTATTGATCCGAATGGGTGCGATCCTAGATTATTAGGCCTGCAGCTCATTTCAGAAAGCTGACAGTCTCCGCTGCCCGCGCGAAACACAAAGGTCTCCGGGTCTCTGCAGGCTCCGGCCGATAATGCCGCGCTGGGATCCTGTGCGAGCTCCGTGGCTCCCTTGTGTTGTCTGGCTCTCCTTCAAGGGCTGCCTTACGAGCTCTGGAGCCTTCAAACAAAACCTGTCGTCTCCAGCGCTAAACCAAAAATCCCATTCAACTTGAAGCGCGCAACGCCATTCGCCTACATAAAAGAAAAATTAGTTTTCAATGAGTATGTACTCATCTGCACTAACATTTCATATACAGAGGATTTGTTTTGGTAAGCAGGTTGATTTTTTCAGCAGATCAGCCTATTGTGGTAATTTGTCCTTCTTTGTATACAGGAATTTTATTGTGGATTTATTACTCTGGAATCATTTGAGTGGAATTCTGCAGCATGTGTGCTTTTTTAGCCTGGAAATCATATAGGTCTCACATTGTCCCAAACTCGTATATTCTAAGAAGGAGGCTTACCTGATTTTTAATTTTTTTTCTTTTCAGTTGCTCTTTCACACAGTGACAAGTACCCTGTCTCAATTGTCTTTTGCCTCTGTCTGCTGTACAAGGCACTAGGACTAAAAATATTTCACTAGATGTGTAAGGGAGAAGATACTGTAACCCACAAACTGTACTGTAGTACCCTTTTTCTTTTGGGTACTTACCTGTGTGTCTGAATGCTACAGGCATGTAAAACACAAGGCCAGAAAGTAACTAAATAAGGTTAATAAAAATGACATAAATTAGAGAAGCCAGAGCAAGCAACTAGAAACATTTGAACAGTATACTCAAATTACTTGTGTCTGTTTAGAAAAACAGCTTCTGTTGTTAAAGAGATTTTAACAGTATAATTTACTTTTTTAAAAGCCGAGTCTAAAAAGGAGACAATGGATAAATAAAACTCATAGAGAAAAATATGCTAATAAAATAAGCAAAGGTTTAGGAAACTTAAGTCACACCAGCTTTTGGGTACATGAAAGGAAACTATCTGCAATAAACTACCGGATTTTCTTGGTTTGCAGTATGTATGTGACACTCATGTACACAAAATGTGGTGATTAGGATTATTATAGTAACAGTAGTAGTAACAGTGTCGGTATTAATAGCATTGATAGTAAAAACAGAAAATGACAAAACCAAAGCAGGATCAAGTGGAGCAAATTAATAAGGAGCCTTCAGTCTAAGATTCAAAGCAGCTGCTTCTCCAAAGGATTGAAATGGTGCATCTTCGTTCTGTTAGTCTACAGCTGAGGAATCACTGATGTGTGAGCAGTCTGACTGAATTCTAGCTAGAAGCAGAGACTTCAGGGCACCTCTGCTCTTTGCTGCAGGGATGCAGAATTCACAACATTGCATGCATCTGGCACTTGCAAGGAAAGCTTTCTTTTTACATGAAGTAGAAAGGCAGCGTGCAAACTCATTTATGACATTGCTCTTCATATCTCGATGCAAAGAGAAAGCCAAGAAATAAAGAAAAAACTCTCAAGTCTCCTGTTAATCATGGAAGTTGACATTGCTACTGGCATGTTTCTTGCATGAAGGGAACAACATTCTATAAATTAAGGGAGATACAGCGTAATGGCATAGCTCTAAACTTTTTCCCACTTACTGGATCACTGTCTGATTTCCATTACATATAGAGAACTTCATCCCAGCATCTCTAATATAGTGAGATTTAAGATTTTTTTCCTAATCAGATAGGGGTTTTTTTCTTTGGGTTTTTTTCCTCTAATTTGGTTGCACCTTTTTTATTTTTCTCTATGAAAGGTATTGAAAGTCCATAAGGAAACATATTCATTCACCTGACACATATGCTGTGTACATATATTTACCATAAGCACAAGTGGGCACAGACTATAGAATCACACTTAGAAAGAACTGAAAATTTGCCATTCAGCCCAAAATCTGTCATTCATAGCAGCATAGATTTCCCCTCAAGTTGAAGGAAGCATCAGCTGAGCAAAGTTGCCATGACAGGCATCCTTCAGGTAGGATAATTTTTTTAAATTCAGTAGGTAAGCTTGTGTTATTTAGAAGGAAAAAAAAAAAAATCTATAAACACATTTTAAAAGATTTTGAGGGTTTGCAGGTGGAGTGTTATTAGGTAAATAGCCAACACAGTGAAAGACTTTATTATTTTTTCAGCAAAATGAAGCTACTGTAGTTGTTTTAGAGATCAGTTTTATCACTTGAGCTCAGGTGTGCTAGACTTCAAACAAAGAAAGAGGAAAATCCTTCATAACCTCCTCCATGACCCTAAGCAGCCAGAAAACCAAAAGGCTAGCCCATTTTGTTAGCTGAATTACATTTCTTCTTTTTCTCTTTGATCCTTCTTAATGTATAATTCTCTGCCAAAAAAGTAAGCTATCTGATTACAAATTGTGCAACTTTTTATTGCCCCAGGCAGTTGTTAATTTTTGCCATAGGTCAGACAGGATAGAGCCTTAAAGAACCAAGAGCTTCTTAATTGCATGGTGTACCACTAGCTGTTGCCACATCTCAGAGGAGTTATTGCACCTTGCAGATAATGCCCTTTTCCCCTGCAAGCCATGAAATAGATTCTCCCTCCATCGATGTATTAATTAGATTTCAAGACTGTTTCAAAAATTATAGCTGAAGCTGTAGTTCAAATATTTCAGAAGTTCTTAGAAGGATTGTCTGTTGTGGTTTGTTTTCTCTTGGTTTGTTTTTTAATTGAAAAAGAGGAGGATCTAACCTTGAACAGTGTCTTTCTTTTTTTTTTTTTTGAAGGATAAGGTGGGGGTAGAAGCCCAACCTGTAAACTTCTCCACATTAAAAGAATATACAAGTTTATAAGTTTTGATAGAATTCCAGGTTAACTTTGTCAATTCTGATGTTGTAAAAAGTGAATGAATTGGCACGACCTGTAGAAATCTCAGGAAACGTTTGAAATTTCTTCAGCTGGCTGTATATCAAGCATACAGTGAAAAAAGGAAATAGAAGGAAAGTAGAAAAGAAGGGCAAAAGGCGAAATGGTTTGTGTCCATTTAAGAAAAAATCAATAATAGCATAAAATTGATTTAGTGCTTGTCATAAAACATAAGTAAGTGCTGGAAAATAGAGAAAATTGAGTCTCAATTTAATCTGCACAAAAGCCACACTGTACTGATGAAGTGATCTGAGGAGAGAGCTACATAAAACCTAAAGACAGATACTTAATTGTCATATTAAAGACTCTCTTTTCTGCCTGCTGGAGTCAAGGGGTAGGACCCATTAATCATGTGGATAAGGGGCATTGAAATCAAATCTCAATTAAAATCTGTTCAATAATGTCTCTAATATGTTTTTCAAGCATTAATTTTTTCCCATCGATTCTACACCCCATAAATCAGATATGTTGCAGTGCATGTAATAGTTTATGGAGGAGAGGATTATGGTTTTATGAAGTTAATGCAGCAGAACCATTTAATTTACGCAGGCTAAAGTTTTATGTCGGTTGATAATTTCTATTGTTTTCTGTGGGTGAAAATTCGTTGGGATATAAAACTAAAATATTTTTTTCTATTTTCATGTATGTGTGTGTATGTGTCTGTGTCTGTACAAACATACACAAAATATTTATGTATACTTATGACCTTACTTACATGGCCCTATTTGCAAAGATCGTTCTTAAAAAAGATACTTTTTTTAATAGACTGGTTTTGGAGAGTGAAGATAGCAATCTTTCAGGAAAAAAGGACAACCATTTTTTGTACTGTTACACTAAGCAATATCTGGTGAAACACAGACAATAGCAGGGATATTGGCACCTCAGCTTCTGGCTTTTAAGTGAATAAAAAATGATGCAATCATGAGAAGTTTTTTAGGAGATATGAAATTAGTTTGTGACCTGTTTAGGAAGAAAAAGGTTTTTCCACACTTGAAAAAGTGTTAAACTTTGCAAAAATCTCATTTCAGCAGCTATATTCTTCACCTGCATTTCCTGACAGGTACAATTGGCTATATCCTTCTTCATTTCCTGCCATAAGTTCTTGTGTGGGTGTAGGTGTATACTGTTTCAAAGCTGACAGATTCTACCTGAGAGTCAGCTGCACTTTGCTGGTTGAGTGAATGTTGTTCCTGACTGAATGTACTCTTACTGAAACAAAAATCAAAACTCACTTGCAGTATTTAGGCCACCGCTCATAAATGCTTTTTGAGACTGCACAAGGAAGCAGTCCAATATATTTTCACCCTAGAGAAATATGAGATGCAAATGCCACATAATCAGTAGCAAAATATCCTGTGAATTTAAGTGGGTTTTGGCTTGGGAATATCAGTTCAGAACAGTCAACCTGTTAGATGAAAATTTGGTGCGAAGTGTAATTCACAGTAAGACAAAAGTGGCATTAGATTATGTGCTCCAACATTATGAGTTGGGACTCTGGATCACCTAGTAAGTCACCACAAAAACAATTATTAGCTATAATGTTATCATACAACCCACAGTAGTCATAGAATTGCATTCCAGTGACATTAATGTCACCTCTTCCCATCCTAAATCATTCCTGCATCAGGAGGTGTAATGAGATGCAAAGCCATATAACGCCTGTCTGCTGACTTACATCCATTCAGGATCTCATTCCGTATATAACAGTTATTAACTCAAGTGACGATTCATAGTTAATGTCCCAGGAGCCATAGCACAGGCAGTGTTGGGAGCTGTGGGCAATATATATTTTAAAAATTAAAGTTGAATTTATTTTTTTAAAAATCGTGTCTTCTCTGTTGGTAGTATGGTTACACAAGCAAAGGGAACACAGTAATGCTGAAAGACAAAGTAAAAAATGATGAGACAGAAAATTAAATTGTGAATGTGCGACTCTGCTCTCTCCTCATAGTACATTTCTCTTGGAAAATTGTATTTAAAAAGCCACTCCTAAATTGCACAGTAATTAGACACAGTTTTACTGCGGAAGACTGTACATAAGAAGGCCTAAGTATTGCTGCTGTAAGTTTTCATTATTATTATTTTTACCAAATCATTATATTAAGTAAGAAAAGGAGATTGGATACTAGTTTGTGCCATAGGTGAAAGTTTTGCCAGCATGGCTGCATCAGAAAAGAGTGAGCAAGACAAGTTATTCAGCACACAGTTCTGCTAGGGAAAATTCCTTTGGTTGATACAACTTATGTCACCCCTTCCAGTTTTCATAACATAATTCCTACAGGTTAGCTTTACAGACAAACACTTTTTGGTGTAGACGCAGCTATAATCGAAAAAAAAAAGTTACATTTTACAGAGAATGTACTTTGGGGTTTCCTGCTTATTAGTTCTTAAGTTTCAAATGTACTTAGTGTATGTAGGACATATAAGGATGCATTTTAACATGGTACAAAATTAACCGATGGCACTCATTGCTGCAAAATTACAATGAATTGAAAAAGCTAAGAAGAAGACTGTAGATTTATCTCAGTCATAAAAAGCTTCCACAGTTGCATCAGGTAGGATAAAACATTTTTAAAGGGGATATAAACCCTCGTGCTTCAGGTCACAAACAACAGAGAAGATTTAGAAATACACCTCCAGCCTATGAGCGGATTATTCTGCTAAGGTGTGCCATACCTTTTCCTGAAAAGTCTGGTGCTGATTGTGCTTAGGAGACTCTCTCTTTTGTGCACCACAGTCCTATGGCCTATCTGTGTAGATGCTTGAAACTTTTAGTTACCCTCACAGTTCAGGCAGTTTCCCAGGTCTTTCTGCCTGCCAAAATTTTCTGAGTAATCCTTCTAGTGGTTAATCCACTAGAAGATGACTCTTCCAAGCTGACACCCTGAACTATCAGCTTTCGTTTGCTCTCTGCAGCTTACTGGGAAAGCTATTTCTTGTGACTTCAGCTGGGCTTATGACTGGGATGAAAATGATACTGCTGGTCTGCAGGCCACAGATCTCCTGGGTGTAAAAAGTCTCTTTGCCAGCACTTCAGCGCTGGTTTTAACACTAGTCACGTGTAGAAGTGAGAAGTAAGAAAATATTTCCCCTGTAATTTAAAGTACAGAAGACAACCCCACCCATTAATATTCAAAGATGAACCAAACAAACCTACATTATATATTGATATATCTTAGTATTACATCTTAATTCAATTTAAATAGATTCTGTTTCCTCCAGCTAAAAAGCTGTCAGGAATCCTACACAGCTGGGAAGATTAGCATAGGCTGGATCACAGCTCAGCATCCAGGATGTTCTCAATACTCTCTGAATATCCATTCAGATCCATAACTTTGTCCTGGTAATTTCCACCAATTCTAAAACTCAATCCTTAATTAAGATGTCAAACTTTAGCACTTTTCTCAAAGGCTTAGTGACTGTCCCTTGCTAATTTTAGAAATATTGATGTCCCTGGGGCATAGCTATGTGAAGCTGTCTTTTGCTAGACAGTAAAAAAAAATTAGTCATGAATAGTGCACTACATTGTTTATCACTTCTTTCAAATGGCAGGGAGGGATCAAACCTCAGTATCTAGCTTTTCATATATAAAAAATACAATCCTTGCAAACACATAAATTGATTCTATACTAATATACTAAGGAACACAATGGATGTAGACCATTTCTGGTTGTCCATTGAAAGTATAATCACAGAGTTTGGGGAAGTGGACTTGGAATAAATGATTACTA
The DNA here is from genome assembly GCA_013397755.1 of Cnemophilus loriae. Taxonomy (NCBI): domain Eukaryota; kingdom Metazoa; phylum Chordata; class Aves; order Passeriformes; family Corvidae; genus Cnemophilus; species Cnemophilus loriae. The sequence goes on along the minus strand of VZTF01003693.1, from coordinate 569,108 downwards.
ATCTGGTTTTGACAGACACCATGATAATAGGATAGCTTTTTCTATTATCACATTACACAGTTCCAGAGACCACATTACATATTATTAAGCAGAAACAATAGTTTCTATGTTGAGACACAATATACCAAAAAGGATAGTTCCCGTGGTTTGTGTTTCACTATTTCTTGTAGTACCTTAGTCCTTTTATCTTTCTTGCATTTGACATTTGAAAGAGGAAACAGAAGATTTACTGAAAGTCCAGCAGCATCTTGTGAGGAGTGAGGAATGGTGTTATTTAAAGTGCTTGAGCCAGTAGGATCAGGTATGTGCCTGGGAGAAGGTGGCTGAGGCAGAAATGGCAGTGGACAAAGATGAGGAGAGAACTACACCAAGCATACGCTCATCAAGATAGGAATTAAGGGGAAAATAAGTAACTAAAGCTTGAGTCATATCAATCTTACTTCTCTGTCCCAGCAGTGACCTCAGGACTTCTCAGCTGTGGTGGTTCATGTGGTTATTCCATGATCTCACCTCCACACCTGGGCAGATCATGGAAGAGATCCTCCTAGAAGCTAAGTCATGTGATGGACAGGGAGGTGATTTGGGACAACAAGCACACCTTCAGCAGGGGAAAATCCTGCCTAACCAAACTGGTGGCCTTCTGCGACAGAGTCACTACATCAATGGACAAGGGAAGAGGTCATTTGTCTGGACTTCTGTACAGCCATTGACATGGTCCCCCACAAACATCTTGCTCTTTAGATTAGAGATATGTGGATTTGATTGGTGGAGTGTTCAGTGGGTAAGGAGTTGGTTGGACACTCGCATCCGGAGGGTAGTGGTCAACAGCTCAGGGCCATGATGGAGAACAGGGACAGCAGGTGTCCTCTCAGGGGTCCAATTTGGGAGCATTGTCATTTAATATCTTCATTAATGACATAGACAAAGGAATCGAGTGCACCCTTGGCAAGTTTACAGATGACACCAAGCTGAGTGGTACTGTTGACACACCTGAAGGATGGGATGCCATGCCGAGGGACCTGGACAAGTTCGAGTATTGGGCCCATGGGAATCTCTTGGACTTGGGGGTGCTGGTGGATTAGAGGCTGGACATGACCCGGCAGTGTACACTTGCAGCCCAGAAGGCCGACCTCATCCTGGGCTGCATCAAAAGCAGCATGGCCACCAGGGAGAGGGAGAGGATTCTGTCCCTCTGTTCTGATGAGACCCCTCCTGGAGTTCTGCATCCAGCTCTGGGATCCCCAACACAGGAAGGACATGGAGTGAGTCCAGAGGAGGCCACCAAGATGATAAGAGGGATCCTTCTACAGGGAAAGACTAAGAATTGAGATTGTTCAGTCTGGAGAAGAGAAAGGCTTTGGGTGACTTAATTGCAGCCTTCCAGTAGCTGAAGGGAGCCTAAAAGACTGATGGAGAGGAACTATTTGCAAGAGCATGTAGTGACAGGATGAGGGGGAATGACTTCAAACTGAAAGAGAGTAGGTTTAGGTAAGCTATTAGGAAGAAATTCTTCACTGTGAGGATGGTGAGGCCCTGGAACAGGTTTCCCAGAGAAGGTGTGGATGCTCCATCCCTGGAAATGTTGAAGGCCAGGTTGGATGGGACTTTAAGCAAACTGGTCTGGTGAAAGATGTCCCTGCCTGTGGTAGAGAGGTTGGAATTAGATGATCTTTAAGGTCCTTTTCAACCCAAACCATTCTGTGATTCTATGATTGATTCCATGATACTATTCCCTGCATATGTGGTAGGAGTGGCTGAGCTCAGTGTAAGCTGTCCTGATAATTAGAGATGAAAACAGAGTGATTTCAAGGGCTTTTTAGTAGCCACAAGCTTAAATTTTCTTTCTACTCTCTCCCTAACCCAGCTCCTTCCCCCTTCTATAAACAGGAATTTCTTCAGGACTGTGCCCAGCTGTCTACCCAAAAATTCTCTGGTGACAAATCTCAGGTGTATGCCTTGCTCCAGTTTAAATCTCCATCCCCTTTCAGGTGAAAGGGATTGATTAGAGATCTGCTGGTCACAGTAATTAAATTGGAAAGGCAGGCTAGGTGATTTTCAACAACAGGTCTCTATTCCTGTTTTACTAAGGTCTGAGAAGACTCAAAGACTTACCAAAGGTTATCTAACAGTAACCTTGGCAATACCCAGAATAGCATCCCTGTGCCCAAAATGGACATGTCTGTCACTGGCCACATCACTTTTTTTCATGGAAAAAAGCAGTTTAACTACCATATCGTAGTTCTGCTCTTACTATGTCCTAGCTTTTAGCTGCCCTTGTAGTTTGTGCTGCCTCTTTTCGTGATTTCCAGCCAGGGAAATATTTAAACTGAGTAATACACAGAAAGGGAGAATAAGGAGAAAAGTCTTTTAAAAGTGCTGCTATCTGTTACTTTATTCCAAAAGCAACACATTTGCTTTTTGGAAACATCATTATAAAATACTGATGAAAGAAGGAGTTCTTTGATGGTGACAGAAAAGAGGGGGCTGTACTACACCAGAGATGTCAATTCTTTTTTTATTTGTGGTTTTATTATCCAAAATAAAGATTATGATCTTTGTTTGAATTAGAATAATCCTAGAATTAGCAAGTGGAATAATACTTTCTACCTCTAAAGGACTTTCAGCTTTCCAGTACAGTTATCACACTTTCTCTGTCTGAACCAGAGATCTTCCATTTCCCTCAATGATCTGGAGAGTTGGCATACTTAAACATGTCAGAATTAAGCACCTTTTCGATCAGTGTGAGACATTCCCCATACACCTATCCAGGCAATACTGCTTGATGCCAACTGTCAAAACAGAGCATCCTTTTTAAGTACAGACACCCTAGATCATCCTGTGAACCCAGGCAGAAATGTGGCAGAAACCCACCAGTCTGGGTTTTTGAAGCCAGTGCTTCTACATGCTGTGACAAAACAAAACAAAAAAAACCAACCAACCAACCAACCAACCAAACAAAACAAACAACAAAACAACCCCAAACCCAAAAACAACCCCCTCCCCCACTCCCAAAAAGAACTGAGTATTGTTCCCCTTTCTGCTTCCCTTCAACAAAATCTCACTAGCATTCACTGCAATAAAACCAATCACAATGGAATCATTTTATATGTGTGTGACTCTCAAATATAGTTCCCCAAGCCACTGTTCCAAATTAACAGCAGTTAAGCACCCATTGATAGAGACTTAAAATAAATTGTTACCCAGTGGACTCCTCCATAGTCACCACTCAGAAGGTGCAGAGAGTTCCATGGGAGCTGTGGCAAAGTTTATGCATTTGGTTATGTTTAGGTTATGAAGAAATACCATTTTGCGCATAATGATCTCTTTTACAACAGGTTCTCAGTAGCAGCAGATTGCAATATCAAACGTAGGCCTCCCTTTAACCTGACTCTTAAAAACTTTTGATGAATATATTGTGTAAGAATTTTCGCAATAAGTCAGAGAAGCCTTAATTAAATGCAAACTGATTCCTTCAAATCTTTCCTTTGACAATGCGGGCATGAATGGAACACATTTGAGAGCTCACACAGCTCTAGTTTTCATGCAAAAGACTCAAGTCCCATGAGTGAGCCAATTACAAATTATAGTGTAGGTGAACTCATTCTTTTCCATTCACTGGAGCTAATTCTGTGTCATTAATGCTGATATCTTAAAAGGAAGAAAAGACGTTTCATATCTCATTAACATTACAGAAGAGAAATGAAATTAATTCTATGATAGATGAGAGCTACATGCGTGGAACTGGTTCAGTTGCCTACATTTTAATAAGTTTTTACAGAAAGCCAGAGCCATATCCACCACCAAAAGGCTCTCTAATCCTCTGTGGTGTCTTGCACTGACCTCATTGGCACGGACTTGTTATTGGCTGAGGTTCCACCACTGTTAGGCTTAAATCAGCTAGTGTGAAATTTTAGTTGAGTGTTAACTGTGCCAAAATCCATCTTTAGAGCTCTCAACCTTTCACTTCCCAAATGCTGAACAGTGGCACTGTAACAGTAGAATGTGACTTGTGTTATGAATCTATGAAGGTGGAGGCTTAGATCTATATAAAAGGGCCATAATTTACAGGAAACATATTGTAAAGGAAACTTTAGTCTCTCATATCTATTTACAGTAGCACATGCAGTGAAAGAGTCACCTAATATTGGCTGGATGATGCTGAGAGACAGAAAAATCATATTTTTTTCTGAAAAAACCTACATATTGTCAAACTTGGAAGCTGGCCATATCTGTCTGTGATTCATTTAGTGTAGAAAGCTATTTATTGGTATTGAAATCCAACTGCCACAAACACATTTATCTACTGTACTCCTATTTTGGCCTGGACTAACACAGCCACACATATAGATAAACTTACCTATATGCCCCATGTGCCAAAGGCAGTAAAGCAAATGGCTCTCTACACAGATGATATACTGATGCTCAGAGTTATTCTTTGCCACAAACATTTCCTGTTGTTTTGTTGATTTTTTTTTAAATTTAATTATGTCTGGCTATTAATACAGAGCCTTGTGTAACAGGAGTGACCCTGAGTCTGTTATAGACCATATTCAAATCCAAAGTCTGATGAATTCTAGCAGCCTGCAACCATGGTTCAGAAGAGCTGGAAATACCTTTTTCTCCACCAGACATGAGCATGTTGTGACATAAGAGATGAAAGACCGGAAAAACTACCAATTATCAAGGACAGGAATAAAAAACTACACAGCTTTAAATTATAGATGTTTGACATCAGCATTTTCACCGCAGCATTCTTTGTCTCTTAAAAAAAAAAAGCTCTAGGAAAATATTTTATAACTTTTCCTCGTTAAAAACCCCATTCATCATATAGTCCCTTGGTAAAAAATAGATGTTTTGTGAATGATTCTATTGAGGCTTCATATCATAAATGCATCTTTCTAATAATAGGTTTTAGGGTCTACTTGCTCAAGGCCGAGTTACTTAATGATAGTTAATTAATTAATTAAAATCATATGATTTGTCTTTTTACTCTTCCTTTTTTTTTTTCCAAACTATTTCCTTTTCTTTCTGAAAACGTTTAAAACTGCAATCCCGAAAAAAGCCTAAGTGCCACTATACAGTGGAACTCTTTCAATCAGTAATGGCATTGTTAATTTTGTTTTGCAGGGATTATTGATAATCATTCTGAAAATAGAGCATTCTGTTATGATATCTGATTTGTACTACCAGGGAATTTCTCTCAAAGCAGTCACACAAACTCTTAATTTGTCAAAATTTGGAGTGAGACACTGTCTAGAGCAAGATAAGGGCAGGAAGAAAATGCATGACTTGGAAGAGAGAGGGCCAGAGCATCTTAAAAAGAAAATAAAATCTCTTAGTATTAGTAGTGAAAATGAGTATTTATAATTCAGTGAGAAAACAAAGCAACAATTTGCAAGGATACACCCACAGATTTCCTCTTACTTTGTGCCACAAGGAATATTTGATCTGGCACACAGTTCATGCAGGAATTAGCAGATTCAGAAAGATTTTAATTTTTGTTAAGTGAAAACTAAAATTCACCATATTTGCTGGGGAGAAAAGCAAGGTAAAAAAAAAAAGTCACAGTGAATTACAGAACGGTTTCCAGAATCGTCACCTTTAGAGTTAGAAAAATTTGTTCTCTAATACTGTGATTTTTAGTTTTTTGGGCTGACCCAGAAAGATGCTGAAGCACCAAAGTACTGCCAACTCTCTGTTATTCAGGATATTTTAGGGATGGGAATGCGAACTGAGGTATCCTAAATTTTGGAAAACAATTTGATAGAAGGTATGTGTGGCCTGTGCAGAAACTGCATGAACTGGGTCAGCTCAAGTATACTGGTGCTTATTAGCTCTGTTTAATAATTGTCTTTGCAAAGCCAGTGGAGCATCTTGGTATTCATGATATCTGAGGCACTCAGTATGGCTAATGTTTTGATAGTTTACCAAACATATGCATATAGATTAACATTCATATTATTTATAAACATGCAGCTTTTGAATGTACATATTTGCACAGAAATTTTGTCAGTATTATGTAAAACGTGAGCAATGCATAATTTACAAGTTATTTAAGAGGAAGGTAATTTATAAATGTGTAGTATAGTACTGTTACACTACAGTGATGTTTTTCTAGTTTTGCGATTGTTCTCCTGGACCTCTGCAAAGTACGACTTCAAGTGAGAGCATCCACTGATTTTGTGTGGGGTATCAGATGTTGTCTGATATTACTGAGCACTTCGGAAAAGATGTTCCAATGTCTAAAGCTGAAAATACTGGAGCATCATAAATATATACATATAACCATTGCTAACTGTCAAGTACAGCACCTCTTTAGGCTCTTTAGTTTCTCATATCCCCACTGAGCAGCAGATGTTTGAAAAAAAGGCAATGGTCCTATTTCTTCCCTGCTTGTGTGGATGTCAAAGTTTAGTTAAACCCAGCAGAAACTGAGCTAGAAAATTCTGTATAAATTCTCACTGAGCTGTTTGTTCCAAGTCAGACATGCTTTTTTTATTTTTTTTTCCTACAGGAATACTTTATTGAGATAAATATATCCTACAAATCTTGCAAGAAAACAAACATTCTCCTAAAAGCAGACAGTAAAACAGTTGTTTTCCAGAACTTCGTCCTCTTATAATGGTTCTTTTTTGCAGGACTCAGCTCTGCTAAGCTCCCTGCTACAATATCTCAGCTTGTTCTATTTGACGGCTGTTCCCCTGTCATCACTCATTTTCAGTGGGCAAGGGGGAGCAATTGCTGGGCATCAAATCATCATCAAGTAAACCAGCCTTGACACTAGTTAAAAAGGGAGATGGATGGTCAGTTGGCTTCTACAGAAAATATTCTCCTAAGTATCCTACCAAGGTCCCTTGATACCAGCCTAGTGCTTTTCTTCTTTCTTTTCCTTTTTTTTTTTCCCCCATTTTTTTTTTTTTTATGGGAGCAGAGCAATCACCCATATTTCTTCTGGGTCATCATTTGATGGCAGGTTTCCTCAGGGGAGGAGCACAGGGGTTAGGTGAGTAAGCTCCATGTTCAACAATTAAACAGCAGAAATACAAGCTGTGAAGGAAACAGCTTCCTTGCACTTGCTTTCCGTGCCTGTAATGGGCAATGAAAACCTCCCCACATTCTCTGTCTTCAGGAATGCCAAACACACTTCGGTGTGCCATCCATTGCTCATTTGTTTTTTCCTCCCCATCCCATAAGTGGCTTTAGACATATCTTTCTGTTCATAATAAAAGGTTCACAAATAGCCTGAAAATTAAAAGACAGATTGTAAGATTGACCATGAAGGTGACGGTATTGGTCCTTTAGAATGTTGCTTAAAATTATAGGGAAAATAACTCCACAATTTGCTCTTTTGTAGAATGAATAAATAAATGGTAAACATCAGAAAGTGCTACTGAAGTTTTGGAAGAGAGAAATACCAAGAAATATGTATGGCTTTTGGGTAGTAAGTTTGTATTGTGTATTGTACCACACTAGGAACACCTGTGGACCCTTGCTGTAGTTGTGTAGATACAGGAGACGTCATGTCTCTGACACTGACAGAGGAAACAGCACAAATGTCTTCCCAAAGCATGAATCTTATGTTAGAACTAAGATAGAGAGACGAACACTTTGGAGTAAAGAAGACTTCGGAGTAAATGCTCTTCTCATTATCATTGTGTCTTTGTCTCTTTCTCTCACCGTGCCACCCGCCCTCCACCCCACCCCGCCCCCTGAAAAAAAAAAACCCAGAAAGAAAAAAGGAAAGAAAAAAATTCCCCAAAACAACAGCAACAAAAATAACCCCCATTTTTGACAGAATTTGGAACTGAAAAAAAAAGCACTGAACATGCAGTGATTGTCTCTGAACAGGATTTTTGGTGCTATCACAATATTATTACTACAATACAGAAAAAGCAATTTTGATAATAATTTTACAAGAGTGGTACAGAAGTTCCCAAAAGCATAACCCGTCTCAGATTTATCTGCCTATTGAGCTCTCATTAAAGTCAATGAGAATTTGGAGACTCTCTAATGGAGGAAAAGCCAGTACAAAGCATAAATGTTCAGACAGTGCCTCGAGGTCCTTACTCCAGCAAAATTCTTATGTAAATCAGTGGAAATTTTATCTCGGGGGAAAAATCAGAAATGAGCCTCATTTTGTTTGTAGAGACTGAAATATTTAAAATGCTAAACCAGCAATAATTGTTAGTATACTCTTACCGTAATTGTTTAAAAAAACGTGTAGGGGTCAATCCTGCAAAATCCTGGCATCTCTGGGAGTTTTTGTAAGCTGAAGCAAGCTCTTAATGTTCAGCAAAGGGGAAGGGATCTCAGCACTTCTGCCCCCGAAACACAGCATGGTCCCAGCTGAGGCAGGATGGGAAGCTGAGACCAGGCAGTGACAGCTTGATTGAGGAAGAGGAACAATGTAGTAGAGTGCCTTCTGATTTTAATTCTCATGATGCTCTTTATTACCCTTAGGGATAAGAGGTACTATTTTAAAGTCCTTTTAACACTATTTATTTCAAACATATTTTACTGGCACATGACCTATGTTTAAATAAGTCATAGAGTGTATAGTGTCCTGGGGGAGTCCTGAGGTTAGATATTTATGGGGGAAAAAAACCCCAAAACAACAAAAAACAGAGGAAAATTAAGAATAAGCAGAATTTTGGTTTGGAAATCTTTCTGTTTTTTTATAAAACAGCAATTATTTTAATTCTTAATAAGGAATTAATATACCAAATATAATTAACTTAAAAGCAATTTAGTCGTTATTAAGCCACTGTTATTGAATGGAACTGTTTCTCTGTTCACTATTGTATGGGATGGGATTTTATAAAGATGCCAAATTTAGTTGGCAGTCTGTGTATTTAATGTAATGTGAAGGTCTACACAGGAAAACTAAAGATAATACTCTTTAACACAAAATGCTTTACTATTGATACAAGAGGAGTCAGAATATACAGGTAGAAATAGACTGAGTTTCTTATTTTCTTGATTCAGGTCCATGATACTTGTGCAGTTATTTATCTTACACTTTCTGAGGTCTTACTTTTTTCATTCATTACAGAGTGAAATACAGAAAAAGATTATTCTTAATGTATTTTTTTTTCCATGGGGGAAGCAAATTAATAAAGCAAATGCAGGTATTCTGAGATTTTGTGAAGTCTATAAACTGATTCAGGGAACTTACATGCTCTCCGTTATTAGAAAGATACATTATTACAGAGTAGAATTCCTCCTGGTTAAAATTTAAAATAGTATCAATATTTTCCATTTTTAATGTTTTAAGATTTATAATGAACCTTTAGGTTGAACCTCTATGAAAAAATGCTTTTTGTGAATTCTGACAAGTTACAAGTTATCTTCAGAGGTGTGAGCCATCAGATAGCACTATGAAGCACAGACAGTAACTGAGGTTTATGAACAGCTATATGAGCTCATATCTGCAGATTACCTGGGCATTTAAGTCTTCTGTCTCAAGGTCTATTTGAGCTTAAAAAGTCAGTGTATTTGCTCCTATTTGGGTGTGATTCTGTGTTACAAATTTTCAGGCAGCCTGTCAGGTTTGAAGGTGGCTGTCCACCACTGCACTTCCACTCTTCAAACACAGGCGCACTCTCAGCAGTGCCACTTTGCACTGTCATGCTATAAACCTGCTCTTTGAAATTGCCTGATTTTTTAAAAGCCTTTGAAAAATATTTTTTTAACAAAATTGTTGTGCAGGTCTGAATTAGATCATGGAACAGCTCAGGGGCAAATAGCCATAAGTGAAGAGCAAAACTGCAAAACTCAGCGACAGAGGGTCAGCAACAGAAGAAATTAACTCTACAGCTAAAGGATGACTGGAATCAAATAATATCCTTGGTGAAAGTTGACTCAACTGAAAGACATCAATACATCCTTCATCACTGTGTGTGGGATGATCACAAGCCCTTCATTCTAGTTCTGCTTCCTGGAAGAGCTGTGTGTGCCCATGGCAGCAAACCTGGGGTAGTTTTTATGGGAACAGCCACATTTCTGTGTAAATACAGACCAACACCAACTGTATTTTACAAGAAGAGACATACACATTAAAGTAGTGTGGTATTGAAATTCATGGGGCCTCCAGACATTTCAGTCAGACTCAAGACTCAATAGTACTTAATAATTGATACATATGAGAAAAGCAATAAGTTTGAGAGATTTTTATAAAGTATTTCTTTCTGTTATAACTAGCATAGAAGAAAAATGCAAATTTGTTGATTGTTAAAAGTTGTTCAAACTAATCAATGCTACTTAATTTTAATATTTTAAAATACTGGTGCAAGACAAATATCTTTATTTGACAGCTACTTATCTCAGAGTTACTCAGACTGAAAAAAATATGCAATCAAATGATATCTGCTTTACTGAATTAATGGGGATAGTAATATCATACTTTTAACAATGTTATTTCCATTCAATTTTCTTCAGTAAGACTCCTTATATATCCTCCTTTCTGTGCCAGTGTTTTTCATTTTACTTGTATAAAAACAGATTAAAAAAAGAAACTGAAAGCAAGCAAGAGGAGGTATTTTCATAGAGCAGTATTAAATTATTGACAAGCGGACAAATAAATAACACAGGTGGAACACAGAGATTCTCAGTAGTTTTATAGAAAAATGTCTGAAATAGGAAACAAGGGACATGAGGCACTAAATGATGAAAAACTGACATCTTCCTTAAACACTAGGTTTTATGTTCTTCTGGGATTTATGTTCTCTGGCTTGGTCTTTATCCCTCTTGCTGACAAATAACTTTAACAAGATTTTGTCCTATTGTCATCTAAAAATCTGTCTTAGTATTCTCTTTAGGCCTGATTCTCTTCTTACCAGCCTCAGCGTAAATCAGAGGTCAAGAAAATCAGTACGGTTGAAATGACCTGGAGATCAGAGTAATATCTTTCCTGTGAAGTTTAATATTTCTGTGTGCATATTCCAAATCGAGCATTTGCAGACCTGTATATAAAATTTCTAACTACTGAGTTAACTTATTTTATTTCGGTTGGTTTTTTACCCATTAAAACCCTTCAGACATCTCCGTGACTTCAGATTTACACTGAAGTTTAATACGAAGAACTGCATGCTCTTGGTGTTTTTGTTTGCTATATTTTTGTAGTGCTACCAAGGAAATACAGATTTCCTCAGGGAGTAATTAACTTCCAAGACTTTTTTAACATAGGACCTTTTAACATTTTAACCTATTACTGAATTGTTAATATAACTTAACTTGTTATAATCTAACTTGTCTGTAGGCACTGAAGACAGTGAGGTTATATTTATATTATGAGACAGAGGAACACATTGTCGTCTCTGGGTCTATGCTCTGTCCCTATTCTGACACTCTATTCCAATAAACCTCAACTATGATTTTAGTTTCCATGAGAAAGAAGATGTGGAACATGTAATCCAAAGATATTTGATATTATAATGCAAAATTTTTCAGATGTCTGCGATGATGTTCAAGTGGATTAGAGAGAAGTGAGGGTATCTCTACTCCACAGACACAATGGGATTGTAGTTCTAAGTGTGAAGGAGAGCAAGATTACAAAATTGATACTTTCCACTAATAGTAAATTGCTGCGGCTGGTGGAGTTAAGAAGAAAATTCATTTCCACATATAAAGGTCTGGTCACCAAGGCCAGCTGGGCATGACTGGAGTAGCCATGCACAAGAATTCTTAAGCAGATTACTGACTTGGAGTTGCTTGGATATGCAGAGAAGAATTGCTATAATGGCTATATTGTTCCTGCTACCTGTAGTTGTGCTTTAAAATACTTTATGTGAATCTTAGTTGCAGTCATATTTGTGCTGGAACAAAAGGCATACCCTGGGAGGCACAACTCCTTTCCAGAGCTCATCCTGGGATGTCAGAGTTTTATGTCGTCTATCTGAGTTTGAAGGTTCAGGTTTGCCCTAAAGGATTATAACATTTGCTAAACTGTCATTTTCCTTGAACAGGAGCTGAAGAGTGTGTTTACATTAGCATGCAGTTTTAAGCCAATGCAGCTGAGTTCACTGATATGTTTGACTGACAGTTGGCAACTTGTGCTTAGTATTCAATTTTGAAACATCTTAAAACCTTCATTTAATAAAAGCATTTGAATTTCAAATTCTATGAAATACTTCATTCAGGCTGCAAGGTAATACATTTTGCTTAACATGTTTTCTATATGAATGCCTTGTTTGGCTATTAATTTAACAAATATTTCACCAGATTCCTACTGGGATTCTGCTTCTATGCCTTTTGCTTCTTTACAAAGATGGAGAGACAAGTAAAAGAATGGAATACAATTCATAAGGAAGCTTTAACTCTGACTGCCATTTTACACATCCTAAGCAACAAGAGTTTACTTCTCTGTCTCGGTCCAGGGAAACGAGTTTCCTAATCAACATAATGGATTTAGACAAAACAGGCAAAATTTGTCACTGGGAGCAAAAATTGAAATTTATATGGATCAGCAGTCATTTTGAAAAATGTAGACAACTCTGGCATGTACTGCTACAGTGGTTCTGTTTAAATCCATCCATGACAGCTCTGAATGGCTGCTGCCCTAGTTACTAGAGTGCCCAGACATTTGTTGTCCAAGTGCAGAAGAACCCAACTATACATAGGGTTGGCTTGTTGTCAAAACTCTTCAATGTTCCTGAATTTGAAGTAGTTCATGCTCTTTTATATATGGAGAAACCTCCTCAGATCAAAGCTCCTGGGTTGTTAGCGTGAAAGTGTTGACTGCTTGCTCACCGGGTTAGCTGTTAACTCCCCCTCTTAAAAGCAGCACTTGTTGCTTTTCATTCATATTTGTCAGGTTGGCTGTTCCCAAGGGTGAAAGCCCTGCTATTTGTTCCCACTAGCTGCTCTTGTCATTAGCTCCTTCCATTAGCTTTTCATATCAGCCATTCTCAATAGCAGTTCTCTGTGTTAGCAGTTCCCATTAACTTGTTCCCCACTAATCACTTCCATTAGTTGTGCCTTCTGACCCACTCCATCAGCCAAGCTGCTGCCCTGCCTTGCAGATGCCTGAGCTGCTTGCCAATGCTTTTCTAAAAGTTTCAAAGGTAAGCAGAGTCTTTGCAGCAAAGACAGAGAACAGGCTCTGAACTCACCCTCTGTCTTTATCACCTTTTAAAAGGAATTTTCACCATCCTCTTTGATCACAGTTTCTATGCAAGTGCAGTGGTTGGACTATATCTTGGTCTCTAGGTTTGTCAGGCTTAGCTGTGTTTTCGACAGTTCTACCATCATGACTATAAACCTTTTGTGTTGTTCAACTTAAAAACTTTCCTGTTCTTAATACAAATGTTCCAGAATATTGCAAAACATACACTGGCAAGTACTGGTTGAGACTGTAGCATTACAGAGGGAAATTAAATTTGGTGGGTTGGTTGATATTCTAATCGATACTCCATGTTCTTTAATAATATATTAAACACCTCCAAAGCCAAAGAGAAAATTTAACTTAAAGGACTAAATCATGTTTCTACATTCATTCATGCACTGAATGAATGCAACCAAGATTTTGCCATGAGGCTTTTTCAGTGTTCCAAGGACTGC